>JAWNMY010000094.1:5652500-6130000 GCA_035043505.1 Drosophila setosimentum
TATACAGCTATTTATGGCAATAGACAACAATGACAACGACGACAAGCAGCATATCTGTCAGGCACACTTCAATAAAAAGTTCCAATTCAACTGTCGAAAACCCTTTTGACTTGCACTCCAAGAAATCCACACATGCAATGCTAAAATCCCCACAAGCCCCACTGCCACCCATCAAAAAAAATAAAATAAAAACATATTTAAATTATTTGGCAATTTGCATATGCCTGTCAGGCTGTGAGCAAGAAGTTGCCAAAAAAATATATATATGTATTAGAGAAATAAGCGACAGCTGCCACAGCGACAGCTCCTAGTGTTCAATGCGGGCTTCTGCAGTTCCTGCCTGCAGTTAAGAACTGCGCTTCGATTTTCGCGCCAAATGCGAGGCACATCTGCAAAACTCTATCCACGCGACAATACAATAGTTCACCTGGATTTTGATTTGCAGCCCCTAACAAAACACACACACACACACACACACACACACACGCACACATACATTGGCTTAGCAGCTGTCCCTTCTCGTGCTTAAGCAAGTAAACTACCCTCCCTGCCCTGCCCTACCGTGCCCTACCCAATCCTGCCCAACACCATCCGATTTGTCTCAAGACATGCGCAACGTCTTAAGACATTTGTTACCTGCGCACACAAATCGCAGCACGTTCTGGGTTTTTCCCTTCGCTCTTTGTCGGAATTTCCGAATTATTGCACCTTTTGTTTGTTGGTGCTGCTTCTTAGGGGTTGGCTCTGCCCAGCTCCACAAAAAGGGGTTGTGTCGCCTTTTTCTTATGAATGAGAAGCGACTTTTGCATGGGAATTTCTTTGGCGTATCTTTGAGCGACTTCAACTTTCGACTGCTGAGGTTAAAATGGGTGGGAATATTTTTGTTGATTTCTTTATGTTTTTTGGTCCTTTAGTTTCACAGTCAGTCCTTAACGCTTAGGGGTAGTTTAATATGTAACGGTTATTTTTCAATTACTTCAAACGCGACTTGTTTGCATTTTTTATCTCATGTAATTTTGTTTCATTTTGAGTATATCTTTTTCATATTGCAGCTCATAGATTGCCTTCTAACTAGCGAAGTTTAGCATTATGAGTTTCACACACACACACACACACACATACACACAGAGACCTTAGACTACTTACTACTAATAACATGTTGCATGCTGCTTGTAGTGGCCACTTAAGAAAATGCAAAAGGGGCAGCCTCCAGCTGAGTTGAGATGAGGGTTCCAAGGATGTTGGCCACTTTTCACATGCTCCAAGTGTGAAAGAAAGTTGCAACTACTGTGGCTGGCTGTTTATTATTAAAAAAATATGAATATATATGTATTAAAAGTCGACGTTTTGCACAGCCATGTATGATGGACTGAATGGGCAACACTCAAGCCATTTCTTGCCACTCTTTGGTCTTTGTGTTGGCTAATTAGCAAAAGTGCCTTTTGTGTTTGTATGGCACTTATATAATTGCATTATCTGCCTGTTACTCTTATGGCAAATGCAAATAATGAAAAGAAGGCATCCAAAGGACCCATGCATGTCCTGCACAAACACACATCGACACACACCCAAAACAAAAGTACAGTTAGGGGCAGGCTAATTAGTTTGTTTGACTGACTGCCAGTTAGGAGGAGCCCGTTTCTTTGGCTGCCACGTTTTGTTCGTGGGGCAAGCTACTTGAGAGTCGCGCCTGGAGAGACGCGCATAATGGCAGAACCACTCGCCCACCTCCTCACTCTTCTCAACTGGCAAAAGGCGCTCAAGGATATGCAAGGCACTCCACACACACACACACACACACACACACACACTCGCCCATATGACTTTCAACCTATGCGCTGTGTTTTCTTTTTTTTTTTCCTTTTTCTATTTTTTTTGATTTTTTTCATCAAGCATTTTTGAGGTTAAGTGTCCTTTTGGCGCTTAGGCAACCCCTCTACCGACCCTTTCACTCCCAGCCAGCCTGCCAGCCGCGTGAAAAGATCTTGCTGAATTTAAAAAAAAAAATACATATGGAAAATATCATGAAATATGAACAGCAACAACAACAGCACACAAAATACGTATATATGTAAAAAGAAAAAAAAAATGAAAACATACACCCACACACAAACACACACACACATATTTCCGTATATATATATTATATATATATGTATATGTATATTAAGTGTTGCCAATTACTTCATTAATGTATGAGGTAGAGATGTCTGCATATGTGTGGGTGAGTATGTGTGAGCTTATTAATGTACTTATTCTCTATTCATATACCATAAGTGAATGGCACTTCTGAAGAAAGGCAAAGAAGTAGCAAAGAAGCAGACTTGACACACAACAACAACAACAACAACAAAACCAACAGCAACCTTAACCAGACACACACACACACACACCCACACACACACACACACACACACACACACATACAGACACTCACGCACGCTTGCCTGCTTTCAAATGGGCTAAAGAAGCAGCAGAAACGCCCCCCGCCCGCATCCAAAAAAAAGTGCATACAATTCTGAATTGTAAATAGGCTACGAAAAATATATGAAACTAATTAGTTATAGAAGCGACTGCACATCCGTTGACGACTGTGTGAGTGTGTGTTTGTGTGTGTGTGTGTGTGTGGTGTGTGTGTTTTTAGTAGCGTATTATCTAAATTAAGTGGCGCAGCGTTCACACACTTGTGGCAGTCAGTTAGCTAAACTTCCTTTTCCTGGCCCCACTTTTAACACTTGATGTGTGTGGCATTTGAATGCCTGCCTCAAGCTAAACAACAACAGCTAAAAATATATAAAAAAAAAAAAAAGAAAACCCAAAGCTAATTGCATCAAAAAAAAAGTTATATATTGTGCTTTTCCAAGTAGGCAAATGCATTGTTGCCAAACGCCTAATAACTATAGACACACAGCGCCCCCTTCAGTTGCAACCGCAGATTCAGATATTGTTGCAAGCTCAAACAAAGCAACACACACACTGACACACACACACACACATGCACATGCACAGAAAGACTTATACATACGCAAAACTGTCACAATTTGTACTGGCGGCTTTCTTGTGTGTTGTGCTCGACTCATTATTATGGCCACTGATGCCCATTGTAGGGACTCTGGCTCTGTTCAAGTGCGCGTGGCAGTTGCCTCCAGGGAACTCCTGCTCGCACCGAGCTTGACAGGCCTCGTTCTCGTTCTCGTTCTCATTTCTCGTTCTTCATGCCAAAGATTTAGCCGGCCGTGCTGGCAATCTGTTCTATTTGCGCAATTCGCGCTTATTGTTTGGAAAAATCAACACAAGAGCAACAAAAAAAAAAGAAAAAAGAATTGCATTTGGCGGTCTACTGCTGGGAAATCTTGAAATTAGCGCGATTATCGGAGCGGATTGTCAAGTGGGCGGCAAGCAACAATTACAAACAAAATACACAGACTGCTACTCAGTACTGCTCACTGACAGTTGGGTGGAGGAGCGTTCATTAGAAAAAGACAAGCAATCACTTATACATCAGCCCGACCAGCAAGCCCAACCACACCCACCGCCATCCAGCTGCTGGTGCAGACACAAATCACTTGACTAAACAAGGCGGCGACACAGCAGCCAACACGAGGAGCATAAACAGGCACCACTGTGGCACCACAGCACTTGCTAATTAAGTCCCCAACCACCAGGCAATCGGCAGGCAACAGTCAGCCGTTAGCCAGGGGTGACGGGTGGTTGGCGGTGCAAACCGCATCCAGAAGACGCTGCCCGTTGACTTGCAATTATGCAAGCGCCAGGATATACGTGTATGTGCATATGCCTCATATACCCCTCAGCGCTGTCGTTGCACATTTGAGATTTATTAAAAATTCTTTACAACAAAGAAGCACAAGAAACACACACAACCACACACACATACACCCACAAGCAGAGTCGAGGCTTTTAGGGTAGGACACAAAGGCGCGCCTAAGAGTATGCTGCTAAATTTATTAATAATGTCATATTGCAATGTCGATCCAATATAATGCATTAAACCCATAGAGGCAAAAAGGCAGTCTAAGTAGGCTTAGCAGTAGATAGCAGAGACTATGCGAGAGAGTGTGAGTGCGAGAGAGTGAGCGTGAGTGTGCTAGCGAGAGAAAGCAATTCTCCTTTTTGGGTGTATGCATGAGAGATCTTTTAACTTTTCTATTCGAATTCAGTTGTCTAATTTAGCTATATAATTTTTATATTCTTTTCATTTTCTTTTCTTTCATTTGTATAATTCACGTATTGTTTCTATGTATATTTTACTTTGATTTCGTAAATTTGAATGCTGTCCAAAAATACTAAAAAAAAAAAAAAAAAAAAAACCAAAAAAATCTAAAAAACCAACAAAAAAACAAAGCATAGATATTTAGTATACTGACCAATCCAAACATATTCCTCATCTACGCATCTGCAGAGAATTCTACTACATACAAATGGAGAAATATGCACGACAAGCTGTCACTGAAGGCATCAAGACACCCGATGATCTGTTGATTGCTGGAGATAGTGAATTATATCGCGTGCTCAATTTGCACTACAATCGCAATAATCACATTGAGGTATGCAACATTCCCACTATCAACAAGAGATATAATTACTTTCAATTACCGCCAGTAACTAAAAAAGAGCATAAGATCAATTCTCAACAACAATTACTTTCAATCATTGCTGTTAACTAAGTGTTGCTTAAACACACACACTTAACTTATTATGTAATGATTTTATCAATTCCACTGAAATAGTTGCAATTGAGAATTAGCTTGCCATGGTAATTACGAGTAAATATAGATCTGTTAACAACAACATTAACAGAGTGTCGTGTGCTTGTGAGTGTAGAGAGAGTGGGATATGAACCATCGCTGATACTTATAGCTGATATTTAGAGCACACTCAAACACTCACACGTACACACACATAATCGAAAATACACTACCACACACACACACACACACACACACACACTAACACTATGAGTTTCGCTGCTGTGACCTTTTGCTAATTTTTATCGTACGCCTTCGGCTTCGCCAACGTTCGCAGGTACCCCAAAATTTTCGCTTTGTGGTCGAACAGACACTGCGTGAATTTTTCCGTGCAATACAGGGTGGCAAAGACACCGAGCAATCGTGGAAGAAATCCATATACAAAATAATCTCACGCATGGACGATCCCGTGCCCGAGTACTTCAAGTCGCCGAATTTTTTAGAGCAGCTGGAATAAGTGGAGGAGTTGGCTTTGCCAACAATGCCACCGCCCCTGAATCATCCTACGAACCCTGCTACGACTACTACTACAACAACTGCAACAACAACAAGAGCAGCAACAACAACAATGCCGAAAGCGAAGCGAAAACAAAAGTCAAAAAGTTAAATCTACGTAAGAAATACAACTGGATATAATGCACAATAACATTGTATTATAGACACATCTTCAAACAGAGGCAACACTTTCTTAAGTATTCGAAGATTTAGGCCTCTCGTCGAAAAACAGTAAAAAAAAAAAAAAAACAACAACTAAATCATATTCAAATTCAAAACAAAAATTCTGTAGAGCCGTAAAATATTTTTTCAAAAATTTCGAAAATGCCTTCGACGCTCTGCGGAGCGAAATGAAAGCAACAAATTACAAATATAGCCGCATTTCGCATTAGGTTTGATGCAACAACAAACAGCAACAACAACACCAATTCATACAAACACATACCTGAACAGCAAGCCTCAGCCACCAAATAATTGATCGCTGAAAAGTATGCATCGCTTTTGAACAAGAAATACTATAGTGCAAATTACAAAAAAAAAAAAATAATACACCTGAGCCGTTAAAAACAGAAACAAAACTCTCACACATACCAAAAATGTATCTATGCAGAGTGTAAACTGTACTCTGACCGTTGGTTTGCTAGTTGAAATTTTTTTAAAAATATTTTTACAATACGTATATATTTAAAATACATACATAGTTGAGCCGTCTAATAATCTACCGAAAGTTGACACACATTCACATTCACATCCACACACACACACATTTCAAATACAAACACACCCACACTAATACACATCGGTACAGTTTTCGCAGAAATTTTAAGTGTGTTTTTAGCCGATTGAAAAGTGCTTTCCGGTTGGAGCAATCGCTTTGATTAGTAGTCTCCAATTGCAGACCAACTTTTCTGTACGTATTTTGGAGACAGTGTTGCACAAGCTTTAAAAAAGTGTTGTGTAATTCTGTTGCTTCAATCAACAAATATATTAATTAACTAAGCCAAGTTCAGGTTGCTTCTTTCCTTTTAACCTTAAGCATATATTCGATGTCTATTAAAAAAAAAAAACGAAAAGTAAAAAATTAACAAAAAAAATATTATCAAGAAAAAAAGTAAAAAATCTTGCGCGTAGTATTTTAAAACGAACAATTAATAATAATTTGTATTAGCAGAGGGCGTTAGGGTAGCTAAATTTTATATAATGTTATGCAAACATACAACCAAAGTTAATTGTTAAAAAATCTAAATTTGAATGCGATTTATTTTTTAAACATGCCCCATTTTTAATTGCACCAAATTGTGCACGCATATTAATTTTTTAAATACCCAGAAACACATACACATATACACACTCACACAAGCACACACACACACACACACTAGTCTGTTATTTATGTACATATTTATACGTTTAGTTGAATAGCATTCGGTTTAAGTTTATGTTTAGTTTAAATTACTTGGCCTTAAGTTGCAACAAAATACAAAATATATACACAAAAAAAATCACAACACTGTATAATCAAATATTTGAGTTTGTTTTCTTATCAGTTGGCATTCAAATCGATTAAACATTATTATATATATATAATATCAACATTTTACGTCAAGCCGACTGTGAAACTCGAAATGCACCTTCATTTCATACCAAGCATGGAAATTGGGCGGGTTAAGAGGGATATGTTTGCCTGCTCTGAGACTCGTCAAAGAGTGGGCAAACCAATGCTGCATTTCACCAACAGCAGCAACATCAACATCAGTATCAACACATACAATACATCGCTAAAATATTTATCAAACATTTACAAAAAAAAAAAAAAAAAAAACCAAAACAAATCAAATATTCCTCAACAACTTTGCGGCAAGCATTCGAAACACAGAAATTTCGGCCCATCATGTGCATTGAGCAGTTCATAAGTCGGCCTTCGTTTTCAGCTTCGACACCCTCCAGACCCTAACGCCCCCTAGCACTTTTTGGCTGGAAATTAATGATTAGAGTCGGAAGAACACCGCTTTATATAGGCGTACAGTATAAGCTGATTCTAAGCTGATATGTACGACATCACAATGCAAACCTTTTGGCAACCCAATGATTATGCAAAATTTTAACAATAGTCGAATTTTAGCTAAAGCAAAATTGAAACGAACTAACAAAAAGTTTTAGGCCTAAACCACATAAGTATGGTCTACTAAACAAAATTTAATGCAATTTGGCGAAATTATGACAAAATTAAACAACTATAAACGGTGAGTTTCCTAATCTAATGCGAAGAACTTTGATAATTTAAATTCAAATCGAAATTTAAATAAAAATTGAAATTTCTTACAAAATTAAATTTAAAATGTATAATTAGATTAACAAAGCGTACAAACATAAATTTATTATCTTGGCTAAATATAAAAAAAAAAACACATATTTTTATTTTGACATTTATCCAGATGATTTTATTTTAGGATTTTCGTTTCATTTCCTACTTGCAGCAGACAGAAATCGAAATTGAAAACTCAAAATTGAAAGCTCGTTGATTGTTAATGCCTTTACAAAATTTATTAAACGAAATTGAAACTAAAAAATACTTTTGGCACTGAAGTTGACTTAAAAACTTATTTAAATACAATTGTAACTGATTTTGTGATAATAACAACAAAAAAAAAACCAAAAAGACAAAAAAACATATGAAACGGAAAAATACTACATTACTGTTTCGGTAAATACCAATATGGTGGCTCCGGTGGGCGGTGGTTACGCTCACTATCCACACGAGCAGCCATACGAAATTATTGATAACAAAAAAAATAGTTAATTGAAAACGAAAAAATTTAATCGAAATTGAAAAAATTTTTAAAAACCCCCTTTAGGCAATTTAAGGCGTATTAACAATAAACAAATGCTACAAAATGTTTGGCTACGAAAAAAAACCTTAGGCAAAATTTTATAAATTAAGCAAGTCAAAATTCAGCATATATTTGATATACTCGTAAGAGATGACAAAAACCAAAAAAAAAAAGTCCGTCAAAATGAACAACAGCAACAAAAATAAGACAAATTTGCAAATTAAAGTTCTGTTTCAGTTTGTCAATTTATTTCCTTGTGTAGATTTAGTAAGAACACACCATTAAAAACAAAAAAAAAAACTAAATGTCATAGCTCATTTATTGACGATATTTAAGATAATTGAGAAATTTAGAAGTTTGAAAATTTTAATCAGCACATTTACACTTGCGTACCAAGAAAATGAACAACAAAAATACAATACACAACTACATACATACAACTACATATACTATATAAATTGACATACATACGTACATATTTCATACATTTATACTTACATACATAATTATACTATAAGTGAACCAAACAAAACAAAACAAAAAAACGCATATTAATAATTGGTTAATAAACAAAATTCATTGAGAAAAAAAAAACACATAAAAAAAAAACAAACGGTGCTTGCTTTTTCTTTACAAAATTGCTCCCCACTTTGGCATTATTTTTTCTCAACCTTTTCGGTTACTTTTATTTAATTATACAAATTTCGAACGAGCGTCACAATTTTTGGCATTTATCAGAGACTATTGGATTGATTGGCCTTCACCAACACTACAACACCACAAATTCAAAACCAAATCACAACCAAGCACAACTAACGGTAAGCGAATATTTTTCATACCAACTATGTATAATCAAAGGTCAAAATGTGGTCCATAGAAGCAACGACAATCCTTAAAGAATATTCACACTCTTTGGAAATTACTTTTGAGGCGCTCAAATTGCGTTTTGTTAACCACACACAAATGTATGAACGAGATTTTGGTGTTGATAAATTCCAAAATATAAAACGAATATCGAATATCGCCATAGCCTGGAGACCAGTTTAAATCATTTATTAAAATACTAGTCACTGCTTTTGTGGCCCCATTGCGACATTTCCTATCAATGTGGCCAAGTACAGTTTACATTCTGGTTAATGGACGAAAGCCAGGACATTAGCATAAGCATTGAATACTTGTAAGGAAGCAAGCAAACCAGCCAGCCAAACCAGCAAACAGACCACAACAATAATCAAAAGCCAGATCAGAACGCAGTGACAGCAGCCAAATAGCCGCATCCAAACAGCCAACCAGACAGGTAAAAAAAAAACAGGTAAACCGTATAGAAAAAGCCCCCTTCACAAAAACAAATATAACGCACAGTATTGGTTAACGCACTGTGTCGCAACCGAGTGCTGCACAGCAGCAGCAGCAATATGACAGACCGAAATACTGAAACGAATTAATTTGATTTACTGATTAACTGATTGTGAGCATAACCACAAGCAAATTAAAAAAAAAAAACAAAAAAAATTACACGTAATCTAAAAACGAAAAACGAAAAACAAAACCAAACTATATACTACACATAAACAAAATACGAAATATAAATGCAGATGCAGCCATATGCAATTTTAACTAGATTTTAATGCATTATTACCGCAAAATACCAAAATACCGATTACCGCATATACTGAATGAAAAGATTTAATGAGAACAATTGGTTAAATTTGTACATAAAATCACATTTAAATACAACTACATACACGTAATTAAATATTGCTACAGTTTAAGCATAAGCAAACAAACCTAAAAGCTAAACCCAAACAGAATAATAAAACCCCTTAAGTCCACACCAACCAACAAAACAACCCAAGCAAAACTCAGCCAAGGGCAAAGGCAATCCTTATACACAGAGCTTCAATGCATTGAAAATGCGCGCAAATGATATTCAAGTTTCTAGAACATGTGCCAAAACCAACATAAGATACAGATACATCAAGTTACAGATACAATTTGTATCTCATTGTAGACATAGTATATGTATATCATATAAAACAACGATTTTGGCAAAAGGCAGAATGAAATTTCAAATCATAATAATGATGTGTACTTGCATTCTATTTAGGTAAGTTAGTTAAACATCCTTATTTTGGAAAACATCTGATCACAAAAAAAATAACGGAATATAACAAAAATGAGCACAAAAATTTGCAGTTTAGGTAAATACAAACCAAGAAAATTGAGGAAAAAGAAAACCCGAAAAACAAAACAAGAAAACGAATACTTAAAATGATTGCGTTTTTTTAGTAGCGAACGCGATTCACAAAATTCCAACAACTTTTGAACCCAGATGACAAAAAAAAAGTAACAAAATGTTTCGAGAAGAATGTAAATTTTTATCACTTATTTGGCGTAGAGTATCAGAGAATACCAACTTTTGGTCGCATCATAAGAGATGCGTCAACTTTTAAGTTCACAACTGCAATAGAGCAGCACAGGCGTGCATACTTTTGGCGCACACTGTGCTGCAAACAAACGGATTAAGTTATATACGAAATTATTGTAATTACTGAACAATTTTTCAGTTAACAACAAGCAACAGTCTTAAGCATCCTCAGTTCTGAAGTTTATAAAAAGATGTTAAAATTTTTGGCTTATCATAAAACAAAGATGAAAAATCCACAACAACTAATTAAAAATTCGAAATTCGATTGATATACTTATATATACATACATATATATCACTTACACATACACATACAAACACAGTCACCCACACACACACACATATACACAATCTGCACATGTTTGTGAAGCAAGAAGAAAACGAATAATAATATAAAACAGTTGCATAACATTTATCGTAATAATAATTAAACAAACCATATAAACGACAACAAAGAAATTAATAACTGAGAATTCGTGAATTTAGTTTTAACAGCCAACAATAGCCAGGGAAACATACACAACTCGTATGTGATATTTTTGAGTTTATCTCTAATTTATTTTTACTGAAACGCATATACAACAATACAACAATGTAACAACAAGCCCAATTCAATGTGACAATATTAACAAACGAACGAAAACAACAACAACCAAATATTATAATAACTTCAAATACAACAACAACAAACACACATCGCACTTCCAGCAGCAACTTTTTTTGGGTTGTCTACACATATCAACAAAAAAAAAACCAAAAAAACCAAAATAACAGTAAAGACCCAATAAGTACGATGTATGACAAGGACGTTGAAACATGTTTTTCTGTTGACTTTTTAAGCCATCCTAAGTTCAAATTTTAAACGTAAATATGAATGATATATTTATTAAAAATATAACAATTAACATAACATAAAATATATAAATATTATAAGTGTTTATACATATAGTTGAATTTTCAATGACTTCATCGAAAGTCTAAAGAATTTTATGCCACAGTTTCATTTGCAATAGTCAAAACGTGCCAACCGCGCGAACCGGGATAATTTATAGTACAATGCAACAACAAACAAACAAACCAAAACCAAACAAACAAACAAAATACATACATAATAAATTTTTATAAATCTATTTATATTTTTATACAAACAAAAAAAATGAAAGATTGATTATGAATTAACCATAACAACAATAGCCAATTAGCCAAATAAGCCAAAACTTTTAGTTCACATTCACAACTACTTTATGTTCACAATTTAACAACAGCAACATTTATGTTTTAATTTAAAAAAGAAAAACAGAGCTGACTGCCAGCTGGTGAGGCATAATATCAACCGAGAGGTAATTGCACCATGCCACGCCTACAATGAGGGGAGCACACAAGCACATGCCATACATGAAATTAACAATAGATACCCAACAAGTATATGAAAGCTACATATATATGTCCAATATACATATATATGAAGAATAGAAGACTGATAGACTGGATGACCCCCAAAGATGCCTGCCTGCTACAAAGAAACAAAAAATATTCGCCCAGCCCATGTGATTGTGTTAAAACTCTCTATTCAATTGTAGATCACGTGGTTGCAACTGCCTGCCTCCTGCCTAAGCCAGCGCCCTGAATAAATATCAAGACTCAGCAGCACAAATAGACAACAAAAATAAGTGATAAAAAGAAAAACAAACAAACCTTTTGTTTCACAATTCTCTTACGAAAAACTTAATCAATCAATTGATATGAACAACAAGCTTTGCGTGCGTTGAACTGACGCAATTTCTGACAGGGTCGCTACGGCGCCCAATGGTATATGCAACAGAAAAGAAGATGACGATGAAAACTGCAAACTCTTTTGGTTTACTCTCACAAATAGAAATACACAAATGCAACATGCAAACAATAAACAAGCGATAAATTGATCAATCAATTCGAATTGTGCGCCTCAGAGAGCCACAGACAATAGCCCAGAAACATTATTCTTATTTTCCCAGGGTGCCTTCTTTGTAATTCCTCGAGGATTAAAGAGGTGCCAAAAACCGCCGTAAAACAGAAGTACAACCAACCAAAAAAATAAATCGAACAATATTGGCACCACAAATCGATCAGATAATGATGTTAAACAATATTTATTCTGTTGCACGAAATACGCCTAGGTCCGTGAAGTATTTGAATCTGTAGATGGAAATCTATCTCAAAATTAGCGCCGCTTGTCAGAGATCGCATCAGACGTTTGTCAAAATTCTACACACATTTTTTGTAAAAACTGTAGGAGCAAACGAAAAACGCAATTTTATCAAATGATATTTAAATAAATATATATGTAATATATAGACTTTCAGTTTCCTAATTTGAGTTTAATCTCAGTTTTGTTGTTTTTTTCGCTTTTACTAATGGCAAGGGCGAAACCGACACAAGACGTAGGTGACACGCCCCCTTTGAGCGTGTGTAAAATATGTATAAAAGAAATGCAACCGAAAAAATCAAATAAATAAATAATAATATAACCAAAACAAAAATCAAAGAAAAACAAAAAAAAATCCACAACAACAATTAAAGAAGCAACAACAATATTTATACAGAGACTGCAAACAAATGTGATCAGATATTTTATAATAATATAAGTTTACAAGCAACCGCTATAACAAGTAATAAGAAAGCCAAAACCAAAATCTATAGTATTTATTGCAATAGCGAAACGAATCAAAATCGAATCGAGAACATCCACAAAACACCAATGAACAACAACCGCAACCTTGTAAGCAAAATGTAAGTCAATATTAAAACGTAAGCGAATCAAAACCAAAAATATGAAAGTTAAAAACAAAAAAAAAATATTTATAATAATATTTTTTACAATAGCATATACAAAACAATCTCTAAATATAGCAAACGACAAACAAACCGAGCGGGAGCCGCAGCCTTGCACAGAATCCCTTCCAGGAGCAGGTCCTGCAGCTTCTTGCGCAACAGTTGCCTTTCACAGAAACAATTTACCATTTAAGTTACAAATAGTGAAATAGACAAAGCCAAAATGGTGGCACTTCCCCTCTCTCTCTCTTTAGAGCGAGGGTCGCCGCCACAGTTTTCAACCAGTTTTCAGTTAACAAATGCTTCAGTTCATTAGACACAACACCAACAAGAACAGCATCTAAAATTTGCTGTAATTTTAGTTCAAGGTTCATACAAAGATTATATTTAGTTTCAGTAGGAGTGGAGTAGAAGAAGAGCTCGGCAGGCGAGCGTAAATGCAGCAACGAAAAAACAAAAACAGTTTTAATCTAAAAATATGATAAATAAAAAATGAAGAAACATTTTAAAATACCTATTACATGTATTCTATGATTTGAGTTATTTTCGCTGAGTACAGGAGCATGTACATTATGTTAATACAACAACAAGAATTTTTGGCTACATTTTGCTATGGTTTTGTGCGTCTTCAAATTGAAATAACTTTTAGTTCTGAACAATAGTGCCGGTAATATTTATAATATAAGTAACTATATACATTCAAATATATATATATATGTACATGTATATATATATATATATATACATATATACTCTAGACGTCGTAATCCGTATTTCAGCATAGCTAACTAACGTTTTAAATGTACACTAAAGAAGTCAACACCAAATGCCAATCAAATGGTATGCAACACAAAAAATAGAAAATAATCTCATTTGCGCTTGATTTTCTCTGTGTGTATCAGGTGTGCGTTTAATGATTGCCTCTCGCCCAAAAACTGTTCACCAAACCCAATGCCCCAAACACCCCAACTCAAACACGTATCCTCCAATATATGCATCATTCCACATGCCCTATAAATATATATAACTTATTAACTATATAAGATGAAGTAAACACAAAAAAAAACCATAAAAAAAATAATAATAATGGTAGTTGCTATTTTAAATATATATTACAAAAAATAAAACAGACAAAAATGCGATCATCAAATATGCAGCAGAAAATGCTATCAAACTTAAGAAAGAACCACAAGCCAAGCAGACCCAAAGCAACAAAAACAACAACAACATCAGCAGAAATAGCAACAACAGTAAAAAGTTAGACATGTTCCAATCCAGAAAACAAAACTCAATACGAAAACACGTATGATATTTGTATGCTTTTTTACTTACACATATAAACGAGAAACGTATACAACAAATGGAAAAGCACTCGTCAAATTGAAGAGGTACCCCCTTTAGGTTTAATTTTGTGCATATACACAACACACACAATCACTCACATACACACACACAGCATTCAGAAAACAAAAGTCAATGTCAGTATAAGTATGAAAACTAAACGTACATAAAATAAATTACATACTTACAAAATGCAAAAAAAAATAAAAATAAAAAAAAAGCCATAAGAATGAAATATATAAAAAACGAAACAAAATTTCAAACATAAATTTCTATTCATAGTTTAGCCGTCGTAATTGATTTAATTTACAATTAACTAAACAAATGGACACAAAACAAATCGCATGTAGGAAATAATTTACATAGTTCGCAAAATCGACTAACTAACTAACTTACTTCATAAAAAATAGATATTTTCGCCAGCCAACAACAACAACTACACAACAGCTAAAGAGCAACAACAAAAAGGAACAACCAAATGCCGTTCACCTAACAACAACAATAACAACAGCTAACAACTACAAATACTTAGACGCCAATAAATGATCAATTAGCCAACTTATTATTTTTCACTTACTCAACATTCTCGTACACTATACAACAACACCAAAGCGCAGCAACCAAAAACAAGCAAATTTCCAAACAACTAAAAACAAACTATTTTAAAAATAAGAAACATACTTTAACGGGTATACACGTCATATTTAGAAACTACATACATATTTCAAGTCTTGTGCCGAATTGTGCGGTAAGTTCGATACATTTTGTATAGCATACTTTTAAACGCATACTTCAGAGAATACTCGAAAATAGTTTAGGAAGGATGTTTATAATAAAAATCTCAAATGTCAGAATTGGATTTCCTCAACATAACAGCAAATGATTTCGATGGGAGGAGCTTTCGGCAATATGCTCAAGTGGTATCGCATTAGATTAAACTCTTCTAGGAGACAGTTTCGAGCAAGAATATTTCGGCTTAGACAGTAAAAGAAGACACCATAAAAATCGAATACAGACGACTTTCGGCAGTAGTGCAAAATTGCAAGTTACAAAAAAAATATATATATATTTATATAAATGGTCCATAGGATCAACACTCTCGGCAAAGACTTTGGCGTATATTTCGGAACAACAGAAGACGCAAAACACTCGAAAAAGACAATGACAAAATACGCGCTGCGAGTGTTTCGAGCGCCTGCCAAAAACACAGTTTTCGAAGCAATAAAAAAGTAAAAAAAAAAGAAAGTGAAGTTTTAGGTATAAGTGTAAAATTAAATATAAACATATTTCGGTAATGTTCCTATATATACATACTTATATATGTATATATGCATATATATGTATATATAAACAAGGTATATAACAAAAATTACAATTTTGGACACACGAAAATTCAGCATTTAGCATTTTGGAATATCAAAATAAAAATGACTAGCAGAGGAAAAACGCTTCATTAAGAAAACCAACATATTTGGCAAGCACTTGAAACACTGGCAATATAATGATCTAAATTATAAAAAGAAATATAAAATAATTTACAGGCAGCATTTTATAAAACAAATAAATCTTGTTAGTTTTTAATAATAATTTTGTTTGATGATTATTTGATAACTTGATCAAATTGAAAATTGTACTTTATAATGACAACAACTATAAGAAAAAACGCGTTAAAACCCCAAAAATGATGACAAAAACCAAAATGATGAAAACCAAAACAAACGAACAAAATTGAAAACTCTCGGCCATGTTTGGATAATTCTCTCTCGGTGTAAAGTTCAGGACAACAAATTTACAAAAAAAAAAAGAAAAAAAAAAACTAAATAAAAATTCGTTAGACTTTAGGCAATGGAAAAAGAACTCAAAATCCAAAAATTGAATGCAAAATTACAAAATTTTGGAAAACAAAATTTCGTAAAACTAAATTTAAATCGTAGGTAAACTTGCAGACGGAGTCAAAAATGGGAAAACAAGATTCATACTCTGCTCAAGGCTAAAATCAACAACAAATTGATAAACAAAAAAGAAAACAAAATTTTAATAACGTGTTGGAAAAATATCAAGAAAAAAGTACAAGCTTATTTTAAGCACCTTCGCGCCTTATCTTTAAGAACATAAATAAAACGAAAAACAAATGCAACCTTAATGACATAAACTTACATTTAAATACATTAAACAAAAAAAAAAGGAAATACAAAAAAAAGGTATAAATTTTATATAGCAAACAAAAATCAACTTTCGATAAATCTCCTGGTAGTTATTGCATGAATTAATTTAAGTCTAACATCAAAAAAATTTGCACAAAAGCATCTTTTATTTTCTGTATCAAATCCATTTTAATTTCGAGGAAAATCTGCCTTAAATTATATAAATAAACATGACAAGTCAACAAATTCAGGGGCAACGCATAAACTGGGCGGACCCTGCTCAAAAATGTGTTTGCCCATGACTCGAACAGCAGCAAATTGAAACATAAAATACAAAAACAAAAAACAATATAATAAATTAAGGAAAACAGCAAAATTCAAAATCGTCGTCACAAGGCGCTGCAGATTTCAAAATTCAAAAATTAATAAAAAATTAAACAAAATTATGAATCGAAAAACTTGCGGTTTGAAGCTCAAAAGAACAGCAACAAACAATTGCAGAATCAAAACCCTGAACCACAAAAATAGCAAAGGTTTTCTCTACTTTATTATGCCAAAATAAAAACCAAAAGCAAAAAAAAAAATATATATATAAAACGAAATTGTAAAATTCTTAAGATTTTGTGTTATCAAGCCCTTTGTAAATGTTTAGATATATAAAAAAAAAAAACATGGACAGTACTTAAGTTAGATGTTGGTGAGGCAAACAAAAATCAATAAGAAATTAAGAAGTGTATGTAAAAATTGTAGACAAGAAAACGAAAGAAATCGAATCTCGAAATTCAGTCCCTAATAATTAGTTTTAATAAAACACGTATGTATATCCCACTAGACATATGTAATATATGGTGAATGAATATAAAGTAAACCCAATTCAGTTGATCAATTTTGTGATAACCTAAGATTTGCGCTCTAAAAACTTCGTTCAATTTATTGATTATTTTATCGAACCAGTTTTCAGTTGGTATAAACTTTTCATCGGCAATTTTCTTTGTTATTTCCGTTACAGGATGCCAATAACAACTTAAACAATGAATGATAATTTTACATATTTTCTAAAGCACAAGAAAAACAGAAACAATAAACAGTTAAATACATAAATGATTTATTTGTGTGCCAGGCCAAAAACGTTGACAGTTCTCAAGCCTGAAATAAAACCAAACTGTAAGGCAGTAGACCGAAGAGGATCCAATGGGTTGGGCTGCCTGCATATCCGGACATCCATGACCGTTTTGTACAATAGCACAGAAGGCAATACAAAAAATAAAAAAATACAAAAATGGTAAAGGGCAAGAAAATCTATTCATATATAGTAGATGCAGATGCAGAAGCAGAGCAAAAGACATGGGTAAAGTAAAAGTTTCGAATCAAAGATTTTTCGGTAACATTTCGAACGTATCTTTCGGCGAGTTTCGAACAACTTTGGATTACTTACGCTTTTGTTGTTAATTTGTTAATTTGCGACTACGTCTCCACGCACATGCACCAAACATCAAATCAACAAGAACAGAAATCAAAGTGATAACGAGTTAAGCAAAAGTTAAAAGCAATTTTTGAAATGGGGCCACAACGTCCGATCTAAAGTGCCTTCATGTAACAAAAGAAAAACCAAAAAAAAAAACTGTTAATTTGTTATGTAACTAAAAACAAACAAAAAACGAACAAACAAAAAAAAAATTAAATTATTAATAAAATTGTATAAAAAATTAAAAATTGTAAAAAGAAATAACAAATTTAAAAAAATAAGCAAAAAAAAAGAAATGAAAAAGGGCTCCAAATAGACCAGCATTCAAGCAAATACCAAAACTGCTCAACATTTGGTCTGGCCGTATTCTGTCTGTCTTTTGGGATCACGATCACCCATAGTAGAACCCTATGTTAAACAACAACCAAATTACGTTTCCAATGTTAATTAACAAAGGTCGAGCGCAAATCTTAAATATCACTTACCCGAATCCCACAATTAAAACAAAGTTGTCTTTGACTACCTTATTAAACGATATACATACATAACATATACGTGTATTTAGTTATAGTATGTAAACAACAACAAAAATTAACACACACACACACAAAAAAACGTCGATTTAGACAAAAATTATGTATGAAATTATTGATTTAGAATTTAGGAACGAAAAGGTTTGGATATACATTGACTACTTACGAGGCATATACATACCTACCATATAGCGCTGAGTT
The DNA here is from genome assembly GCA_035043505.1 of Drosophila setosimentum. Classification (NCBI taxonomy): domain Eukaryota; kingdom Metazoa; phylum Arthropoda; class Insecta; order Diptera; family Drosophilidae; genus Drosophila; species Drosophila setosimentum. The sequence continues at coordinate 5,671,516 of JAWNMY010000094.1, forward strand.
GCTCATTAATAAATGTATTACTTTCTATCTCATACACAGACACACACACCACACACACACACACACACACACACACATACAATACACTATATTTAGTTTAGATCTTAGGTGGAAATAAAATACATACATATTAAACTCGAAAGTTAAGCTAAACGATTGCATGACAACTAAGAACGGCATACTTAAGAGGCGGCAATAAGCTATAATGCAACTAAATTTAAGCTAAACTCAACTACCGAACAAATAAAAAGAAAATGAAAAAAATAAAATATGAAAAGTAAAAAGTGAAAACATTTAATATTTGCATGTGCATACGAGGCATCTACTTAAATAGGAGATAGAGGCTATTATCGTACATTGTGAATAGCAAGCAGTTCACAGTGAACGCAAGCGTATACAAAACTAAAAGACTAAAAGGAAACAAAGTAAATACGAGTGTCCCTTTTGTGCTTCTTTCCCCCTCACAATCACACATACAAACACTGACACCAACAAACAGAAAAAAAAATTAAATGAACATATATTTGCATTATTCAGTTTAGAGTATTGAGTTGTGAGTTTTACATACTTCGAAACATTTTGAAGAAAAACAACTAGCGAAAATTAGCAAAATTTAAAATTTACAATTTACGAACATTAACATTAATTTATGAATATGCATTAATTTAAAAAGTGTTTAGATGCACACACTATGTATATAAGTATGTATGAATATTCATTTATCGATTACGAATTACGATTTCGGAGCTGAACACAAATACAAAAACAAAACAAAAGAAAAGCAAAAAACCCACATCATCAAATTATTCTTTTCATCAATATGTGTACCGTGCATACATACATATATGGAACGGAAGCAGGAGCAGGAATAAATGTGCAAAGGTTTTGCTTAGAACCTTTTAAATGTATTAACCATTTCGGCAACATTACGACATTGAAATTTATAATCTTTCAGGCCAAAGCATAAAAATCGCATCGTTTTCGACTGATTGATGCAAGAGTGAAAATTGTAATAACTCCAGAGCCGAGTCAAGCAAAATCAAGCTACGAAAATTATTTTGAGTTGATATTACCAAAAACAAAAATAATAAAAAAAAAAAACAAATCTAAACTAAAAATAAATACTTTGAGTTATGCAGCAATAGACCGGAATTATTTCCAAGAAATAGTACAAACAACTTTAGAAATAACTTTTATAATGTAATTATAAAATAAGCGGCAAAAAGGGCGCTCGATAAAAACGATTAGCAAGAAAACAACATCACAAAAGATCTGAGGGCTTTAAAAACTCACCCGATTTCGAATATAAAGAGATGATTTAAAGCGCCATTAAAAGATGTAATTAAAGACCCTCAAATGCATATACGATTTTATTATAATTTTAACTTAAACACAATGATTTCTATGTATTTTAATTACTAAGCGAAATTGAAAGCTACGAAAAGGCACTTGTAATATTTTTTCGAAATTCCAACTTGACAGAATTTAAGACACAATGTTTATAATCTTTGTTTTCTTTTATTCAGAACATCATTCCAAACGAATACACTCACTCAAGTAATGAGAACAAAATTAACGTACATACATATGTAAAACTATACTTTGAACACTATATGGAAAGAAAGACATCAGTGTGAGAACTGAAAAAGATGGCATACAATTTAAATTATAAGTATATGTAATAACAATAGATGAGCATAACCCATTACGAGACCCCAAAAAGCAGAAATACACACATTACTATTTACCACAGTAAACATATAAAAATACTATATGAATGTAATACGCAAAATGCAAACATACACGAAGTTTCACAATCCACGATGATTGCGTATAAGACATATACTAACTTTATATGATTAACTCATTTCAAAAGGAAAAAAAAAAACACAAATCAGAAATAATAAGCCAACCAAGCATACAAATGTTTGTATTCACAGCAAAATAGACATACAAAACATATATACATACATATTTGTACGTTTCGGTTTCGGTATTGGTTCCGTTTTATAATTACTTACTTTTTACATTTGGTGTACATTTTGGAATTTTCGAAAACGTTTGTCTGGACCGTATGCCAACAAGAAACATACAAACTCGCACAAAATTTGTAATTTTCTCGTAAACCAAAATTCGATACATTTGATTTGCATTTCACGACAACATCTAAAAAGAACAAAATGAAAATAAAAATATAAAAAAAAAAACATTACATTACACCATAGAACGTAACGCAGCATTAACAAAAAGTGTAAGAGAAAATTAAATATTTGGGATATAAGCAAATATGATCACATAAATTTATATTTATGCAGCAACTGTAAGAAAAAATAAAAACAAATAAATGCGTGAAGGGAAAGAAATGGTAAAACAACAACACACTAAACTATAATATAACATTTTTAATCAAAAAAAAAAACCTACTTATTTTATTGAAAATTATGTAAAATTTACTAAAACAACAAAAAAAAAACACATAATAAAAGTATATTGTTTATTTTCATCTTTAAAAATAAAGTTTTAAAATCGTATAAAAATAGTAAAAAGTAAAAATTGTTTTCTTTGCAGTTGTAGTGGGAGGAAAAACTATTTATATTTGTATGTGGAATTAATAGTATTACAGGGGTAATAATTTGTACTGTGTAATTATTATGTCTACAGATAGACATATTTTACGATAGATAAAATAGACAGAACACACATCTGGCAAAGTTACCCACCGTTATTTTATCCATTTAAGTTCACCTGTGTGGCAACACTGCAGCATCACCATGAGATACAACTCTGAACATATGTTTAAAAATCGATAGGCGAATAAACACACTCGATAGCACCTACTACGGGAAGAAGCAGCACATTACGCAAACAGTGTTTCGGGTTTTACCTCAATTGTTTACTGAAAATGTCACTGCTCAACGCACTCTCCAGGTATTTGCGACAGCACCTCCCGCAGTCATAAACTTCTGGATATATAAATTCGACTTTCATTCACCATTAGGTTGAGCCTACAGAGCAGCGCTGTTGCCACACGTTTCCTTCACATATCGCCAGTGTTGTGCGCTGAGCCGCTTAAGAAAAAAAAGAAACTTGACCCACAGGTCGTAAAACAGAGAGAGGACCGCAAGAAAAAGAAAATCGAGAAACAGATACGCAGGCTAGAGAAGAATGCGCGCCAGTTGAAGCCGGTGGAGGAGCTGGAAGTGCCCTTGGACCTAATTGACAACAAGGCGTAAGTTGGCTTTTGCCGCAAATTTTGCAAATTTTTTTTATGTTTAACTTTGTCCAGGAAACGGGAACGAAAGCTTACACCTCTGGGAACTGCGCAGCTGGAGCAGCGTGCACTTCTTAAAAAAGAATGGGCGCGTTACAAGCATGATGAAAAGGTTGCGGATTTACAAATCATTGATCGTTTGGTGCAGTCCCAAAATAAAGCACTCGAGGAGCTTCGTCGTGAGTCTGAAGAACTTTATCAGGCGGCCATAGAAGTGGACATGAAACTGCTGCCGGTATCGGTGAAAGGGCCGGTTGCAACGCCCCCTATTAAGAATTATGTGAGCCCAGATGGCGATTATGTACACCAAGCAATGAAATGGGAATAGGCGGAGGGTAAAGTAATTTGTTTGATTAGATGCTAAAATTTGTTACATTGTTTAAAATCAATAAAAATTAATGTAAATTAATGACGCGAGCATGATTTGTTTTGCAAGTAAACCCTGTTACGTGTATGGAGTAATTAGGTACACATAAAACATAACTGATTGAAATTTACCCAGTACTGTACGCAGCTAAGCTGATATTGAGCTGACTCTGTGAATCCTCAACTGGCTCTTTTACGCACGCATATTATATATTTATGTAATTAGAACTATACTATATCTGTTCAGTGTTTACTATTGAATGCATCAGTGCAGTGCTTAACTAATTATGAATCATCAAAATTGCATACTCTGATTGGATGTGTTGGTGCTGTTATGTACACTGATACACCTGATGTTTCAGCAGCAATGTGATGATATGTAAGTAGTTAAGCTAGACTAAGTGTCTTGTTGTAGCGGCATTCCTATTCCGTCTCGTCTTGGTTCAGAGAATGTGCCGTACAGATGCGTAAACAACTTCTACTCATCCATTTCCAGATGTGGTCCTCGATACTTTGCTATTCGAAAGCCGGCGAACACTGCGATAGCTCTGATCGGAAATGTGAGCCAAATCTTTCATGCAACGTTACGGCTTATGCTCAGAACATATATGTCTTTGTCCAAGGCATCCTTGGTCTTCATACGTATTTACATAATAATTTATAAGAAGTAATATCTGAAAGGCCCAAGTGTTTTGTATGTATTTCATATTTATTATTATCGAGAACAAGAATAAAACAAGTAAAAATGCAATTGGCGTCTTTTTGTGTTAATTTTAATTTTGAAAGCACTGCGAACTGTGTTATTTTTTTTAAGTATGTGTGTATTTATCGGGCATCAGAATTAAAAAACAAGTATTATGTTTACTCTTCAAATAAATAATGTATATGGGACAACACCCGATTTTCCTTCTGTGTACCAACGTACTGTTGTTCTTGCTTAGTTTTTAACTCTAACAAAGCTATCTAGGAGGGCGTACTACTCGCATTATTAGTTTTAGCAGCAGCCTGTCGTTTCTTAACGCCCCAATTGTAGACCCGCGCCATATTTACCTCAGTTGTGGTAATCTGGTCTCTGTGGGAGTGGAGGATATACATAATAGATATTAGCAGACAATGCAATTGAGTCCAATAAGCGCACCTGAGAAAGTCTTGGTCATGCTCCACAGACTTCAAATTGCCCACGGCAGATGTAACGTTTTGCTTTAACAGCGCCTCTGCCTCGTCCAATGGATATTCCAGCATTACGCTGGCACCCAGCCAAAGGTAAACCGTTTTCGTGGGTGACACCAGCGTCTTGATGAACACCTGATCGCTGAGCAGGAACTGCGTTTCACGCTCCTCATCTTCCTTGCGCAGCACATTCACCATCTCCAGGGATCGCTCCAAATCGGGTATCTGGGATTTCAGCTTGCGGCGACGCGCATCCAGATTATAGGCCATGAACCGGTACTTGCTATGCTGCTCGTCCAAACGTTGCAAAACCTTTTCACAGTTCTCGTTCTCTGGTTGCGTCATAAACGTATCAATTTTCTCCTGCAAACACAACACGAGCGATGATTAATATTAAATATTTTCTACAGCTGTTCTTTCCTCTTTTTTTTGCCTGGAGCCCCGTCTAGGTTAGAATTGGACGCTTGCCATTTGATACTCACTAGAAATATTGCTTCTGGTATGCCGGCGAAGGTTTTTTGATTTTCCGGTAATTTTGGCATTTCTACTGTGTCCATGATGCCTGCCATTGTGCTTTTAATTGCTATTTATTCTCATAAATTGTAATAAATTTGCAGCAGGTCGACAGGGCGGCAGCAGCAAAGCAAATGCGACGGTAATAAAATCAGTGTTGAGCAGCGACTTGATGTATTTGCCATACTTATTGTGGCAAGTGTTTTTTAGTTACTTTCTTAATTATTATTTTACTTATAATTTGCTATATATATAAAGTTCTATATAAGTATGCGTATAGCTTAAATAAATGCAATAAAAAAAAACTTTACAGTTAGAATTGCTCAAATCACTAGAGGTTAAAACAAATAGTTTTAATAAATGAAAAAGTATTCCTAATAAGAAGTTATTAATTGTCACTGTTCATCAGTGCACCGAACAGTGTTGGACAACAGCATTTAATAAGTTTGAACAAAACGCACAGCAATTCACATGTGCTACGCTCTGCTGCGGCAAACATCTGACAAGTTTTTATTTTATATATTTTATATGCATATATTTTTTTTATATATTTAATTTTTTATATTTTGTCATGTCGAACGGAGAAAGTGGCGTCGGTGTCGTTCGCGGTGGTGGTGATTCCGTAAAGCAGGCAATCATCGAAGAGCTGCAAAATCTGCTCAGCTCGGACACAACCGTTTTGCAACAGGCGGAAAAGCGAAACAAGCAGCTTCAATACACAGAAGGTAAGGCAGAGTGCGGCAAATGGGCGGGTTATGCCGGGCGTTGTCAACTTGTAGATAACAGCTGAAAATTTCAGGCTATGGCGTCTACTTGGCGGAGATTATAATGAATCAGTCGCACGAGCTGCCACTACGACAAATTGCCATAATTATGCTGACGCGATATGTGGAGAACCACTGGACGGATGTCGGTGAGACTGACAACAAGGCAAGTAGTGGTGGTATGGCTAGCGAGCCGGCGAAACGCACGATACGTAACATATTGCCGAATGGACTATACGATCCCAACTCAAAGATACGCTCCTCGGTGGCGCACACAATTTCAACGATAGCGGCCACCGATTATCCACAGTGCTGGTCGGAGTTGTTTGACATTATTGTCAAGTGTCTGGGCGGCAATGAGGATTCCATACATGGTGCTATGCAAGTGCTGCAAGATTTCACATATGATGTGGATCAGATCAAAGAGCTGGGTCCGGTTGTCATACCCGAGGTGTATCGAATTTTCGACTCGGAGCAGAACTACTCAATTAAGACGCGTGTCTCTGCCATACGCACCCTGAAGCAGCTGTTCATGTCCATATCGGCGCTGATCACTGATAAGCAGGAGCAGAGCACCATGATGAGTTCCATACTCTCTAACTTTATGGACAAGCTGGTGCATTATCTGAGCATGAATTGCGGCGCTGGCTCCAGTTTTCTACTACGCTCTGAAATAATTAAAGGTGAAGCATATATTTATTTATAAATATTGCAATAGTATATTAGTTCCGTTTTAATTTGCAGTTTTCACTTATCTGGTTACCGAAATGCCAAAGTACATAAATCCCTTCATGGAACGTATATTACCTATTATTTGGCAGCTACTCACACAAATTGCCGAAACCTACGTTAAAGTATCGGTGAATCAGACCGAGCCAAATCCTCTAGCTAGTGGCGATAACGAAGAAGATGACGAGCAGACCAATTTCCAAACGCTCATAATACAGATTCTTGAGTTCATTAACTGCATTGTCACCTGCGGCAAGCTGCGCGGCAACATTAAGAATGTGCTCGCGGATTTGATCTACATCACCATTGTGTACATACAGCTCAGTGAGGAGCAGCTGGAGGACTGGCAAGACGATCCAGAGAAGTTCGTCGACGACGAAGACGATGGCGGCGTTGAGCTAACTGTTCGCATGTGTGGCCGTGATGTGCTGCTGGTCAGTCGAAAGAATACATAATACAACACTTTTCATTTTACATTGCTAATCGAAATCAATTGATACATTTGGAAATGCAGGCCATTAATGATGAGTTTAATGAGAAGGCCATTCAACCGCTGCAGGAGGCGCTGGGCCGACACTTCAGCGTTGCCGAGGCGGAGAAGGCCGCCAACAATCCGAATTGGTGGAAGATTCATGAGGCGTGCATGGATGCTGTCCATGGATTTCGCGACATCATACTCGAGGGTGACTCCAAGTTTGACTTGCTCAACTACCTGACGATTGTGCGCAATCTGTTAGTGCATCAGGAATCGCCGCATCTAGTCGGCCGTGCTCTCTGGACCCTGAGCACATACTCCAAATCGGATTTGTACAATCCACAGATGTTAGTCGAGATTCTGGATGTAACACTGTGCAGCCTGTCGCCGGACAAGTCACACATTCTGCGCATCAGCGCCGTTCGTACCTTGCACGGTTTTTTGCAGGCCAACGAAAACGTGGAGGGTGAGAAACGAACGCTGCTTGTGTCCAAGTTGCCCGGCTTTCTAGATGGCATTATGACGCTCGTTCCGGGCAGCAAGGCCACTGTGCTTGCATTATTAATGGAAGCGCTCACAATGATGGTCAAGTTCGATGCGGACTTTGCATACGCAGCTCACTCGAGGATAACGCCACTGACTATTGCCGCTTTCCTTAAATACGCAGAGGATCCGTTTGTGCTGATGAATGTGCAGGACCTGATTAGGGCGCTATGCCAGCGCAAACAGTGCCTTGGCCCGCTCCAGGAGAAATTCATACCCACCATAGTTAGCATACTTGCGCTGCAAGGTGAGCAATACGGTGAGAAGCAGGACATTGCTTTGGACGTGCTCAACACAATTGTCCGGTACACAGAACCGCCACTACCGAGTGCCCTGCTGGAAACTGCATTTCCCGCTATGATCAACTGCGTCCTACACACGGACGATCATACCGTTATGGTCGCCGGTGGCGAGTGCCTTCGCAGCTTTATCAACGTATCGCCGGAGCAGATATGCAATTACAAGAATGGCGAGGGGGTCAACTATGTAATGCAAGTGGCTACCGTGCTGTTAAATCCAATGAATGCCGAAATGACGGCCGGTGGACAAATTGGACATCTGGTCATCACCATTATCACCAAAATGGGCAGTATGCTGGGACAATCGGTTGACATGCTGCTCAAAGCAGTTATTAGTAAAATGCAAAACCTCGAATGCCTGAAGGTCATCATGAATTTGGTGCTGATATTTGCCCATCTGTTCCTCACCCAAATGGACGCGGTACTCAACTTTCTCTCTACGGTGCCCGGACCCAACGGCGAGCCTGCCTTGCAGTTTGTTCTGACCAATTGGCTGTCGCGTCACAATTCCTTTTTCGGTGCCTATGAGCGCAAAGTTAGTGTTAATTATAGTTCATACTAGTTACTCATAATTTAATGATTTATTTACTTATGACGCACCCTCAGGTCACAACAATGGCGCTTTGCAAGCTCTTCGAGTACGGCGTGGCCACGCAGGATAATCGCCTGACATCCATAACGTATAAAGAACTTGTGGAGGAGCCCAGCGGCGATCGCATTCGCACACGCTCAGTGGCCGCCACGTATCAGAAATGGGTGACAATTCCCGCACTTGTGAAAATCTTTAAAGTGCTGATTTCCGAATATCAGCACTTTCAGGAGAGTAAAACGGATGCGCCGCTAACGGACTCCGAGGAAGAGGTCACAGAGGAGGATGATGCCGCAGGCACTTCGTCCAAGCCACACTTCATTTCCGATTTGTGCTTCGATTATGATGAGTACAATGCTGAGGATGAGCAGGTACTCCAGGTGCTGCTAAAAGAGTCCAACTACTCGGGCGATATTGGCGAGAATCTGCAAAAGTTCCTCACCAACTTTACTCAAAACGAACACTTTGCTACGTTTTACGAACATCTTAATGAAACCGAGCGCCTCGTTCTGCTGTCCAAGGTGCAACAGAAGTAATAATTGACGGCACAATCATCAATCACAGACTTCATTTAAAATCTCACACCCCATTATATTGTGTTAATCGTATGTAATTAATTGTTATCAAGCATTTAATAAATGAAAACCTTTATAATATTTTCAAAGAATGTTAATAATTTATAAGGTTTTATTAAATACTATTGTAAAATAGTATTTTATTTGAAGTATCTCCAGTCTTAGTATAAAATATGCGTTGATTAAAAATAGTATTATTTCCGATTTATATAGATCCTTTACAAAATATGTTTTTACTTATTGTATAAGCTATAATAATTATAATATATGTTTTATGGGGTCGGAATAGCATTTCAGCAAGCGTTACACATTTTGTGTTAGAGTTATAGATGTTACTTTAGTGATTATTAACTTTAAAATTTGTGGAAAACAAATATATGAGAATGTTGCATTGCGGATCCACCGACTGCGAAATAGTCTAATATCAATAGGAAATCTGATACCAGGTGCCACAGAACAGGATGGATGTAGCTAAGACGGCGGTTCCTGGTACTCTGCCTTCCAAGTTTGGCTTTAAAATTGAGGCAGAAAAAAATGTCTTCTAAAAAATAAGGGTCAGTTGAACAACACAGCTGTGATTTCAGGTCAATCACACGATTTCACCGTTCTCGACTGGAAGCCGAAATGGAAGACGGCTAAATGCAGTTTCCAGCTAACCAATACGGCAAAATTTAAAAATTCGAGTGTCTGCACGTGGAGCCAACGATACACTTTTGAAGACCAGTGGCAAAGTTTGACAGCATAGCGATTTTTTTTTAGATTTAAATACAATTAAATATTCCAATTACATATTTAGTTCTAATTTAATGACTCAATATATCTTGTAAAGTCACTGGATTTCATTTTGAGCGGCCCTGTAACTTAATCCTTTTATAACACTATAATAATCATCATCCTTTGATATAACTTCTAACTGGTACATGTGCTAATGTAGAGCTACATACGTAGTAGAAAACCTTCCAGATTTCATGTTAAGAAAAAATTACACACTCTATTTTCCAACGTATAATTTTTCGGTGTGTACATATATATCCAATGTATTCCAATATATTCAATTAAAATTACGACTACTTAAAGAGCCACCTCGTCAATCCGAAGCTTATGCTGCAAAGGAATATCGACCTTAAAAGCGTCCTAAAATATGTGGCAGACAAATGTAATGCATATATAATGGTTTGGTAGGATTTTATAATTACCGTTGGCTTGTGAGATTCAAACCTAAAAAGCTTGCGAATGCATGGTGTCAGCAGTCCTGGATCAATTTTGTTGGGATTGTTAGTGCCAAAGATGAAAGTGCTGAGCAGTGCCACGATTATTGTAACCAATGCACCCAATGCTGTGTACCACATATAGGAGATGCGATACAATGGAAATACGTCCCTAAAAAAGACAAATATAATAGAGGGTCTCGTTACAAACTAATTTGAATTTTTCCATCGGATCAAATCGCACAGATTTCAACAAACTTTTTTCAAAGTATTCACTTTTGTTTAGCTTATAAAAAGTGAGTACCACATCAAAACATTTAAAGTTAATCCTAAAAATGTTAGAAAATGAATTACGCACACAAAAGCTTGCTATGGATACCTGAATTAAGTTATTACTAATCAGTAGGTCAGTCACTTAGAATTGTACATATATTAATTAGTAGAGAATATATTGATGAGTGGCTGTACTTACTCCGCCGATGGTCCACTTAAATGAGTGGCATTAGTGGAACTGCTCACTAAAGCAGCTGCATCAAAACTGTAGCTGCATTGCTCAACGTTTAATGGCTTGGTCTGGTAATGAATGGCGCCCGAAGCAATTGCCCACTGTGCGTTCAGACTAACCCAAAACAGAACAGTGGCGCCCACACAGCCGCCCAGCAATGCACTCTAGTAAATTCATAACATTTAGTATATTAATAATGTTTAAAGTTCCACTTACATTGCCATTGATCCAGGGCATGAATATTCCCAAAGTAAAGATGCCAAACAGCGGACCATTTGTTATTGACTCCAGACTCATGGTCAGTTGGAGCACAGTGCCCATATGCTCAACCACATAGACTAAAGCCACACAAAGCATACCAATACCCAACACCACACCACGCATGATCCAAGTGGTGGTGAAATTCGAAAGTGGTTGCTTCACATATGGTTTTACAAAGTCCTCCAGTACGACAGCTGACATGGAGTTCAGACAAGTGGACAGGGAGCTAAGAGCAGCACTAAAGACGCCCGCAATAAATAGACCCGTCATGCCCGGAATGTCACCCAGTATATCCATGACGAAGAGCGGCAAAAGCTGATCCCGAGCCTTGGCCAGCTATAGAAACGGATAAATGAGTGCTTCAAAGACATTGCAGAAACTACATTAACTTGCCTTGGTCGTAAGCGGATCACAGTTCTGATATGTGGCATAGATAAGTAGTCCGTTGTATCCGCTCAGGACCATCAGGATTAGAACTCCTGCACAAAATATGTATAATGCCTTGCGAGCATCTCTCAAAGTGGGCAATGATAGATAGCGCTGTATCATGTTCTGGGAAACTGCGTTGGTCTGAGTCCAGTAGAAAATGCCACCAACAAACAAACACCAAAATGTATGACGTACCGTGGGATCAATGCTGAGACTATAAATAAATGATTATTTTTTTAATCGGAAGTATTTTCTCATTAGGTTTATCTTACTCGGGTGCCTCTATTCTATTTGAGTTCCAGGCACGCTCTATTACAACACTGGCGCCGCCTATATCCATGCTTCCTTTGATGGCAACCAGTACGAGAGCACCCAACATGGACACCGCCTGCACCACATCTGTCCAGACGACTGCCTTGAGTCCACCCATGCTGGTGTAGAAGACGCAAATTATGCACACTATAGGAGTGATGGTGTGGACTCCTACTCCAGTTACCTGATTGAAGGCCAGCGCCGGCACATAGATCACAATGGGCAGATAGGCTATCTGAGTTACAAAGAGAATGAGGATTGGTTCATTTAGAGCGGTTTTTCGATATCTCACATTCATTATGGAAAACATTACGGATCCAAACAGACGCAGACGACGATCAAAGCGTAGCTCCAAATACTGTAAAAAAAAATAAAAAAAAATTGTTCAGGACAGTTTTGTTAATTATTCTAGAGAATTGTATTGCCAAAAATGATCTATAATTAAAAATAAACACAATTTTTTTAAATCAAATGAAATATTTTATTTATTTGTGTTTTCTCTAACCGAATACCAATTATTCTACTTACCTCATAAGTGGATGTTATATTTAAATCATGAAACACTGGTAAATAAAATACACCCATCACAAAGACCATGCCGAGAACTCCGAGGGCCACATACAGATACTGTATGCCATATGAGTACACTTCAGTCGGCAGACCCAGCAACGTGATGCCCGAAACGAAGCTGGCCACCAGTGAGAAGGCGATGGGCACCACCAACATTTTTCGGCCACCCAACATGTAATCATCCTCGGAGACAGATCTCTTCAAGAATCCAAAGTAGATGCCAATGCCAATGCAGAGGAGAAACATGGCCACAAATGCGACATAGTCGGGCCATGAAAAACGTTGCAGTTCTCCTAGAATCTGTTCGATATTATGCATTTTGCTAAAGCGATCTCTGTGATCCGATCCGAGCCTAGAGATCTCTCAGTGGCGATGTGTACTAAGTCGCGTTGGGTTTACATTTGTTATACTGGGCGCTGTTCGGCAGACGCTGAGGCTCTTTGATTCAATCCAATTTCGCTCAATTGTCAATTGTGGGGCAATTGAGGTTTCGGGCAGCACACATAACCCACACACATGGGATTATTTTAGTTAATCTGCTGCCGTGCTATGCTTAGAGAGAATTGCGACACTAAAGCGCTCAGTTGCAACATATTCGTCGATCTGACCTTAGATACAGTGATTTTGGGGCCCGTCCATCTCCGCATAAAAATTGTTGACCCCCAAACTATCAAGAAATTTGCATAATTTTTATTTATCGCAGACAATGTCAACTTATTAGCTATATTTTTATTATTATTATTAAGTTACAGAGATGATTATTTAATGCTTGAAAAGTTAATGGGTGTGTGAAATAAAATGAAGTGTCAATACACGCCAAAACCGCTAAATAGTATTACAAATGTTTTGGAATTGTGATTTTAACAAAAAAAATGGGATGAAATAAATAAGTTGATTTCAATTCAATTAAAATTAATTATAGTGGTAAACTTCACCTAACAGAATTTCCTTCCCACATAACGGAATTAATTTCCCAATTCCCATAAATTATCGACAAAATTATCGAAGGCCAACAATCGAGAATTATTAACGTGCCGCCACAAACACAAGAGAGCATCAAAATATCAAGTAGTTTTCTGTTTTGTTGTTTACAATATAAATTTACAATAAAATTTCAATCAATTCTTAATAATGTTGGCAAATCCTGCAGCTGGTAGTGTGCCCGATAAGGCGTGGCAGCCGCATTTTGTGACGCTGGAAACAACGTGAGTATTTGTAAACGAGCGGTGAAATTATTGGTAAATTTGTTTTGTCTACAGCATGGGCGAGATAACAGTGGAATTGTATTGGAAGCATGCACCAAACACAGTACGTACAGAACAGAGAACCTCATTTGGTTCATTTAATATAGCTTGACATGTTATTTCAGTGTTATAACTTTGCGGAGTTGTCCCGACGTGGTTACTACAACAACGTGGTATTCCATCGCATCATTCGCGATTTTATGATACAGACTGGCGATCCAACGGGAACAGGACGTGGCGGCGATTCCGTTTATGGTGCCGAGTTTGCCGACGAGCTCCACAGCGATTTAAAGCACACCGGCGCCGGAATCCTGTCCATGGCCAACTCGGGTCCAGACACAAACGGCTCTCAGTTCTTCATTACGCTTGCGCCCACGCAGTGGCTGGACAACAAACACACCATCTTTGGGCGAATATACACTGGCATGGAGGTTGTTAAGCGCATCGGCCTGGTGGAAACGGACAAGAACGATAGACCAGTAGATCCATTGAGAATTATCAAAGCAAAAGTCGAGAAACTGTAACACAATACAGAATTTCAAATACACTTCATATTAGGGCAATTTATCAACAAGTTTTTTTTAACAGTAAACTAAACTAGACTATCTTGAAGCTCGCTCTTAAGTACAAATGAAGATGCGCGTATAGCAATAGCTGTAATCACAGTATTGGGATTACCGGAAATGGGCCGAGGCAAAACGCTGGCGTCAACAACGCGCACATTTGAAATTCCTTTTAATCTGGAATGGAAAATTAGTTAAACTAAAATTACAACGACCCGTATGTTAAACATTTTACCTAAGCTGCGAGTCGACTACGCTTCCTAGTGAACAGCTGCCGCCTGGATGGTGCGAGCCCAGTCCGATGTGACGCATAACACACTCAAGATAATGATCAGAGGGCTGGTGTTCTACGAAATCTCTGTCAAATGGTCCGAAATTGGCGCATTCCTTCAGCTTGGGCCAATGAATGCGCGGTTGCAATTTAGCAAAAGCGGAGGATCTGACCACCTACAGAAATAAATGTAAGTTTTGATTTAATTTCAAGCAATCTGTAAATATTGTTACCTTTACGGCATTTCTTATTGCCGCAATGGTGCAAGTGACATCCTGCTCGCTGCTCAGATAGTTCGGATCAATGAGAGGGCTTCTGCGCATATTCTTCTTCAGCAGTGTCACAGTGCCCCTAGACTTGGGTTGCAGACAGTTAGAAATGACAATGAATCCCTCCTGCGTCGCATTATGAAATAGTGGAAATAACGCACGAAATGCTGAACGCTTAAAATTCGATATGGACATGAAGGCACTTTCATCGATGGCGCCAGCGCCAAAAAAAGTGATGCCAAATGGCAACGATTCTTCATGGCCAGAAACCTGTCCTACCACTCCGAAATTCCCAAAGCTTCCAGTGCCGCTGATCAAATAATTCAACAGATTCATGGGACTCAGCAACGTGCGTTGGTTTATAGTGGGTCCAATGCTGCCAATAGAGACAAATAGCGGTACATTAAAGTGATCGTGCAGCCCCTGACCCACCAGTGGCACATGATGTTGCACGGTTAGCTTCATCTGCGTAAGCATTGTGCTGTCACCAATGCCGGATGCTAGAAGCAGTTGTGGCGTTTGATAGGCACCCGCACATAGCAGCAGCTCTCGTCGAACTTTAATATTCAACTCCACCTCTTTATTCTGCTCATCCTTGGTGGCCACTAAAACGGAGCTGGCTTTCAGAGAGGAGGTTGAGGAGAGCCTTATGCGTTTGACCAGCGTGTTTGGCAGCAGACGGAGATTTAGGTTGTTTAGCACAGGCAACAAAAATTGCTGCAGTACCGAGTGTCTCAGCCCATTCTTAATGTTGTAGACAGAACGTCGAAACTGCCAAGATTGCTCGCCAAACTCTGCTTTCGATTCCTCAAGTGCTAGGGATAACATTGAGTAGTCTCGTGGTATTTCATAAAGATCAATTTTTTTAGGCGTAGCTGCCGCCATAAAAGGACGCATATCTGCCCACCTCCAATCTCTCAAATTGTGCACTGTTTGCCAGGCGTCAAAGTCGGGGCCGTATCCATCGAAATGCAGCATATAGTTCAGATTGGCTGATCCGCCCAGACCCTTGCCACGTGGTAGACACTGACGTTGCTCAATTAAGCCCTTGGATGAGTGCTTCTGTGGTACTGATAGAAAGGACCAGTCGTTAGGACCCATCTGTTGAAATGTGGACAACAGTGGAATCCGGCTAAGGTAGCCAAATGAGCCGCCAGCCTCGATAAGCAACACACTGCCATTGCTGTGCTTGGTCAGTAGAGATGTGAGCGTCGACCCAGCTGTTCCAGCACCAACTAAAATAATTCAAATACATTTTAAGTCTATCGTGTATAGGTCTGAACTCACAACTTACCAATGATATAATCAAATTCAAGTTCCTTATTTTCAAGTACCAATAAATTTGGAATGTTTTCCTGAAGCAGCTTGGACATCAAAATCAACAATGCAGCTATGCAGCCAACAATAATGGCGCCAACACAGAGTATCTCTAAAGATATTATAAATTCATATATATATGCAAAAAGATTTATTTGTTTATCAATTTACTTTGAAAACGAATTCCCATATCGTGACGGTAAACTAAGATGACGAAATACAACTACTTAGTTGAGAAAGCGCACATAGAATACAGCACGTAATCCGACATAGACCTAATCCAATTATAAGGCCACTTGCCGCCTCTAGTGGGAGAGGCCAACAATTTGAATTGAAGCGGTGAAGTAGTTAAAAGATTTGTTATCGACATATCGGTTGCTGGATTCGTTGATTTCAAGTAAAATCTTACATTAATTAAATACTGAAATTATAAAAGCCAATAAAACATAGCGTAAGCTTTCTTTCATCATTAAGTTAAGTTAAGTTTGAAAGTCATTTGACAATTTCGTAAACATAAACATAATAATATTAACTACATAGTTTTAAAGGGAGCCTGACAGAAGACGAATAGGTTTTCGGGGAGTGAGGTTTAAATGCTTGCCGGTGCCAGTGCGAGTATCACCTTATTTCCAACTTTCTCCTATACAGCTGCGTAACACTTAAGTACTTTTTTCAAATCCACCTATAAGTTAAATTACAGCTGCTGCATTTTGTGTGAATGTCAACGTGTCACCAAATTGTGTTAATTGCAGTCAACTTGTCCGATGTTTTCATAATAGTATTTGTTTGACTATACAGATGTAATTATATTGAGCTGTTTATCGCGGCCATTGTTATTGAGCGCTCTAAGCAGCGCTTTATTGGTTCCGTTTGACGTTCACTTCGGTAGTAATATGCAGGCGTCGCTTATCATTTGTTGTTGTTGTGGGACCGCCGCTGAAAATCGACATCACAAAAGCAAAAACAACAACAACAAGAGGACAGCTGCTGCTGACAACAAAACAAAAGTGGATCGTTGAACAAAAGGCAGATACAATCAGCAAATTATTTGCTGCCAGACGTACTTAGAAGCTTAAAGTCAACAGTCGACACAGTTACAGTCAATGTGTGCAATGAACTCCGATTGAGACGAAACTCACAAAATCAAAAACATTACAGAAATCAAAAAATATATGTATACCAATAGCAACTGGTGTCGGTAACGAATGTAGCACAATGGCAACAACCCAGCAGCAGCAACAGGATTTACAACAGCTGATCGACTTGCTGCCCACCGATGACAATCAATATACACAGGTAATTTAAAGATCCTCGGTCAAAGAAGTGATTTTTATTTTCTTTTATTTATCTAATCAAAGAAAAAAATAATTAAATACAATTTTTCTTAAACAATTTCATAGACTGTGTAAGTGCAACAAGTTGTAAAGAAAATATTATTCCCATTAAATTTTCAAACTGTCCTACCTCATTTTACTGATCATTTTTAATTTTCATTTTAGTCCTTTATCAAATGTCTTGATGGAATCGTCGCTCCAGCTTATTGGGAGAACCTGCAGGCGCTGATTATAGCCTCACCCTATCCTACTCTGCAAATACTGCAAATTCTATATAATCGGTCCAAATTCCACATCGGACGCATCGTAAGCAACGCACTGAAGCAAATTCTGGATGATGATGACGCGTTGAACTCCAGTTCAGCAACATCACGTTTTCTGAGCGTGTTAGCGAACTTTCCACAACAAATATTGGATGTTGCTACCGTGCAGAAAAAATTAATAGAACGCCTTATAAGTGACTCATGGGTAAACAATGAACATTTAATGCTGGCTCTATTAGCGCGTCAAGATTCGCAATTGCTGAAAACGGTTCTGTACAAGCAGCAACAGCAGCAAGAAATCTTATGCAGCAATGAAGCTCCCACAAGGCAACTGGTACTCCAACTGGCACTCAGTCAACGCGAGCACTTTGTGCCCCGCGTGTGTCAACAGTTGAAGAACTTTGAGTGCATTCACGATTGCACATTGCGCAATAATTTACTCATACTCCGACTGGCCAATGAATTTGCTCTCGGCACACAAACACTGGACGAGCTGGCACAACTGGACCAAGTACTAGCTGCCTTTGATATTGCCGCCGTGCCCGCCGATCTGCAACCCGTGCAACAATTCTTTTACGCTGACTTTCAGCGGCTCGCCGTGCAGCTCAAGTTTCTTCAACAGCAGAAGGAGGGAAACGCCTGCAAGACCATCAAAGTGGATGCACTGCTGCGTGCACCAGGCATGCTCTCTTTAATCTATGAGCATGACATCCAATGTAATAACGAACAGGTGGTTAAACTGATCGAGGACGCTTACAAGTGGCAGCAGCGGACACCAGCACTGAAATGTGTGCGCGCCGAGGAGCTAGAAACTTGGAGCTACTACACAGCGTTGTGTCATGTGTACAATGTGATATTGGAACTGCATGATTCGAGTATTAGGGAGCAGCTTTTGTTGCTCTCTGCTCAGTTGCGTCAATTGCGTGAGCTGGGCACACTCTGCTCGCTCCTGGAGGATATATTCCAGCTGGTGTTTCTACGCTGGGAGCAGCTGCAAAATACAAAGAAATGCGATGGCGATGATGAGGACGATGACGATGAACAGTATGTGGACGATGATGCGACACCTCCGCGCCCAGTAAATGTCCCAACTGCTAAGAAACGTCGCTATGGCTTCATCTGCCGTGCACCAGCCCTCTATGCTCTATTTAGCTATCTGAAGAGCTTTGTCACCAAGAAGCTCCACACGCAGGACTTTAAATACGCTACAGAGGAGCAACAGCGTTGCTTTCAGCGCCTGGTGGATGCCATCAGTGAGGCGCTGTGGAAGTTCAGCATTCTGCAGAAGATCGAGCAATCGCTGACGAAGGCAACAGCTTCTGCGTCGGGCTGCAATCTAGAACCGGAACAGCTGCTGCAGCTCATCCAATTGCACAGCCATGCGCGAGAGAAGGCCTCCAGCGATGATGAGAGTCGCGAACGATCCTATCACGCCTCTAATCTAACGCGACGCAAGTCGCGCAGACAGCGCCGAGCAGCCAGCTTCAGTGGAGCGGCTGCCAGTAAATCAGCTGATGCACCAACACTGGAACAGTGTCGAGCGAGAGCACAACAGTTGTTGCTCCACAGCAGTCGACGCAACGGGGAACCACAACTGACTGTTGCCCAGCCGACAGATCGTTCCATCATACCCAAAATGCTGAGCACGCCAGAGCAGTTGGCCATCATGGCGCTGGCGCTTAAGAACTTCAATGATGTCAAGTATATCATAGAGGTAAGCTGATTATCATTGTGGTTGCGTGTGATTATCAATGTTAAAAATTTATAACGGACCCAAGCCAAGTAATCGACACCAACAATATTATATATATATTATAATATGAGTGTTCCTGTTATGTTAGTCAATACTGTTCCATTTTCTGATTTCAATTGAATATTCGGAAATCGAAAAACGAAATAAAATATACAATGAATCATATCCATATTTACGCACTGAAGCGATTATGAATTATTTAATGACTTATTTTTGTAGGTTTTTATTTAATATTTAGTGGTTAGAAGTTTTGATATGCGGTACTTGCTCAGCATTAAATATTACAAATGTTTTTAATATTTGCATATTTTTAAATTACAAATATTAGTATCATTAATTATGGTTTAAGATGTAAATTATAATATTATATTAATAATGCCAAGAATTAATAAATATTAACCCTCACCTTCTTGCAGACCTTTCACCTCGAACAAAGCCAACTGAGTCGCGAGCTGCAGTTCATGGAGCATCAGCAGCTCATCAAACAAAAGCTGGCCAACATCTATGCAAACTATGAGACCTTGACTGGCGAGGCTAATGCTACCAAGAGCAGCAGCACCACCACCACCACAGTGGAGCAAATCAAAAGTGTGGCCGCCAAGGGCTTCGAGCTATCCAAGATCATAAGCGTGGTGGACAATTTCGCGCAGTCCCAGAAGCTGCAGCACAGCGCTGAGTTGAGAAGCCTATTGCAGCGACACAGCGCGAATGTCCAGAATGGTTTCCTGCAGCAGTTCCAAGAGCGAAATCTAAATGCCTTAATTGTCTGTGATTTAATTGTGAATCTAAGCTTCAATCGAGAGATTACCTGCAATTTGCTGCTGGTCATACGCCGCCAGCAGCAGCAACAGCTGCAACAGCAACCGCAATCCGCGGGCGATAGCTCTAGGGATGGACGCCCTCGCGAGATTGGCGCCATGTACCTCATGGAGAATCTCTGCGAGTGTATGCGCTTGCTTGAGCACGCTGGCCGCCAACCAGCGCTAAATGCGCTGCTCTGCCGGCACAGTTATGCTTTGAGGCCAGCTCCACTGGCCCTGCAGTTGCAGCGGGAGGCGGCCTTTACAGCGCTTTACCAAAAGGCCTCGATGGATTACGCGCATTCACGGGAGCTACGTGTCCACGCATCCCTTTTTCAACAGTTCAAATCGCGGCACAATTACTACACCCGCTTCTGTGGCTATATGCAGCAGCTGGCGCGTCTGCTGCAGCTGCGGGATCCGAATTTGGAGTATCACAACACGCAGCTGTTGCGTCATGATCCCTATCAGGTTATTGGTGAGCTGATCTATGATTGTGACATCACACCGCTGGAGATTGAGAGCAATGTGGCTGCACTACATCTGAATCTGGTGCATGTCATAGCACTCAATATTTGTCCAGAGCTTGCAGAAGGGGCAGTAAAGAAATCGCCACGTTCGGTGCCGGTCCAGAAGCAGGAATCAGTACATAACTATATTGCGCAGCACAATCAGCTGTTGGCTCAATTGCTGCAGGCAATTCAACTGGGCGATCTTCCACCGATTGGCGTTTCCGAGACGGACTTAAACTTTAGCTGGCTGCGCCAATTGATGCAGCTGCCCGAAATGGCGACACTTGCGCTTATGCATATGAAAAATCCAGTATTGGCAGCACTGCATGCCTACAAAGTGAACAGTGCGAACCTGGAGCGGTTGGATCTTAGCAAGGAACTGCAATTGCGCATTCTTCTTCTGGGCATTGGTGGACAGGGAGGTAGGTGTTGAATGAGATACATTTTAAACTTGTTAGGCCGACTGGCCGATATGATGTGATATGTGTTTTTATCAAAAGTTTATTCGCTTGAGAGTTCAATGTTTTATTGGTAATAACTTAAATTAATGAATCGTGACTATTTATCAACCGTTTCTTTTACAGAGCCGACTACTCAACTAAAGACTCGAATCGATCGTTTAATTAGCGAACTCATTACAGAGGATCCGAAGCATATACAACTGGCTTCCCATATGAACGATTTGGGCACTCGGGCGCAACTGTTGCAGCAGCATTTTACCAAAATATCCAGTAGTCAGTTGGCCAAAGAACTCATCGAGCGAACACTGCAGCATCGAACTGCGGAGAGTGCCATTCCACAGCTGCTGCGAAGCCAATTGGAGCACACTCTCTCGGACATTACGATTTATGCGAGAGTCTCGGCGCTGTTGCAGTTCGAGAGCTGGCCACAGGCCTATGATTTTGGCCGGCAGACTCCGAACGTGATCTTCGAGAAGCTGCTGCAAGGTAGACACTACGAGCTGTGCCACGAATGGTGCCGCATGGTGCAGTTAACGGATTCGGCTGGGCAGCAACGTGTCTGCCTGCTAACCCTCTTGGATGCGCTGCTTGAGTTGCGCGACGAGGATGAGTTGGATCCGCAATTGTTGCACATTGCCGAGCTATTTCCAGCTAAGGTGCTGGTAAATTTTCTGGACACGCACAAGGACAAGATGCGTTCTCTGGCGTTGCTACAATGGCTGGTTGACTATTTGGAGCGGCATGCACGCAATGCGCGGCCCTATCTCAATTATCAACTATCACTGGAGCTGCTGCGACAGCTGCCCAGCACTGAGCGTGACCATTTCTGGGCATTCCTGCACTATCCCTTACTGATTGTGGAGCAGTTGGTGATGAATACGCGCTTTGAGCTGCTCACCAAGTTATTGGAGCCGGCACGTGCCAAGTTGCAGCAACGAATCCCATTGGGTCCCTGTGGCTATTGTTTTGAGAAGCGTGGTCATGCCTACGATGTCCATAACACCAGCAGCACCGACAAAGGCACTGGCAAGCTGAAATTTCAACTGGGTCAAAGCAACACGGAGGCATTTATTCTGCTGAACTTTAACTCGTACCAGCAGGATCATGTGATCAGCAATGATTGCCTGGATTTGCTGCTGCGCATCTATGCCAGCAAGGCATTGGACTATCAAATTGCCAATGTACGCACTGGACTCGCTTCAGAGCCGGGCTCCTTGGGTACAGATGTGCAGAACTCATTGGATTCGCTGTGCGGCGCCTTTCAAATGCCCAAACAGGCACCATCGCGCGAACAGTGGACACCCGACGAGGAGGCCACCCACTGCATGTGCTGTCGTCGTTCTGCTTTTACAATGCTGATGCGACGCCATCATTGTCGTCGATGTGGTCGCGTCGTCTGCTATGCCTGCTCCGCACAGCGCATGGTCATTCCAGAGCTCTATGGTGATGTGGAGGTACGT
The DNA here is from genome assembly GCA_035043505.1 of Drosophila setosimentum. Lineage (NCBI taxonomy): Eukaryota > Metazoa > Arthropoda > Insecta > Diptera > Drosophilidae > Drosophila > Drosophila setosimentum. The sequence continues at coordinate 5,694,342 of JAWNMY010000094.1, forward strand.
GTCTGCAATGATTGCTGCGTCCCTGTCGCTGCAGAGAAACCGTTGCATGTCAACGAAACGGCGACAATTGCGGCACCTGCACCATCAAGTCCGTCCGATTCCTACAAATGGCGTCTGAGCGGCATCATTACCCACGATAAGCTGCTACGCGAGGAGTTCTGCTACGAGCATGCGCCTAGCGTGGCGCTTAGTTTGTCCATATTGAGGCATCATCTGGATCAACGTCAGTGCGTGGATCTATTACTATTCCACTGTCGCAAGCTGGAGAAACTCATAGTGCCTAATCCGGAGGTAGACTACGAATTGGTTGCCAAAATGATGAACTGCCTTGCATTGGCAGCGAAGGTAAGTTAAATCATATTCTAATTAACTCAATAAGATATATGAAAGTATATATTAAGGTTCGTGGAGCGCCCGGCGAGTTTGAGAACATACGCGAGCACTCGGAGATCATTATGGCCGTGGTGCAGCAGGGCTGCGAATCCTTAATACCAGCCGGATCATTAAACAATCACAGTATGCGCAAATTAGCCGATGCTTTAGTTGAGGCGGAGCACTGGAAACTGGCGTTGGAGGTGCATCTTAAATGGGGATTTGCTACCACTGGTGTAATGGCGGCACATGGCTTGGCCTGTTTGCGCGCCGGATGCTATGATGCTGGTAAGCATTGCCATCAATATTTTAGTTAGTACATGCAAGCCTTATCATAATGTAGCTCTGAAGTATATCAAGAACAATCGATTCCCAACCCTGCTTTTGCGCAGCTTTAATTTAAAAAACACAATTTTCCAATAGGCATATTCAACCAGTGACGAATTATTGCACGAAATTATATTTCTCTTCCAAGAGATATATTGTCCAAATATAGTAAGCTCGACTTTTGACATGTTCGACAACATGTTAACTACTTAAGATATCAATTACCTGCAATGTGAACAATCAATCAAAAAACTAAATATGAATTGTATGTAGAAGCAAGATTTAATTATTATATAGTTCACCTGTCAGATGTGTCTATATGTAACTGAAAGTATATTTCATTTTTGTTCTTTCTCCTGCGCAGCGCGTGAAAAATTTGCGCATTGTATGGCGCGTTTGTCGACCGAGGAGCAGAACAGTTACATCTACAAGGAAATATTTGGCAAGGACATGCCGGTCTTAGTGCCGCAGATTGACACACCCACACATCCGCCAAAGAAACGTCCACAACGTGGACCTGCCCTGCTACAGGAAGTACTCCAGCTAATTGCAACAATGCCACAGGCGCAACCACAGCCAGAGACGCTTCAGCGTGCCTCGCTAATCCGCAACTCGAATACATCGCTGGCGTCTCTCTTCTCGCGACGTCGAGAGCCTTACGTGGTGCAGACGCCACTACAAGAACCGGCGCTTAATGTGATCAATGCGCTAGCAAATCTGAAGCACATTGCCAAGGGACAGTATGGGGAGGTGCCTTTGAAATGCGGCACTGAGGAAAATCGTCAGTCGCGCTCTTTTGAAGAATCTTGGCATTATGTGCTGACCTATGGCAGCCATACGGACATTCTGCAGTTTCTCATGCACCACGATGAGCTACGTGCGGCGCTGCGCTACTGGCAGCATCAGCAGCTGGAGGTGGAGCTTTTCATCCTACATATATTCCAAGTCTTACTGGCCGGTGGTCGCTTACCGGCGCTGATTGACGAACTGCAACAATTGGATACCGACACACAGTTGAGTTCGTGGCGTGTGCCGTTGTTGCAGACCTGCAGATTTCTGGAGCAGCAACAGCAGCTCAATTCACTGTATCAACTGCAGCTCCTACTCAAGGATCCGGTGCGAGCGAGCATGACTTGCGTCAAGTTTTATCCGTTGCACTGCGAAAACTTTCAGAAGTTGCATGCAAATGCTCAACATTTAGTTTCAGCTCACATGCACCTGCAGAGCGAGCTGGACCTGGCCCACTGGGATCATTTGCAGCGGGAGCAACAACAGTCGGGTTCCAGACGTGTCAGTGTGGCGAGCTCTAGTGCGAGCACAACTAGTTTTGCGATGCAACTGGATGCACGTGCTCTGAATGGTCATATCAATACAATACGCCGCCAAATGGAGTTGGCAAAGTTTCTGGCACAGTGCGAACGAGATCAGGCGTCAGTGAGCGGATTGCTTTACACCCTACAAATTCTGAAACAGATACGATTAGAGGCGCCGCGTGGCACCTTGCCCACTTTATTTGATGGCGCTGCAGACAAGATTCAACTGTGCCTTCTGGTGCTGCTCTGCGGCAAAAATATAGAAGAAGGCTTTGGTCTGGCCTACGGGTATGTTTGACTTCGTCGTCGTCTATCCAAACTATTTGACTGCATGCGCTGTTTTCTCTTTTACAGCATTATGCAGGACTACAAGTTGACGCCGATGAAAGTGTTTGGTGCCACTGCCAAATATTTGGCGAAAAACGAAAGGCTGAGCGAGGTGGATCGTCTGCTTGACTGCATAGCCAGCAATAATGGGAGCAGCACCACTTCGGATTCCGATGAGCTACTTTCGATTGCCGTCAATGCTGCTGTTAATAGCAACGAGCCGGAGACTAAACAGGCGTTGGACAAGTTGGTCAAGCGCATTGGAAACGTCGAACTGCGCATATCGTCTTACATTTTTATTGGTCAACTTAAGTCAGCATATTTGCTGGCCAACAAAAATGAGCGTTTGACGGACATACGGAAAATCTTAAGACAGGCGGAGATGACTAATCAAATTCATATTAAAAAACTGTGTGAGAAGAAATTGAACATGAGTTCAAATCCAATGTCGCCAACGCCACTGTGATAACGTATTCAATCAGGCAATATATAAATTCTGATGATAGTAGCTTTATTTTAATAATATTGTAGAACAATTGATTTTAAATCTTTCCAAAAACCAATGCGTTGGTAAAGTATTTCCAAATCTATTATACATTGCTCAAAAGACTTTCTCACAAAGTACCAAACTATACACGTATATAAATATTGTCGATTTATTGTATTTAGCAACTTATTATATATTATGCAACTTTTATTGTTTATTAAATATCGTTATTCAAATCAATTAAAGCCGCTAAGTTTGTTAGTAATGCGCGGTTATCGATAATTTCACAGCTGTGTGTAGGTGCATATCGGAGATAAACCAAGAGTTTCCGTATCAGGAATATCATTAATATCAATATCCTTAATGCGCGCTGTAATTCAACGTGTTAGTGCCGCCAAAGTCACTGGTAAGCATTATATTTACTTTTCCTGAAATTTTATAAAAGCCACCTCCTGCGATTCAGTGCTTGATGAACTGGTGTCTTCTATTGGACCCGGCCTCTGCGTGCTGGTTGGCATTAAGACTAGTGATACGGCAACTGATGTAGAATATCTGTAAGTAAATATCTCATTGAGTTACGTTCATATCGGTTTTTGATTGACACCTTAGAGTACGAAAGATCCTCGCATTGCGGCTCTTTGAGGATGAGGGCAAACGTTGGCAAAAGTCTGTTAAAGATTTGGAACTGGATATACTCTGCGTGTCACAATTTACTCTGTGCTATCGACTAAAGGGCAACAAGCCTGATTTCTCAGCGGCCATGAAAGGTGAAGACGCTAACCAGCTATACAATCATTTCTTAGATCGTCTGCGGCAGTCGTACGTCAGCAGCAAAATCAAAGGTAATCTGTTTGGTTTATTTTAACTGTACGCATATATAAAATTATACTTTCTTCATATTCATCGTCAGATGGCAAGTTTGGTGCTTATATGCAGGTGCATATTGAAAACGACGGTCCGGTTACAATTGAATTGGAATCTCCTCAGCGGAAACAGGCCGAGGAATGTGAGGAAAAATAAGATGCCATAAAGCGTATTAGTTTTGTTTTTAATAAATTGATGTTTCAATAAGTGTGCCACGGGTTTTACTACATTTATTTTTATCCTCAGCAAACTTAAAACTAAAATTAATTAGTGTACAAATTCTTAAGCTTCTAGCATCTCCATGTCCTCCACGCCCAGACCCTCTTCGAGTCTCTTTTCCAATTCGCGAGCATCGACGTATGTGATCTTCTCTTCGGACAGATCATCGTCCATAAGCGCCGCCTGTTCGGCCTCTTCCTTTGCTCGACGCTCCTTCAGGCCCGCGGCAGGTGATCGTATAAGCGACATATTCCGTTGCACATCCTTAACGTCCATTTGAATCTCAACCTCGCGGCCCTTACGCAGACGCTCCATAACAAAGTGCTTCTCGCGCCGCTCCTTGATCTCAGTGACCTTCTTGATGGCCACAGCGGCCTTCTGCCAGGTCTCGCGACTGTATTTGATTGGCACATTGCGACGCATCTCAAACTCGAAACTGGGATCGATTGTCAGCTCCTTGCCAGCCCACTTGCGATGTGCCTTTGTCCATCCTACCTTGCGTGGGTTCTTCTTGCGCTTGAACGCCTTGTGACACTTCCCGCGACAAAACTTAAAAATCTGTAAACAGCAACATTTACTTGTTAATATCAGTGTATGCATTGTACGTATATTAGAAGAGGTGCATGTGTAAATAAAGCTTACTTTTTAGACTATATTGGACTTACTTTACAATCATTGCGTACAAAATTGACACCGTGGCCAGGATATATTTTGCTGGAGCAAAAGTAGCACGTTTCAATGCGCATTTTTACAAATTATGAAAATAACTTGTAAAAATAAAACGCAAAACACTCAGCACATGTGCTGCTGAGGAAGAAGAGAATTAAGCCGCAGAGCTGCAAACCCAACATCGATACTATCGATATTTTTAAAGCATTGCCTAACTACTATCGATCATAACTTCTCATTTTGGTTCGTGAATATACGATTGATTCAAAACTGCCTGTAATACTTTGTTTTTATTAATAATAAAAATAACAAATTCCCGAATATGATGCAGCTGCATCAGAAAATCAGGTATAATCAACATGAAATTCTTAAGGTACTGAAATTAACTTGAATATAACTAGCTGCTCACATTAGTAAAAAAAATAACAATTAATAAGAGTGATGGCGTTTAGGCCTTTATTTATAAACGCAAAAATCTATTAAATTATATTTCGAATAAGATTTACTGCCACAGTAGTTTACGCTTGAGTAATTTCGGACACCGATTCTTTGTCCTTTAGAGACTGTTTCGTGTTGGCCACATTGTTAATCTTTGCAAGACGCTTCATTATCTCAAGTTCTTTAATAAACGTGGCCATTGCTTCTTTGGTTGTCGAAATGTTTGATTCTTTAAGGTCGGTCAGGTAGTCCTCATTCTCAAGTTCTGCAAGCAATAAAATCCGTTCAATAGAAGTGTAATCGTTCTACATTAAATTAAAATAAAAACAACTTACCATCCATTTCAGCTTCAATGTCGTTAAGGCGATTCATCAACAATGATTGTTGTACCTTGACATGCTCAATTAAACGGTATTGACACTCCTCAGGATCGATGGCAGCCTCAGGTTGTGGCACATGTGGCCAATTGGGCTGTTCGACCTTTGGTCGCTTGATGGGCGAGACAGAGGCATCTGTCTGATCCTCGTCCCACTTCTTGGCCCACAGATACAGCTTGGGGTGGCAGCGATTGCGCGCTATATTAATCTTAACCTGCAGCGAGTGCATGAAACGCTTAGCGTCCAGCAAATTGCCGGTTAGGGTGTGAGAGTGCTTCAGAAGCTCGAACTTCTTGGACGACTGCTGATTAGGCGTATGATAGCCACCCACTGGCAGTTTACCCTCAAATAGCCACTCCTGATCATGTTTAAAGCGCATTGATTCGCGCATACGTTGCGGATTGCGACAAATATAGCAGACATACTTCTCCGGCACTTCTGACTCCTTGAAAATGCCATAACAGTGGCCGTGCTGCCAGCACAGGCATAGTTCACACTGTATCATCAGGCCATCCTCATCGCCATAGTAGCAAGTGCAGTTAATGATTTCCTCCTGCCGCATGCGCACAATGCGGATTAATTCCCCGTTTTCCTTGATGTACTGCGGCCTCTGGGCGGCCAATGGTGGTGCAGGCGGCGGCGGCAAAGCTGCATTTATGTCAACCAGATCATTGGATGACGGTCTCGGCACCAACGCGATGTTGCCAGGAGAGCCAGCCGGTGTTCCCGAAGTAGCTATGCGTCGCTTCTTGGAATCGTTACGGGTCTCCGGTATGGGTGTGTTATACGACAGTTGAGTGGCATCGTGATCTGCCCCCGAGACCGGCAAGTTTCTCGAATTACCGACCGCAGCAGGAATCCTTCTTTGGGATGAATTCACTGGTCGACGCTGTGTGCGTTGACGACTGCTCTTACGTGAGCCAGACTGACGTCTTCTAGATGATGGACGCGCACGTTTGACGGATCGATTGGATGACGTCGTGGCGATCGGTGTAGCGGATTTGCTTGTGTCTAGTGGAGTTGGTGTCGCAACTTCACCGGTCACTGGTCCAACAGCTGCAGTTGTCGCTGAAACAGATTCTGGTGTCGTTGGGGGTTCTAATTTTATTGACATTCCAGCACTGCTCGGTGAAATATTTGGAGATGTGTCCCGAGCCGATGGCGATGTTTCTGTGCCCACTGGGTGACGGCGAAAGGAGCGCGATTGCTGTAAGTCCTGCTGGTGCAGCTTGGCAAAGAACTGCTGGTTGGGTATTTGATTTTTGGGTGTCTGATCGTTCTGCTCAATTGATGAGGGATGCGTGCGTTTAACGGCCAGCTCCTGCATCTTAGGGCAGTGACTGACGTGCCTGTTAAATTAATTTAGTTTTTGATTAATATAAAATTAAATATACGACCATTGATGTTGTTTCTTATTTTTGTTTTTACTTACTCGGCAAGTTCCTTGTGGTAATGACGAATGTGTATTTGTAGAAAATCTTCTTTTCTGAAGGTTTTGCCGCAACCCTCGCGAGGGCAAACGAACAAATTGTCGGTTATTTGAATTTTCAAACCGCCAATAAAGGCTGCAATGCAAATGAAAAATTAGCAAAATTAAATTTGTATAAGACAGCCTACTCACCGTAACCATCTTCCACAACAACGGCGCCATGCTCTTCCATGCCAGGAGCAGAGCTGGCTGCAGCTGCATCTGTTGTGGGAAGCACCTTTTCAACTCCCTGGGCATGTGGCGAAGGCGACATTAGCTCCGCAGGTGGCACCAATGAGGCCACTGGTGTTTCCATGTACTGACTCTCCTCGGTTGCATTGCGTCGCGTACCCATGGACGAGATGGGCGTAGATGTGGGCGTGACAGTCGATAATTTGCTGCTGTTCAAATCTTGCAATGTTCCAGTGGTGTCCAAGGAGATATCCAACGGTTTTGGCTTGACCAGCTGCTGCGGACTGTAGTCGTGTGTATATACATAGGCATTGATGTCCTTGGCGCGGCGACGATGAATACTAAAATCGTACACATCCGGATTGTAGACCTCGCCCTGCGACTCCAGAAACACCTTGAGATCGGACTTGGAGCGAAATCGTTTGCCACTGGGTGAAACCAGGATGACATCCCACTTCCCCAACACATTGGAGCGTTGATACATGTGCTTGATCCAACCATCCGGCAGCCGCCAGTCGTGTACAATTACCGTTGGCTTCTGATGCTCACCCACGATGAGAAAACCTTCGGTGCCAATGGGCTGATCATTTACCCAGTGGCAGGTCCATTCCCCATCATGCGGTATGTCCGGCAGTCCCAAAGCAGCTGCAAGCATAAAAGGAACTCAATTATAATCTTATATTCAATAAGTCTAACGAGAATTACTGGGAAGCGAGCTTTCCATTCTTATGTTTTGCTGTTTATCGCCAGGGATGCTATAAAACAAGTGAGCAAATTTCAACTATGCGTTTTTCTTTTTGCACTGCCAATCGAAATGCAACCGCACAAAGGCAACAGGTTCGAATCAATGAGATTACAAATATTGTAAAACAACTTTTTTGCCAAACAAATATAAACAGATTTTTTCTAACTTAATTTGCCGACGATTGTTGAAATATTTAAGATCTCCAAAGATCAACAAAAACAAAATTTTGACTGAAATTTTCAAATTGACATCCCTTACCATATGGATATATCGACCAATAACATAATTCAACTATTCGTTTGGATATCATTATGTGTATGTATCATTAGTATTATTATATGCAATGGGTGTGTAATATGTAATAGGTAATAAGCTACAATAACTATTCCTTTCTCCCTAATCGATATAACTTGATTACCGAGTACAATAAAGTATTTTGAATCGGTAATAAAATTGCCAAGACTGCAAGACTAGTTCATTCAACTGTAGATCATTTAGATCGATATCAAACAGAAGTTGGCAAACTAATCTAATATATATTTACGAACAGGGTATCTCTTAGGCGAGTGTAAGTCAAGTTGTCAAGTTTGTGAACATACCTAAATCCAAATTTGACATGTCCAGTAATGGCCAGTCCTTGCGTTGCGGTGTCGCCTTGCTCTTTTTATTGGCGCTGGTAGGACCAGTGCTTGGTCTTTTAACTCCAACTGCAAGTGGAACGTTTGAGGAGTCTGCGTTTAGCGATTCACTGGCTGCTTCAGTTCCCGCCGCGGGCAGCTGACGCGGCAACTTGGTCATGTGGACGGCGCGCACATTCTTTGTGTAGCCATCATCGAAAAGAACCTCGTAGGTGTCGTTGCCCAGCAGCTTCCTGATGGTGCCCGGAAATTTTCGGGGTCCGGACCAGCGTGCCATGCACTTCTCCTCCAGCACAAAGACGGGGAGCACACGCGAGCTGATGCGCTGACGCAAACGATCCGATTTGAAACCCATCCATTCCTGGTAGCTGCCGTTCGTCGAGGGCAACACTTTTAGCTTGCTGTTCCGCTCGAAGCGTATAAGAAGCGTTTCCTCCTTATCGTTAATTTCGACGATACGTGCGGTCAGCCATGCGCCATCAGCGCTTAACGCCTCGAGACGTGCGCCAATCGTCAGGTTTGTGGGAGGTCCATATTTGGGGGGTGTGGCAGACACGGGGGAATGGGCACTGCTGGCATCTGGCAGAGTATCGTTAGCGGACTCAGCTGTGTCGGCAGCGACGGCATCCTCTGACGCAGTTGCATCCATTTTACTCTCAGCCGCAGCAGCCGAAGCCTCTGCTTCGATTTTAACTTCCTTAGCATTTTCTGTTTGCAATTCAGCTTCGACTTTGGCTGCTGCTTCGGCTGCAGCGGCCGCGGCTGCATTCCGCTCGGCAGTCTCGGCGTGGATTTGAGCAACAATTTGGTCCACAGTTGCTCTGATCAAGTCCTCGCTGGTGGCACTGTTTGCGGTACCGCTGACCCCAACGCCATCTACTGTCGCCTGTTGCAGTGCACGCTGATCCGCCTCAATCTCAGCGGGTTCCATTTTGCCCCACGGAAAGACGGTCGGAAAAACGCGCGGCTTTAGCAAATATTTTCCATTGCGCACGGTATTAAAATCGAGCCGTCGAAAGTGACGGGAACAGACAAGCACACTCTTTGTAATTTGTCGATCGAGACTTGTGCGCGAGTTTTTGATCCAAATTGCCCGTATGACGGGGTCCATTGGGAACGAGTGGTAAGTGACGCCGTGGTGCTCAAAGAGCCGTGACGTCGACGGACATTCAGAAACGCAGCAGCGACGCCCCATTCTCTTTTCTTGATGGTTGCCCTTTTTATATGGTTTAAGAAATACTTGAAGTTGCTCTTTCTCGAGTTAATTTAAGCAAAATGCTCAATATTTCTGAGCGTGTGCTTCACAACTTGCAACTTTGACTAGCTTCCTGCGATTATACTGGAATGACACCTACACTGCTTTGTTTAATTTGACTTGTGCAGAGTTAATTTAACTACTTTGACAATAGATTCAAATCATACATTGTGTTATTTTGTATGCAACAATGGTATACTTTAGCATAGCTTCAGTTCAGTTGATTGAATTATATTTTCACAATAAAATCATATTTCGTCATCTAGAAAGTGTTATTCCACATAGATAACAAAGAATTACGATTGACAATCGATAGTTTGTGGCGGTCGGCTGACTTCTCTTTATCAATTAGTGGTGAAATTTATTCAAGTGGGGAAGTGTCAGAGCAGTTAGCTTTATCAAGTCTCTTATTTTGTTGCTGTTCGAATTTAAATGGTATTAATGTTATTTAGAGATAACTGACAACTGCATAAAACGGCTTTAGCAAATGTCTTATTTTGTTGCTACTTGAATTTAAATGGTATTAATGTTATTTAGAGATAAGTGACAACTGCATAAGACGCAACATGGTTTAAAAATACATAGTATTATTCACAACACCTCTTGTGACTTATTAATGCTGCATTTTCTGAAAAGTGCACTTAATCGGCACTTGCATGCGTCGCAGCATACTGAAACTCTCATAAATATATCCAGCGCATAAAATATCACGTGCGCCAAGGCGCATTGTGCCGCCACAAGGCCAGCAACGGACACTTATTTTAAATGCAATTATAGTTGGAATTTGGACTGATATAAGCGTCCATGTCCATGTCCGGAATGAGCGACACCTTTCCAACAAAACAAAATCACAATTTGATTGCCGACTAAACCTATGAATATGAAGATATTACAAAATTTTTATGCGTAAGAAGACACTTCAATGGCCCTTGCTTAAAATATTTTTATTGATGTTTATAAAAGCAATTGGCATTATTATGCATACCAAGCATATTACTACAATGTATGTATACAGATATACAGTATACGCACAATGTTATTTGTGACTGTGGCGCCCGCGGTTGGGATCTGGTCAGGTGCCAAAAAGTTCAGCAGCGTCGCTGCCACTGACATCCACAAATGCAGCCTTGGCCTCCAAATCCAAATGTGTTAGTGGGTAAAACACTTCAAATTATATACATAAATTGAACACAAAATGAAAAATATATATATACATTGTTTGAGTATTTATATTTTAATATATTTAATTTATTTAATGTACACTATTTGCAGTGGTCACACATTTTTAAAACCCTTGAAAATCATTATTTGATACTACAAAATAATAATTAAATTCCATATGCAATAAAATATTTAAAAAATTAAAGTTATATTAATTTACAAATGGAAAAAGAATGTAATGCTCATAAATGAATTTAACCAATTTTTATTATTATTCCTACTGTCGGATTATAGAGCATTCGTGTACCGTATGAGCATAATTAGATTATAATAATATATAACTATTCTCGCAATTTAATCGCTTTTTCATCCGAATCGTTATTTTTTGTAAGAATCACAAAGTCTTTAATAAAACTTAACTTGGTTAGTTAAACAAAAAACAAATATCACACAAATTCGTGTCTAATTTCAGGTATTTTTTGTATGGCTAAGGTTATTGGTCACGTGCCAACCTACTTTGTGTGCGTTTCTAAAATCGAAAATTATCATAAGCTCAATGATGTTTATAGAGAAGCCAAAATAAATATTATAAGTTCCGATTCAACTATATAAATTTAAGTACAAATATAAAGTCTAAAATTCCAAAGTCATAAGCTCAATGATGTTTATAGAAGAGCCAGAATAAACATTATAATTTCCGATTCAACTATATATACATAAGTTTATATTTAAAATCCAATCACGGTGTGAACATAAAGCCAACTTTAATTATTATATCTGTCTATATCTATATAGGCATAAGTCGCTGACATAAATAATAAGTAGTCGCTACTGCTATTGTTGTTGTTGTTGTTTTCATGTCCCATTCCGGACAGCAGTCAAAAATGTGACATTGACGGCCAAAAATGAGTTGGTCAAACAGACAAACCAATTTGAGGGAACTCCAAGTTCCAAAGGGGTGTTAAATTTTACATAATAATTTCACCTGTTATGAGAAATGTTAAGCGCCCAAGCCCATTTCTTCAAATATTGACACAATCCATTCACACCCATGGAAATAGGTCAGCTGCACCTGTCATACTCTCTTTTGTGCAAATACCTGGCAGCACACGCACACACACACACACACACACACACGCAGATACTCATAATTAAACAATATGTGAGCTGTGCAAAAAATATTTTCAATATACGAAAAACTAGAAATATAAATATAAAACAACGCAAAGGCGTCACTTTCTCCCTCAATAAGTACATATTTACATTTACCCAACACATTGGTAAATTGGCCCGTGTGAGCGGCCGGACGACAGTCCGTGGGCACATTGCATAAAGATGAGGTAATTTTTTAATAAGTAATCAGACGTGTCCCAGCCTCTCAATCTGATGTGAAGTATTATTGCCGCTTGGTCTCAGTTCTTTATCACAATCTGACATGAAATAATCCCTGTACAGCAAACGTTTTATGTCAAACCTACTATTTGTATGCAGTAGATTTGTTTTTTTTTTTTTTTAGTTACAAGACATCAACGATAACTATTTGTCTGACCCAAGCAAGCAATTAAAAAAAGATCAAGTAATTAAGTTGATTGTGAGCAATCTTGAACCTTGCTGATCGGCCTAATGGCAAAAAACTACTAAAGACTGAACAAAAAACTATTGAAATAAGCATAAGCATTGCAAATTATTAATACTCTTTAAAGCTTACATTTTATATACATATAAAATTAATATTTGCTGAGAGTGTTTTATAGAAATTAATCCAAGATTCGGTTCATTTAAAGGTAAATATTTAATGGGAATTTGATAATAAATTTGATTCTAAGATAATTCATGGTGTACGAATTCGAAAACTCAATTGAAAATAAATATTACGTTTCGATCGTAAAATATGGCAAGTGAACTAAAATATATAATCATAATTTCAAGTTCTTATACAAAGGAGCGAGTAAATTATAATCATAGAGCATTCAAATTATGATACCGAAAATTCGGCCAGTTGGTTTGGAAGGATGACATGATTACAAATTGCTCAAGCTTTTTTAGATAGGCTATTGCATGTATTATTTATGTCCATTATAATATTACTAAATACATATATATAATAAATACTACATTTTATAAGCAAAAAAATTCAAATTAATATTAAGTTAACTTTCGTATAAAATATGTAATATTTGAAGCTTGAATTTTATAAGGTAATAAGGCTGGCTTAAAATTTAATCATTAAGATTAATTATTTATTGAGTATAATTACTTTTTTAGAACAAAATCTGTTCATAATCTGGTTTAAACTATTTTATATAATCGTTTTCTTAGATTGGAAAACTCTCTTCCGTTTTGCAATTAATTTTTTGTTACTTCCCAAAAAAATGACACTTAACGAGATGTAAAAAAAAACTCGAGTTTTATGTTATACTTATATTTTGATGCTGTATACTTTAAAATGGGAACACTCGTAAAAATGCATAAAGTTGGGTGAGGCATTCCCAGCGGTATTATCCGTTAATGTCGAGATATAAATGTATGACGAGCACCTGCCGGTTTTTGACAACGCTGACTGTATAAGTGGGTTAGCAGATCTTCAAAGCAGATACATTGGATCATCAGGTATATGTACATGGCAAATAGGGGCGATCAAGCGCCAGCATGCTTCACCGCACGTGATAACTAAACATGTCAAAATGCCCAAATGCGCTAAAGACGAGAAAAAATGTATCTTTTTTTTCGTTGTGTTGAAATACGTGAATGCGTGCAGCAAAAAAAATAATACGATTGTCTCAGCCGGGCAGGGTCTGGGTCTTAAATTTGCTTTGGCTGGTGAAATTTCGCCATTGATGTACTCGCTGCTGACGTTATTTTCTTTGCGCCACGCTGACCTTGATCTGCGGATGGCGACGGAGATGGGAAATGAAGACGCGACTTGGGCCTGTTATGAGCAGACTTGAGGGGCAGAATGCAGTTGCCTGCGTCATTTTATTTAATGTTTATGCAATATCACGTAGACACATAAATATGTATACCTTCTCGTTGTTTATATGCGTTATGTAATGGGTTAAGCACTTGTTTGTCGTTAAGTTAAATCGAAAAGGGAGGCGTGTGTATTACCCATCAGTCACTGCCCTGAAATCTTATCGAATGTTACCCGAGACAGTTAACGATGAGAGTGCCAAAAATATATAGTGAACATTGTCTTGCCTAACAGTACACATATTTCTTATATTGGATTAGGTGTGTCTGCAACATATATTGATTTGTTTGGGATACATGAATGTCGTCCATCTGTTGTATTTCTTTAGTCATTACATTCAGATTAATTATCATATTATCTTCATTAATATCCACTTTCATTCGTTATCACTTTTGTTAACTATTATCAATAGTTGTATCTATGAAGACTGAAGACGTTTTATTGCATTCAATAAATCTTATCAATTTTAAGTCGGTTCTATTAAGCCAAAATATGCAGGTCTTCAAAACAAACGAATTAACTTTGACCTTCTTAAAATACTTAGGACTAATTTAAATACTAATTAAATAAATCTGTCTTATATTTTAAAATCTTCAATGTATTAAAATTTAAAATCAAATTTAATTATTTAATTAATACTAACATAGAAATTATGGGAAATTCTATCAATTCATAATTTTCAGCATTATTGGAGTTTTCAAATGTACAATAAAAGAAGTATTCATCATTCTCTAATTTCAACAAATTTTCTCTTTGAATACTTTACTTTACTTCAATTGTAACAAACAAATTTATTTTTCATTTTCACTCGAGTAAGACATTCGAATTATGATAGATGTCCATAAATAATACAACTATTTAGCAGCCGACTTCCTAATTGAAAATGAAATTTCAAAACTTGGCGCTCGAGGTAAAGACTGAAAATGTGTCACCTGTGACTCTCGGCCAAATAAATTTGAACAACAATTTCAGTTATGTAATGGTCAAAACGGCAAGGCATAAAAAAAAGTACACGAGCCAGAGAAATACACACCTGCCACACCGATGTTAAATATTTATTTGAAACAAATACAATTGGCGAACAACAAAACTAAAATGCATTAAATTATGTAAATTTAAAGAAACTAAGGCATATATATGTATTTAGATGTATACACGAAATTGCCATGCGTTTGATGATTTTTGAGACGTGGTCGTTGCTTGCTTGTATAGCTAATTATATAGCCTGATGCCCGGGAGCGTCGAGTAAATAACGTAAAATGGCCAAGGCGCCTATTCGCACTACTAAGTGGTGCAAAATGATGGACGCCGAACGCATCTATTATGGATGGACCGAGTAAGTAAGTATTTACGATCCCCTACAGAGACAAGTAAGTCCGAAAATGTTTGTCAATGCAATCGACAGGTAACCAGTAACCAGCAATCAGCCGGGCACTTAAAATTCAGCATCGTTAGTGAAGCAGCTCCAAAAATTTTCATGGTATATGAAAAACGCGCACAAAAACCGACAGCCGAAGTGCAAGCCGAAGTCCGGGCGAAGTGGCACTCGCTCATATATAAGACCGGGTGTTACCAAAAATTTGTGTCATTGCAGTTGCCTATAGTCGATCGGTCGGTCGTTGGTTTTCTTGTCGCGAACAATTTCGAAAAATTGAAGTTGAAGGAAAAAACAACTAAAAGAAACGAAAGTGTGTGGGTGTGAGTGCAAAAGAAATATTTTAACGACATCCAGAAAAATGAAAGCGTTCATTGTCGCCGGTGTTTGTTTGTTCGGTCTGCTCAGCCTGGGCACGGCGCAATTCCAAAATGGTCGTCTGGAGCCGCCTAATCCGCAGTTATGTGCCCAGCGCATAATTCACGAGAAGACACCCGATGGCAAAGGGTGAGTTAATCACTATGTTCAACACTACTAAAAAGTCACTAAGTGCCCGAAATGGTATTTAAACAGAATTAGCAATAATCACACTTAAATCTCGCTTAACCATGTAGCTACTTCTTCTCGTGGCGTGACCCACAATTGAAGGGCGTAGAGGAGGATTGGCTGAGTGCCAGAAACTTTTGCCGCAGACGTTGCATGGACTCCGTTTCGCTAGAGACCAGTCTGGAGAATGAATGGATCAAACAACGCCTCGTGGGCGAAAATGTAAGTTTTGCGTAAAATAAAAATAGAGACTAAAGAATACAAAAGACTTAAGCAACAAACTTGAGTGTTGCTTCACATATTCATTTTTGTTCAACATTTACTGCACCTCTTCAACTTATTTTGACCAGTCAAACAAATCATTCAAATTCAATAATATCAACAAAAAAAATATGTATGCATACAGGTCAGTGTTGTCTCTATTGATATACATATGCATACTCCACTTCTCAAAACAATCGACATATATACATATATACAAAAAGTTTTGGACTCATTATTGATAAGTAAAAAAAAGATTCCACAAAAATCACCACAACACAAGTCAAAGCAATTGGTAATAATTTATGATGTTTGCCTTAAGCATGTAAATTTTAGTAAAAGCCTATTGTTAAAATTATGTCATATCTGACGAAGTATGGGATAATAGCGGCAAAACTGAAATAACTTTTTGTGTGAACTTATGACAACTCGAAATGTTGTCGAAAGGGTGCCAAAGATAATCGAATTATGAAGTGACCACATTAATGGCCCCAATACAAATTAAATGGCTTATTGGGCAGATTTCAATATAGATGTAGGATATCACGTTGTTTTATATTCATTATTTTCAATGCTCAAGTTCAATGCAAAGCCAAACAAAAACTTTCGCAGACTCCATATTTACAACGACTTAACTTGTTTTTGCAATTTTTTTCTTTGCTTTTGTTGCTGTTTTTGTTATTACATTTTGCGCGCACGATTCGTTGCTTATGCAACTGAACGACTGACAAGTGTCAAGTTAAAGAGTTGTCTGCAACTGTCTGCTGACCAGTGGCCGGCATCGTCTCAGCGGTCTCCGTGTGAATTACGTGAGAAAAACTGATAATAGCAACGAAAGTCGGGTGTGAGGAAACACCAAAGGAAATAAAATATATGCACAAAAGTGTGAAAAACAATTAATAATGAATGTGTGTGTGTGTGTGTCTTTAGCTAACGGCGCAAGCTACAGAAACGAGGAAGCGTTGTTGCGGTTCAAATATTTCCAGGCGAATCAGCGCCAATGCCAAACAAAAGAGTTAGGCAACGAACTTTCCGAAATGTACTTGTGAAATGATTTTTGTTTGAATGATTGTCAAACTAAAGATCCACCATATTATTGGTATTAAATGGAAAAAAAGGTGTACTCATAAGCCTTATCAAGCTTTAGCTTTTAAAATCCCAATAAATGATGCTCACAATACAATAGTTTTATTTATTTGAGAAAGTTCTTCAAACAAATTTCCATTCTCTCAATTGAAAGCACCGTATGGACTTTCATTTTATTGATTTTTTTTTAAATGCGCTGATAAGCTTAAGAGCCTTAAGCTGTCTCATATCATGCGCATTTATCATGAGCGCTCCACTTTTACTTTATATCAGATCAAAGAGACAAACATTTCCCGTCACACAATTACCAAATTAAAGCAAGTGCACCTGTTCACTTCCGCAATGCTGCAATTGATTGATTAAACCTTTAACAATTACAATGCTGGCCCGCAGCTAAACAAAAGATGACAATGACATGCCCATTCAGTTTTAACTTTCCGCTCATTGAAGTTACCCAAAGGGCAGCATTAAGCACTCGGCTGACGACAGGTACACGGTACGTGTGTATACCGATATGTACATACATATATATATATATATATATATAAAATAAACAGTTTTATGGCCACTCGGGTGAAAGTGACTGATGAGCATTGTGGTTGCTGTCACTGCCGCTGCCTCTGCTACCTCCCGTGGCTCTATGTAACGGGTGTGGCCACAAAGGGCGCGACTTCGAATGAATTCGCTTTCAATGATACCATAATAGTGGCTGCCCGGCTGTCTGACTGCCTTTTGTTATTGGGCGTGTGCAGCCCAAAGCTATGGCCGGGAAATCACCAAATGCCAAAGCTAAAATTTCTATTACCTGCAATCGATGCCAACGCATTTTCATGCGTACAACAAACGAGCTAACGGAATTTTAAGCCGTACTGCAAGTGCAATGAACTTGAACTAGTAAAAATTCAGAAAGATAGGTAGATAAATAAACATATCAGTATTTGTTCCTGTACATATAGAGATATATAAAATTAAAACAAAAAATGTGAAACTAACAAATGAAAAGCTTCATAATAAAAAACGGAACACAAAAAATTTAAATTTTAAAATAAAATACATAATAATACCTAAGATTCTTACATTTATTTATTATTAAATTAGTTTACATTTTATTTTATAAAATGTACTTACACAAATTTATATATTTGCAGGTGAAATACATCTGGACCAGTGGTCGTCTGTGCGACTTTAAGGGCTGTGAACGTCCCGATCTGCAGCCGACAAACATCAACGGCTGGTTCTGGACCGCCACACTGCAGAAGTTGGCACCCACCACAGAGCGCTCCCAGGGCGATTGGTCGCCCACCGGCGGCATTGGACAGCCCCAGCCCGATAACCGTGAATTCAAGCAGAATGGCGCACCCGAAAACTGTATGGCTCTGTTGAACCAGTTCTACAACGATGGTGTTAACTGGCACGATGTTGCCTGCCACCACAAGAAGCCGTTCGTCTGTGAGGAGAACGATGCCCTGCTGAAATATGTGCGCTACACAAATCCCAACCTGCGCATCTAAATTGCTCAATTGGCAGCAGCTGGAATTAGGTGTGGAGTTGGAGCCCAGAGCAGCTACTCCAAATAAACCAAAAATGATATTTTATGTAGCTACTACATACATTAGTACATATGTATGTGTGTAGATGTGTGTGCTTCTGTACGAACATGCTAATGTACTATTTGCTAGTTACTCTATAATTGTCTTTTCATTTTCTGGCTATCCTATTTGTCTTACGTATGTATTTTTGTAACCCTTTCCCAGTCTCTGCGCTCTTCCTCATCAATTAGTTTAATTATTAATTTTGTATTAATTTATGATTTCTTAAATTATAATATAACATTCAAAAGCGACATGTAAAACATAAAAATTGATTTTATTTTCTATGCAGATCGGAGATACGGGTTAAAAATTGTGTTTGGGGCGATACTGACGTGATATATATAATATATATATCCATAATCTTATTGAATTTGGAAACTAATTCACCATTTTGGCTGTTAGCAATATAGCTGTAACACGAGCGCAGACGAAAGTCTTAAGTCGTTAGCCAACTGCTTAATTAGATAAGAAAGCAACTTTGCTTTTAAAACATAATTCGAGACCACCAACCATAAAAAAAAACATTGTGTTGTGCAAGGGCCCAGTATCGATAGACACCTTCAAGTGTGGTATTTTTAAATACTAGGAGTATCGATACTTTATAGCATCGATGCGATTTGCACAACAAGCGTTGATGTTTATTGAATTTGCTGGTTGAATATGGATATTGGCGAACTGTTGGCGTTTAAGGCAAGTATGGTGCAATGGAAGAAAGCGTAACCCACTAACGAGTCTATCGCACATGAATAACAACAGCCCGAGCAGACACCAAAGCGACCACATGAGGATGACGATGATTTCGCGCTGCCGGAACCGGCGACCAGCGATATTGGAAAACGGGGCGGCGGCAGTGATGAAAAAGCCAAGCGAATGCGTCGCATTGCAGAAGCCAAAGAAACAGCCAACTACAGAAAACCGCATGTAGGCAGTTCGGTATCGGCTACAGGGTCGGGAAGCGGAAGCGCATTCGAGTTTGATCCGGAGTTAACTGAGGAGGAGCGACTCAATATACTGAAGTATGTGGAGAGCGAAGAAGCCGAAGGCGATGTGCTGGACGAACAGGGTCTTAAGAAGCTAATACTGGTTTTCGAGAAACGCAACCTGAAGAATCAGGAGATGCGAATCAAATTCTCCGACAATGCGGAGAAATTCATGGACTCGGAGTTGGATCTGCATACGGTGATCCAAGAGTTAAAAGCAGTTGCCACAGTGCCGGATCTTTATCCGCTGCTCGTGGAGCTGCACGGCCTGCACAGTCTGCTCGAGCTGTTGGCACATCAGAACACAGACATTGCCGTTGCCGTCGTTGATCTGCTGCAGGAAGTCACCGATGTGGACATTCTGGGTGAAAGTAGCGAAGGTGCTGAGGCATTAATCGAGGCATTGCGCAAAGAGCAAATCTGTGCATTGCTCGTGCAGAATCTGGAGCGTCTTAACGAGCAGGTGAAAGAGGAGGCAGACGGAGTCCACAATACGCTGGCCATTGTGGAGAACTTGACGGAGATTGATGGCGAATTTGTGCGCGAAGCGGCCACACAGGGTCTGCTCGCCTGGTTACTTAAGAGGCTCAAGGGCAAATCGCCCTTTGATCCAAACAAATTATACTGCAGCGAGATATTGTCGATACTGATACAAACAGAAAACGAGAATCGCTTGCTGCTGGGCACATTGGACGGTGTGGATGTGCTGCTGCAACAGTTAGCTGTATATAAGAGGCACGACCCGGCCAGCAACGAGGAGCAAGAGTACATGTCCAATATGTTCAATTGCATGTGCTCGGCGCTGATGGCACGCGAGAATCGTGATCGTTTCCTCAACGGCGAGGGTCTGCAGCTAATGAATCTGATGCTGCGCGAGAAGAAAATGTCGCGCAACGGCTCGCTCAAGGTGCTCGATCATGCCATGGCCGGCCAGGATGGACGAGAGAATTGCAACAAATTTGTTGAGATCCTTGGCCTACGCACCATCTTTCCGCTATTCATGAAGACGCCCAAGCGCAACAAACAGCGCCTGCTCTCCATCGACGAGCACGAGGAGCATGTGTGCTCCGTGATTGCATCCATGCTGCGTAACTGCAAGGGCACTCAACGCCAGCGCATGCTGGCCAAATTCACTGAGAACGATCACGAGAAGGTTGATCGTCTGCTGGAGCTGCATCTCAAGTATTTGGCCAAAGTGGAAACCATTGACAGGGAAATCGACCAGCAACCGAAGGTGAGCAAATTGCTGAGACTTGCCAAGCAAATCAAGCAAAAATATCTCAGAACAACAAAATACATTGATACAAACGGGTAATCAACCTTTTTTTCACTGAACAGGATGCGGGTATAGATGAAGACGAGGAGGCGGAGAACAATTACATAAAACGCTTAACTGGTGGTCTATTTACGCTGCAACGCATCGACTATATCCTGCTGGAGGTCAGCTCTACATCGGATACAATCAAGCAGCGCGTACTACAAATTCTAAACTTGCGCGGTGCCTCAATGAAGACAATTCGAAGTATAATGAGAGGTATGCACTTTCTAATGCCCAATCCAAAATGTAGTTAATTTCAATGCATGCTTCACTTTTAGAATACGCTGGCAATTTGGGAGATGGCGACACCGACTGGCGAGAGCAGGAGCAGACGCATATACTTTCTTTAGTCGATCGATTCTGATTTCAACTAAATATAAATAACTATATCAATTAAACGTCCGTTGGCGTTCACAATAACAACTTGATTTGCCTATTATATCTAGTAAATTTGGATTATTGTGGAATTTAGAAACTTAAAATTTGTTTTTTTTTTTCAATACAATGTTATATCTTCAATTTTAATCGGAGGTATTCGTCCAATTTCTAGTTGCTTTTATTTTCATTTGTTTGACAGCGGGCGAATTCTTTGTTATCGTCTTTCTTTGGAAAATGTATATAATTATGTTCTCCTCTAATATTATTTGGCTTTATTATTTTTAAAGGGACGATAAATGAAGATTCTATTCTAGTTTCTTAAATTTTTACTTCTTTTCACATTTATCATCATTCTTCTTTTCCTGTTTCTTTTCGCATTTTTCATTCCCCCTGCATAAATATGAATTAGTTGTTGGTTCTATATTATGGAAATACGCGTAATACAAAATATTTTAAATTATACAAAATAAAGACAATTTGTTAAGTGAATGAGAAGAGGTACTTTGAATTTGACATTGCAAACAAATGAGCACAAAATTGGTTGACAAAATGCAAATTATAAAAATAAATAAATTCGATAAAGCATGTTTTGTAATAGTATTGAAATTTAATTACAAGCAAACTAATTTAAATTGCATAATACACGTCTAACTACTTTTAAGCAGTGTGTTGTTCAATAAATTAAATGAGTTTAGCAAAAATCACGATCGGCATTTAGTTTTCAGTTTCAGTTATACGTTTCCTATTAAATTATAGTTCGTGCAAATAACAATATATTTTGGTTTTTACGCATACAATGTTTTACAGGTGCAAAAAACTTTTAGCTCTTAGGATTATTCGAAATTATTTAATAGTACGGCGTGTGGTTTGTTCAAATTACACAACAATGACGAGTTTTGAGTTGAACCTCATCTTAAAGGTCATCAGATTATTATATTTTTTTGCAGAATTGTTGAATTCTTTTAATTCGATCAATCGAAAGCGAATATATATCTAACTACTAACCGATGAATAGTAGTTTATGTAAATTGTATCTAATTTGTTGAGTAGTTGTGTGTGTGTGTGTGTTGTTATTTGTGTGACTGTCGCTAGTGTTTTACGTGGGCTTTATGGTTGACTTAGCCAGTAATTGGATTCGATCTACTTCTGTGCGTCGGGAATCTCAAAGTTAACATCCATGTTCATTTCGCGCGCCAGCGAAACAATTTGTGCCAAATGCACGGCCATATCAGCAGCCTTGTCCAAATCATCGCGAGCCAAGATCTTCAAGCCCGATGAACGTATAAGCTCGCGAGCCTCCTTCACCTTGGTGCCCTGTTACCAAATACATACAAAAGATCAATAAATTGAAAAGAACTCTAAATCTACAGTAAAAAACTCACCTGCAAACGCACAACGATTGGCAAATTCAGGTTCAAGTCCTTTGCTGCAGCAATGATGCCCTCGGCAATGACATCGCAGCGCATAATGCCACCGAAAATGTTGACCAACAGGCACATGACTTTCTTGTCCGATGTAATAATCTTGAATGCCGCTTTGACAGCTTCGGCCGTGGCGCCACCGCCGACATCAAGGAAATTGGCTGGCTCACCACCGTACAACTTGATAATATCCATGGTGGCCATGGCCAGACCAGCACCGTTAACCATGCAACCAATGGTACCATCCAGGGCAATGTAATTCAAATTGTATTTAGCCGCCTCGACTTCCTTGGGATCTTCCTGAGTCCAGTCGCGCATGCTGAACAGTTCCTTCTGCCGGAACTCGGCATTGTCATCGAAACGCAATTTGGCATCAAGGGCAAAGACTGCAATTGGCAATAGAATGCATTAGTCTAAATATTCATATCGAAAGCAATATAAAATACAATTTTAAATCACATTAAATATTTACAAAATATGGTAAAGAAGGTTTTTGTCATACATCTGTGTATTAAAATCTATTTATAAAGACTAGCTACCAAGCATTTCGAATAATACTTACAGCCTTTGTGGATTAACGTCATTAGTTTTCACGCAAGATAGAAGTTCAATGAGTTTAAATATAGATGAGGAATGAGTTAGTTGTTAGCGGACATAACACACATAATATTAATTATTAAAAAAAATGGGTTACAGAAAAAAATTAACTTACAGCCGGTCATAGCATCTTCGGCATAGGGATTGATCTCAACCAAGAGAGCGTCTTTCTTCACAAACAGTTTGTACAGGTTGAGCAGCATTTCGATATGCTCATCAGCCCCGGGTCCACCCAGTCCGACCTTTGCAATCATTTTGCTGGCCTGCTCCTTGGTAAGACCTGCGGCAATGTCGATGGGCTCGTAAAGAATGGCATCGGGATTTTCCTTGGCAACTTCCTCAATATCAACGCCGCCCTCCTTGGATGCAATCAGAACCGGACCCTAAGAGTAGGTTAATTATTTTATTAATATGTATAATCATTGAGTAATCAAGTGTTATAGAACTTACGTTGAAGGCGCGCTCCATCATGACAGCAAAGTAGAACTCACGACGTGGGAATTTGCGCTCGGCAACCATCACCTTCTTACAGATGCGACCTGCGGCGCCAGTTTGCTTGGTCACCAGCAGCTGATCAATCATCTTGGACGAATATTCCTCAGCGCTGTCGGCACTGCGAGCGTTATAAAAGTCAATATTAGTATTTTACGTAAAATATATATATAACAAAGTGAATATGATTTACTCGAAAACGACGCGCACACCGCCCTTGAGGCCATTCTTGAATGTTCCCTTGCCGCGACCGCCAGCAAGAACTTGCGCCTTCAGCACCAGATTATCTGTTTTCAGGTTTTGGGCAATATCATTAGCCTCTTTACCATTCTTGGCAACGGCAAATCTGTAAATACAATTTGAATCATCAGTATTTGGGTAATATTTGCAAATAGCCCGACTTGCATGACCCAGTTAGCCCGAAACAACCCATAATTATTGAAAATGACGTCGAAATAGCGACAACAGTTATTATCAACAATTCAAAGTCTATTTCTTAGAAAATAACGAGCGTTGTCGTTAGTGTTGTCGTTATAAACCATTTATTACCGCAAGATTACTATACTGGGAATTGTTTAACCAATGCTGTAAATGCAAGAAGTATAAAATTTTAGATTTTATAGTTGACTTTTAAGTTAAATTCTAAGTTCCAAAAATTTTCAATGTGGTTTTCTTATTTATAACATTTTTTGTTTTATTGCCTTTCGTTTTATTAACAATTGTTTGTTTAGTTAATACTTTAATAATATTATTCAACTATTAAGAGGTTTTGTTATAAAATTAAACCGGATCTGATTAAAGGATTATCAAACACCTCATTTAATCATATTTCCTATACTGAATCTTATCAGCGCTTCTTATCATTATCTCATTGGCTGTCACTCTATTTTCCAATACTTGCATTATTTATTTTTATTAAATAATGAGCAAAGTGCACAAAGATGCGCAGTCGCCGCTTTTGTTGAACTTTGGACTGGAACTTGTTATTTATTCAATAGATAAAGATATTTACTTACCGAGGCGTTGGGATGTTGCTTTCGTTGAGCAGTGTATATGAGACGTGTTCCTGCACATTAAGATTTCTTACTTGCTGCAACCCAATCGGCGAGTAATTCAGGATCTGCAAGCAGAAAGTAAATGACAAAATTTTCAATTAGCGAAAAGTCACGGGAATCCGATTGGAAAAGTAAATAAGACACAAACAAAAAACGAATTCAAGCAATGACGCATCAGATAAGCAAATATGTCTGGCACAAACCAAAATGGGAAATATAGATTCGAAAACGAAGATATGAGCTAAGAGCGTCACGACTTATAACGGCATATCATAATGCTAATCAAATCCAATTCGCATAGATTAAATATTTTAATTAGTGGGCTCGGCAACGGCATCAGCAACAGTTGACATTGCTGCTCATTGATAACAAAAAGCATATTTGCAGTTACTAGGTGGTCAAGGTCTCAACTTAATCTCCACAGACCACCGTTGCGTCACACACAAACACACACATACGAAAAAAAAAAACAAATTGATCGAAAAGACCGCAAGTCAGGTGGCTGCTTTGAGCTCTTTGACGGTCACACAGAAAGAGAGAGAGAGAAGCGAAAGCAAGCATAGCCGTGCTAACCTTGTTATGTTGTTGTTGGATTTAGTTGCTCTATTGCAATTATGTAAAAGTACGGTGAAAAATTGCATATTTGTCAACGTTGGACGAGACTCACCTTTGCAACAGTCGCGGGTTTCACAGTTTCGATGAGGCAACCGCCTGCACGCGCCAAAAAAGAAGCCATTTTTGTCTAAAATATGTCAAATACTACTCTAAATTTGTTGGCAATTATTTCAACACAAAGTGCGACTCACTTCGCTCGCCTTCTGAAATATAAATTTAATAGTTGTTATCGTTGTAGGCTTTAGTATTTATATACGGTCACACATTGAACAGCTGTTTATTTAGCTCAGTCGATAACTGCAATCGATATTTGAACATTTAAATTCGGAAAATGGAATAAAAGTTTTTTTTTATGAAATATGTTATACGCTAAGCTGTTTAAATTTTAATGTTTTCTATTACCGAAAATTTTGCTATAGCAATTCCTCCTGATATCGATAATATATGTGATTATTCAATTGATGGCGCACGAACTCAACATAAATAAATAAACCCGATAACACTTTTTTAATTTCAGTTGTAATATTGGATTCTGCCATTTAAAACATTAAAGATTTTCAATTTCAGTAACAATACACAAAATAGAAATCAAATCTTTTAAATTACAATTTTACGTATACTCTTCTCTTGATGCAACGAAAGCCAATTATTTAGATGATTTCCTAATTTAGCATGCATTCTGCGAATTCCAAACAACGGAACTGTGGATTGTTATTTTCAGCTGATCACGAGGTAGGCCACACAATAGCAATCAAAAATTCACTAAATTATAATTGTAAAGTCACAAATACCTTAAAGAAGGTGCGAATAAAAGTGGATTATTACCAATATAATCGGGAGATGAAGAATCAACAACAGAATTGTTACAATCAATTTTGTTTTAATTGGTTTGTAAATAATATCAAGGCCGAGCTGGTTGAACTGAAATTAGAACTGAAAAGGGAGCTCACAGCCAAAAATAGTCAAGCAGATCTGCTGAAATCTGTTCTGCAGTCTAAAAGTAGTCTGCTTGCAGATAACCAAAAACTGCTCGTGGAAAAAGATAGTCTGACAAATTCGCTCAAAGCTTTCAAAGTCAAGCTAGCCGAGTTGGAGGCACAACAAAAAAAACAATTGGAAAATATTTTGCAGAAACAGGAGAATCTACTTGCAGAAAATGCCTTGCTTAAGGGGGACTCCACACAACTGGCAATGTTGAAGCAACAATACTCAAAGGTAAAATTTATTTAATACATTTCTTGAGCATTATTATTGAGTTGAAATATCTTTTAGCTGGACGAAGAACGCTGCCAACATAAATTGGAGCTAGACAATCGCATTGAAAACGCCAACGCCATGAATGCGGTCAACGAAATACTTTTGAATGGAAACGGAAAACGCGATGAGACGATTGCAAAATATGAGAAACAGCTGCAAATAAACCCCAAATTAGGTTCCTCATGCGATACGATTTTTTCAAGTCAGTCTGTCGCATCTGAACAGCAAGAAAGGCGCTTTGGATGCAAGGCATTACATGCACTCAGCGCGCTTGGAGCTGAGAATACTGCAGGTAAAATGAAAATTGTAAATTGGCAATTGACAATCCAAATGTATTTGTTATAGGCACCTGGCTGTGTTTGCGTTGCGGCAGCAGTGATTCTCCCATTAACATCCCTTCATATGCCTTCATATTGATCCGGCCCTGTGCGAGCATTGTGGCTGGCGTTCCACCAGCGATCGCCAACTGCACTTTCACATGTACAAAATGCACCAGATCGATTCGTTGTTCTACACATTTCGCATTTTTTTCTGGTTTATAGTGAAAACTCTTCCGAAAACAAGTATTTACCAGTATTAATTCCGAGTTACTAGCCAGATCGGATATTTACACTTATAAGCTGATAGCTGGTAGTTTGTAGCCAGATTGTTCTTAATATACATTGATTTCATAATTATAATTAAACATTTTCTACCGTTATAAAAAATCTAGTGTAAGCCAACAGAATTATATTCCTTTGATTTAAAACCTAACTTCCAGAAGACGTTTTCGATTAACCAATTTATCAATTGTTAGAGTTATTTATATAAATGAATAATAGCATTTAAGCTTAAATCATAGAATATGAAAAAGGCCAAAGAAGCCAGTGTTATTTTAAAGTTAAGTTAATAATTATTATTATTTTAATAATAATGATATGTTTCAAATTATGTTCAAACATGTTTTGATTTTGACAATAATCTTATCACAATTCGCATTCAATACATGATATTAAAGCCACTTTTTATAGTTTTTCCCATTGTTTTTTTATTTTTATTTATTTTATTTTTTTTGGATTTTACATTGCTTGTTATGGTTGGACATACAAAAAAAAAAGGTGACATCAGCATACAATACGACATTAACATAGATACAAGAAATAAATTAGTTTATAATTATGATAATTACGCAAATGAGCCTGTTTCTTTGTAAATTTCAAATGGCATCGAATTCGAAATTCTCATAGTAACAATGTACACTGTAAGAAAGCACGCCGACACTAGCGCGCACTTATTGATTAGCATGCTAAATATACAGTGTACAATTTAAAATTGAAACGCTAAGACGAAAACACGAAAATTACGCAAATGTTTCACTTAAATAAAGCTTAAGCACAATTTAAAGGAAATCAACCGCGGTATTGATTTTGTGCAAGCCAAGCATTAAGTAAAACAAATGCATTTTCATGGATGCAACTAGCCACATGGCTCAAATGTATATAGATATCCTGGTGCACAGAGTAGATCAGTTCCTATACATAAGCATGGGCTAAGTTGGCCAGAGGAACAGAGATAGAGATATACAATTAATAACATTGCAATGTTGAAACATTTTCCATTAAGCTCTGTGCGGAAATCTCAATGAAAAATGATTGGGAATTTAAATTTATAGAAAATACAATATTTACTTGAAATCCAAATCGTTGTATATTGAATTTTCGCCAATTGTTTTTGGGATAGCAGCAAAAACAATACACGAAAATTCCAAATGCAACAAATTCAAGATTTCAAATGATACATTCGATTTTTGACACAAAGAACACATAGAACACAAAAAAACATTCAACATATAACATATATTTATCACATATAATAACTAACTGAAGACTAACACAGAACGAAACGCACACATAAAACACAATAAAAAAAAAACTAGAACATTCGGAATTTCATTTCGGTTTAAAAACAGCGTGCCGTCATTTTCAAATAAATAGAAATGTTAACTTGTACAAGCTCATTTGGTGCCTGGTGCCTGGTGCCAGACCGGCGCTCCCCTCCCTTCCCCTCTTATTGTTTTCTTGTCTCTGCCACAGCTCAGCTCTGATAAAAATACTCCAAATTCTCCTCGATCATCTGCAGCACACGCTGCCGTCCGATTTTGTTCCAGAATACATGTGGCTCCGATGAACCCGTCACACTACGTGGCGCGCTGCAAAATTCAATGCAAAATTATTTAATAAATAGACCAAACAAAAAATGCCAATATACCAATCTTGAAAAGGAATTATTGGAATCTTCCATCTTGATTTGTCGTATTAGCAAAGACTATAGAAATATTATATAATCTATAGTCGTTAGAAACTATATTTAATAGTGAAACCAGTTTCGGTATGAATACAAAATGATTGTGCATTTTGTGTAAACAACTAAATAAAACGATCGCTCTAAATGTGGATCGCTTCAGTTGCGAAGGATAATGTTAGCTTGTGCATAACTTTATCTCCTTTGTAAAAGAAATGAAGTGATTTGTATGAGAAAAGGATTTTGAAGAATTATCCCATATTGAAAAGCATTAAAAAAAAATGCAAATCTGTTTTAGAATTTCAGCGGTAAGGCGTCAAATGCACTACAAAATTATAATTAGAAATTCCAATGAATTTGAATTGAGTAAAGTTCGAAATTGCGATGGCGACTAGAGGGGAGGAGGGGTTCTATATGCCAGATATGTATATATATCAAAGCATATATGTATGTGTGTTTGTGTTAGGTGGTTAGGCACTTACTTCTGGAAACAATCGAATCGCACGATGCCATTCTCGTTGATCAGGCACGCGTGTATATCAATGACTTTGAGGTGTCGCCCCTCGCTGCGTATGAACTTGTTGAAGCGCGACACCTTGTCGCATGTATGCTTGTCGTGGCGATAGTTGGCCAGCGGTGCCAGCGTGGTCAGCACTGGGACAAATCTGCGATTGTGCATCTCCTTGATTAGCTGACGGAAATCGTGCTCGATCTGCACCAGCGGCCTCCCTCGCATTATATCCACCGAACCGATGTTAACAATGATTTGTGTCATCTCGGTCAGCTCGACGTGATGCAGCCGTTGCCGTGCAGCACTTATTGTCTG
The DNA here is from genome assembly GCA_035043505.1 of Drosophila setosimentum. Lineage (NCBI taxonomy): Eukaryota > Metazoa > Arthropoda > Insecta > Diptera > Drosophilidae > Drosophila > Drosophila setosimentum. The sequence goes on from JAWNMY010000094.1 coordinate 5,724,244, forward strand.
CCCCGAGATGCACAATCCAGACTGTAGCACCTTTTCATCTATGGTGGGGAGATGGGGGGAAAATGGGATGACATACAAATTATGCTCAATACTCCGATCGACTCTGTCTCGTTCTCACTTACACTTCTTGAGACGGCATCTGAGCTCCATGCGCGCCAAATACAACAAGAAGTCATCGCCCAGCAATGGGAAATCCAACAGATATGCATCATAGTCCGAGTTGATGGTGAACATGGAGTCATGTTGCGATGGACATGACAACGTTGTTGGCGTGGGCGTAAATTCATGACGTCGCTTGTGTGTGTACTCCTCCAGCTGGTGTTGGTGTTGTTGTTGTTGCTGTTGTTGTGGATGATGAAATTGCTGTTGTTGCTGCTGCTGCTGCTGCTGTTGTTGTTGTTGTTGGTGCTGCTGCTGTTGCTGCTGCTGTTGTTGTTGTTGTTGTTGTTGTTGTTGGTGCTGCTGTTGTGGTTGTAGTTGTTGCTGTGACAGTGGTGGTGCCTGTTGCTGTGCAGGATTCAAGGCGTTGGAATAGATGTTGTTGTGGTTGCTTAAAGCTGCCAGCTGCGGTAGCTGATATTGATTGTTGCTGTAAAAACACAGTAATCGATTTGACTTTAATCGGAGGAATGCCAAACAAATGAAATTCCATTACAAAATAATCAGCATGATTGCAATTGACAAGTTTGACAGTAGCCAAAGTATTCATTTTACAGGGATCTCTCGATTAAACGAAACTTTTTCCTTCTGCAATACTCATTGTTATGATGCAGTGATCTATCTGCTATAGACTTAATTTTTTTTAATGAAATTATAATTTTTTAAATGCTAATTTTCTTAAAGTAAAAAAGTATCACTTTTTGTATAATATTGTAATAATATGGAGCAGCCAAAAAAAAAAAACCAATTTAAATTATATAAAAAATAAATAATAATAATAATCTTTTCTATGGACGAATTTCCGAGAGAAATTACCTACTGGAGCGGATATTAGATTGTATAGCTAATGTTGCACTTACAGATGCTGCCAGTTGTCCTGATAGACACAGCTGGGCGCCAATGCAGCGTTGGCCAAGTGCTGCATTTGAGTCATCTTGACAACTGGCGGCTTCTCACTCATGTTCAGGTTGAAGTTGGGGTTGTAGTTTTGCGGCATTCGCCGCTTGTATTGAGAGCGCCACAGACGTGGTGGCGGTGGCTCCTGTGCGGATGTAACAGCATTGTTGCCACTATCACGCTGTCGCTGCTGCAGTATCATCTCGTGCAGATGCCGCGTCCCATCTGTGGGCTTGATGTTGAACAGACGCTTGCCACTCTCACAGCACTCGGCCGTCACTTGCGGTATGGTCAGCAGAAAATCGGTGATGTTGTCGTGCAGCGGGAATGCCGTGCCCGTCAATTGTCGATATTCCTCTGCAAGAGTTGCGAGAATGTGTCAAAAACGAATTTTACATGCAGCAGAAGTTGGTATTATGCATCTACATTTTTTTAAGTACTATATTTAACTTGTACTAAAAAAACTGTGATAAATGTACAAATTCCTGCACCAGCAGTTAATAATGCAATTATTTATGCTGACAAAAAATTACTATAAAATTTGTACATGTATCAAAAATACTAAATGTTAATCTAAAGATAAATCCCGGGAAAGAAAAGGATATTGGTTTTATCCGTGCTTCCAAATAACCCATGAGTTAGTATTATACTGTGATTCTAAGCATGATTATAAACACGTGATTAAATGTTAAGATTTTTTTTCCACAAAATTTTTAGTGTTCATGAAAACCGATAATTACTCAGCCGCCAGATTCTTGCTTTTGAATCAAATATCTAATTTTATAACTCGACGTTATTCTTCAAGTAATGCAATTATTAATTTTTTTCTTTTTTTGCATGACAACGAATGAAGACATTCACGTGTTTTTGTACTTACTTTTGATGCTCGATATCGTGATACCATTCTGGGCATTGGCCAGCAATATGGCACGTATTTCAGTATCAATGTCGGGGTACTCGTCGCGCACCCCCAGATAGGTGTTCTCCATGATGGTCATGTTGGAGCTATATTTCGAAATTAAAGTCGATGAAAGAAGCGTGGCCACAACTTGCAGCTGCTCCTGCTCCTCCACCTGACTGATGTGTCTGCTGAGCACTCGTTGGGGCTGAGCTGTCGCTAAATTCTGGCCGGCTGTCAAAATCTTTTGAAATTTTCGCAAATATGTTGATTTTTTGTTATAGAATTGCTTAAAGCCACGTTGTTTCTGCTGTTGATTGTGGTGTTGGTGTAATTTTAGCAGCTGCTGGCGCCACTGCTGAAAACACGTGGTCAGCTTTTTTCTCAATGCCGTCAGGCGGTGATTGTAAGTGTTCGGCACACTGTTAAATTCACTTCTGAATGTCGCCATCGTTTTGTCGAAAATGAGTGCGCTTTTATCTGTCCCATATTCATTGTCTTACGTCCTCTCTCTCTCTATCACACTCTCTCCTTTCCCATTCATCTTTCTATGTGCGACAATTTTGGAGAGTTTCTCGTGTATTTGCATTTGTATTCGTATTGATCACTGCAATTTGGCAAGTGTGGGAGCTGTTAATTGCAGTCCATAAGCATGCGTGCTTTAACTGTTTATGTCCACCGAATATAGTAAGGTGCCTCAATATTTGAAATAAAAAAAATTATATATACATATTATTATTAGCAGATGGTTTTTGCTGAACATTAATTACTTTGCAAGCTATACGAAGAATGATTGTATTTGTATCATTTTTTTAGCCCATTTAATTCGATATAGCAGATATGAAAATAGTGCACATTAAAAATGGGTTCTCATTTTCGTAGAGCGTTTAATGTGTGCGCTAAGTCAACGTAATGAAAAGAAATTGCCACCTTCAAGTCCAATAATGAGCGTATTAAAATTTACGAGTTTTCTCCTCGCCTCGCAGTTGTTTTTTTTTTTTGTCTTTTTTGTTTTCTTATTCGCTGCAGATAGGCAATGTACGCGTAATAGTTAATTATGAAATAAAAACATTGTACAGTAACTCAAGCAGATCCAGCGAGGATTACCACGTGCAGCGGCAATCTCGAAATTGACTACCGGATAATAATGAGTTGCCTGCCTCGAACTCAACTCCCCAGATGATTATCGAATAATTTCCACCTGTGAGCACAAGACACAAGGCACTCTTGAGGATTGGTCGACAGACAGCATTGATGGATGGATGGATGAATGGTTGAATTGTTGACCAAGACACCCCTCTCTCTCTCTCTCTCTCTCTCTCTCTCTCTCTCTCTCACTCTCTCCCTCTCACTCTCTCCCTCTCTCTCTCTCTCTCTGTCTCTCTCTCTCTCTCGCTAACTCACGAACCAGGAAAAGGAAATGCAGCAGACAGCCAGCAAGCGAGAGACTGTAAGAGTGAGAGAAGGAGAACAAAGCTTTAATCCCCCAAATTGACCAAATTTGTGTTAATTGCAGAGGAAGCTGTAGAGACGTGACAAGCAATACAAAACATGAACATCGAACATGTGAAACTTGTACCCCACCCAATGACAGCTCTTTGATTTTTACGATTTGTATTTGCAACTGTAATCTGTCTACACCGCTGAATCGCTCTCACTCTCTCTCTCTCTCTCTCTCTCTCTCTCCCCCCGTTCGATTGAACTTAGTGAATGAGAATGGGAAAAGAGAAGACGATTACATTATTATTAATATGATTATTATTTGTGATGACTCAATAAGAAAATCTACTATTTAACAGTTACAAATGTGTATTTAAAGACAATTGCTATCTAATAACTAAAATTGAATTTTTATTTTGTTTAGTTAACTATCTTTTTATTTGGTTTCAAACCCGTCAGACCAGGCTTTAAATCAGTAATATTCCAATTTGCATGCATACATTATAAATAATAATATGTTGTCAAAAATATGCCAACTATTCCAAGCGTTGCCAGTTCTGGCTTTTTACAGCTAAATATGTTCTTTTATTTATTCAGTTACATTCTTCGTTGGCAAATCTATCTATATACATATATACAAATATATGTGTGCATGTGCAATAAATGCCGTATTTTGATAAAAAAAATCAACTTAAGCTTTATGGCTGAATATTATGCAAATATGAAATACCGAAAACTACCCGTAAGAACAACAATTTTGCTCATAAGTTTGTGTTGCACTATTTATGAGAGTCAAATTCACCGTTATTTGCATAACACAGGCGCGCGTATTGCACACTCAGTTCCCGTTGCATTTGAATTTGATTGTGATGCCAATTTGGCTTTTTTCCAGCTGTCCTGAAAAGCCAAAGAGATAACTGCAAAGATCGGACTGCGGAAATTTGATGGTAAAAATATTAATTGATTCTCAATTGTCTTATTTTTGAAACTTATCAAAATAAAGTCTAAAAATAGCAGTAGAAGCCAAAACATAACTAGGTGAGTAAGGATATAAATTAAAAGATTGAACAAAAGTGAACAACAACATCAAAAATTACTTATTGAAATTTTTACTTTCTTTAAAAAAAATAAATTGGCTTTTACAACATAAAGTATAAAAGTAAAAGCAAAATAATATATCCTATATATCCATATATCAAATAAACTAAGCAAATACTAATATAAATTAAGTTTAAAAGAGTACAACTGAATTGAAAAAAACTTTTAAAAATCTGTGCTTTTTCTACAAACGACTTAGCATTTTAAATTTTGATTTTCAGTCAAATAAGGCTTTTTATTGCTACTGCAAAGTTGTCAGAACTCATTTGAGTATTGAGTGCTCTGCTTAGTGGTTGAAGACTTTTGATATGAATACAAATACAGCATTGAGCATTGTCCGCTTTTGGCTTTTGACTGACAGATTGCGTGGCAGTAGAAGCCATTTTCCGCCTCAAATTCTAATTAAGTGCCGATACTTTGGCTGCGAGGCCGCATTTTCGCATAAATTATGCAGCTAGACAAACTAACTGCATATTTGCAACTACTGCTATTAGTAATTTGTTATTGCAATTTGTTGTGGGTGGCCAGCTGCTAATTTGCCGATTCTCGTTTGATACTTCGATAGAGATTTGCATGGATAAAATGCGAGGAATGCCGCAACTAAATTAACTGGTTTCTGTTTGAATATGCCGCTGCCGTTGACAGGTAAACACTATTTTCTTATGTTTTCCAAATCACTCAATAAATAGACGATAAGACGTCAAAAACGTGCCAAATTCGAAAAGAGCATTAGCTCAATCGAAACGAACGTGACAATTTTGTGATACAGTATCCAGCTATGGATATTATGTTATATTGGGCGATGAATTGCTATTTTTTGTTGTATATAGGAATATAAATGTGCATTGCATACATTTTTAAACTTAAATCTGAAATATAGATTATAAACATGCATATCATATTATTATATTTAAGAAAAATGTGGTTTTAATGGAAACTCAACTGTTTAATTTCGTTTATAAAATCATATATTGGATTAGAATCTACTATCTAATCGCCATTAATATTAATTGTTAGTAACGTTTTGTGGACAACTGTTCGTGTTTATTAAATTATAGAAAATATGTTTCATTTAATGTTCCACAATGAATACAAGTTTTTACTCAGCTTGTGGAATTTTTAGTTCGTATGTTAAAAATAAAATATTTATGTTAATTAATTTAATTTACATTTTAGCCTTGAGAAAAAAAGATTATAGATCTAAATATACCACATAAAGACTTTTTTTGGTTAATAATTTTCACGTATACCATCCATTACTGTTTATTTATCTATCATTGATTGCTTATGTTCAAATAAAATTCATAATTTTCATAATTTTTAACTATAATTTAAGTTGTTTTTTTTCCAAATGTGTGTTATGTGCAATATTATTATTTTGATCCCAACTGATTATTAGATATTTTATTTTTAGATTTTTTTTCTTTTCTGACTCTTAAATTCGTTAGTTTCCTTTAATTATCCTTATCCGTTTACCTTGCGGCTGAGCCAACATCTGTTACAATTCAACCGTTTTACTCAGTCGTCCAAATGAAACTAATCAGGCCTAAAACCAAACTCAAATACGTGTAATTAGAGCCCCTTTTGGCTACCCCAAAAACCAAATAACAACAGTTTCCAAATGCTGAGTAGCATTCTGTGCATATGAATGCGTTGTGTGTGTGTGTGCTTATCAATTGATTTGTATGTGTGTGTTTTCCCTATAAGCTGCAAATGGCAAACTTCTTCAGATAAATATGTAGTTAAGCATGTGTTTACGTGTGTGCCTGTGTGTGTGTGTAATTAACTGTAAGCTTCCGATTTACCACTACTATTATAAGTATATATTTGTTGATTAAACCAATTGATTTATTTTAGTACTTTATTTAAATGTATTCTTAAGTTTTTCTTCTGACAATTCATATGTTGAAAATTATTTCCCACTATCTTGTCAAATTTGCCTATTTGGCCAAATTTCCCCATGTACACTGCATTACTGCAAACTCGTATGTAATTTACGTTATTCAATTACGACATTCAAAAGCAAAAAAAAAGCAAAATGCAGCTTAACAGCGCAAAGGCAATTTCTTTGTTTCCTCGTAAACGCAGAGAGCGAGAGAGAGTGAGTGAGAGAAGCAAATCAAATGCAATTACATTGTTTTGTTTCACACTCATGCACACACACACACACAAAACACATCGCAGGCACAAACAACCAAAATACACTGTTATCGCGTGCAATTGCAGCTGCAAGCAAATGCACAGAAAATATTAGCGGCAAACAGTGGTTTGATTTTCATAATATATTATATAATATATAACCGTACTATATGGATAGAAAATTTAATAACATGATATTATCTTTTGACTTTCTTTAGTCAAAATTATTATACAAATTTTAATTGTTTTCTCTCTGACAAAAATATTCCCTTATTGATAACCACAATCAAGATCACAACAGACTACTGCTGTAAATGAAGTGTTAACTTTAACAGCGAAATGAGCGCACAGCGAACCACTGTGCGCTCTGTGGTTGGCTCTCTGCTATGTGCGGGCGACTGGTGCTCTCTCTCACTCTCAGGTTTGTGTGAGACACTACGTCGCTGTTTCAAGCCGAGCCGGTTTTTCAGTTACTGCCTGACTTTGTTAAGCGAACGTTGTACGAGCGGAGCAACGAATTAAAAACGGCGTAAGCGCCAATAAATGGCGCGCGTTTGTGGTTTTTGCGTTTCGATTAACAACAATCAATATAAATAATACAAATGTATATATAAATCTCAATAATAATAATACGAATATGCATATTTAATACCGACAACAACAAATACAACAACAAGTGTGTGTGTGTGTGTGTGAGTGTGTGTTTTTGCAAGTGCAACGAAAAAAAAGTGCAAAAGGTAAACAACAACAACAAGTAACGTTAAACGTCAAAATGACGCGCGAAGAAGAGGAAGAGGTGCGCTTGTTGCTCTCGCGCCACCAGGAGCGGATTATGCTCGATTTGGGCAGCACCGATCTGCTGGCGGTGCTTGTCAAAAACTCCGTGCTCAGCCAATCCGAGGAGGATCTTTTGCTGAAGCCAGCAGCTGCAGCAGCAGCAGCAACAGCTGCAGCGCCCTCTAGCGCAGGTGCATTGACAAAACGCAAACTGAGCGCCGTCGCCAGCAGCAGCAGCGGCAGTGGGGGCAGCGCCAGTGTCAGCGTCAGCGTTGGCGGCGATTATAGCTCCAGTTTGGCAGGCTCCTCGCGCAGTGCAAGTGTTAACGGTGATCACGAGCACGCCCAGAGCGGCGACAATCGCTCCCTAACGCCCTCTGTCGGCGCACCCAGCGACGCCGAAATACTTCGGCTGCAGTGCGCCAATCTCATCGACATCATCGCCAAAAGTGGCTTCGAGAAATTCAAACAGTTCTGCTACGCCATCGAGTGCGAGTGTCCGCAGCTGATTGAGGATTTAATTAACGATCGTCTCAAAAGCGGTAAGTGAACTACCAGCATTGCCAACAGTGAAACCTGTTCTTATGTTCTAGCCTCTAAATTATGCACCGATCGATTCTTAAATTTCCCCCGTCTCAGCTAATGGGTTTTGTTTCTTTTTGCTTATGTGGGCGTTTGGCTTATACGGAGGCGTGTTGCCATTAATTGATTTGCAAGTTTATAAAAAGGCATTTAATTGTGGTTTTTATGCAGTGACCCTGCTCACATTTGGCAGAATTCCATGAAGAATAATAGTTTAAACTACACTGGGTTAATTTTATGCATAAATATTTATGAAATATTTTGTCTCAAATTGATAAGTTGTTTATTTTTGCATACGTTAATTTGTAATTTATGGACGGATTTAAAGTAAAAATTTTTATATTTTCTAATATTTTCAAGTATTTTATTCCGTTTTAAATATTCTTTATTTATATGTTTCAGATGTTTCTTAAATGATACAAAGTCATTTTCATTTGCCTTAACGAGTCGTTTTAGATATATTTTTACAAATTAATTAATTTTTTTATTTTTTTTATTTGATAATTATGACTTTAATATAAGTACCTTATACATGTTTTATACAATTTTGGCATTTGCCCAAGGCCATAAAAAATAAATTAGAAATTTTCTATCTAAAAAAATTAAAGAGCATTGCAGAAATGTAATATTTTGCTGTCACAGAAAATATAAATAAATTATTATTTTTCCAATATTTTACATAAGTTTAATTTACTTATTTCGGAATTTCACGTTATTTTGAATATTCAATGATGAAAAAAATTTTTATTTTAACACACTTGAAACTATAGGCATTATTTAAGATTAAGTCCAATCAAAACTTCTGCTTTTGTATATTATTAAGGGCATTACTGTCGGTTAAAATGAGGCTTGAAATTCTCAGCTAGAAATTACTCTCAACAAAGGAAAACATTTTTAACTAGAATTTGTACTAACTGTTATCTGAAAATTTTTATTTGGGTAAACAATCAAAAATCAAAAAAAATTACGATAAGCCAGGAGCATTTTTTATTATTATTATTATTTTTTTTTTTTATAATTCTTTTTGATTAAATGATTTCTTACAACTGAAGCGACTCCCAAAGTGCTTACTGAGAAATATTTAGATAAGTCATAGAAAGAAAATCGTTAGTTGTAAAAAAAAATTTTAAATTCATTTAGGTTACTGATAAACTAATTTGTTTGCTACAAATAATAGGGGTGATGGGATAGCTTTCTTATTATAAAAGCTTTATTCCATTGTTTAAAAATTTTCCATTCAATTCATTCAATAACAATTTTAAATTTGATATGTGTTTCCAAAGTCTTAAAATTAATTAATAATTTATTTACTTTTACAAACGTAGTATTGTCTTTAATCTCTATGTTAAAAAATCCCTCACTGACTTTAGCATAAAATTCGCACAGCTGTTCAACGACGTTCCACACACTGAATCACTGATTCATTGAATCATTGACCCACAACTTATAGTTCAGCGAGAGAGAGAGAGAGAGAGAGAGAGAGAGCAATAGGGGACAAGAAAAAGATTGCTTGTTGGGGTCTTCATGTAAATTTCCCTGTCCAGGCTTGTAAATTACCCCAACGTTGACAAGTAGCAGCAGGCGGCAGGCGGTTGGGCGGGGAAAGACACAAACGAAGCAGAATAAAAACATTGAGACTGAATCGCGCAGCTACAAAAACAATAACAAAGACAAAATATAAACTATTGTTGTTATTCTCGTTGTAGTTGTTCTTGTTGTTGTAGTTGTTCTTGTAGCTGTGCACATGTATTTCTCTAATGAAAAAGCTGTTGGCTTAAATCACAAACAAAATAATCAGACCAAACACTACAGAAATGAACCAAACAAGATTAAAAACTATCTAAAGCTCATCCAGTCGAAAGTGAACGACATGTAAATGCCCTACAAAAAGTCTATATATGTATATTAAATTTGAGTTCCGAGCTACTTTTTTTTTATTGTAATTGTTGTGAGATCAATATTTTAATTTTTTAAATCTATTTATGTTGACTTGATCAACTGCTCAACCACTCCTTAAAACAGATATACCTCGTTTGTCCCATTTTCTGTGTACTGAGTAAATGGCAACAACATCTAGTTGTTGTAGTAAAAAAGGCCCATGGCCAATGTGTATTGTACACAAGACACTCGATCACGTTTTACGATTCTGGCCACGATTACAAGAAACGCGTTACGCGTGGTCCAATATCCATGGGGCCGACACGTAAGTATTAGTGTATGTGTATGCGTGTGTGTGTGTGCAACTCTCCGTTTGTACAACTGCCACAGGGCTCCTTTTTTATACATACATACATATATATATATAAATATATATATAGAGTGTATTTTTTTGTATTGTATTTTACTGGCTGACGGACATTCATCATTATGATGATCGGCTAGTCGAGGCTATCTTCATAATCATACTACTAACTCACTTATGCCCGGCGTTGACGTTTCGCTTTTACTTTGTGCCTCTGTCTGCGTCTTCTATTATTCTATGTACAGAGTTCTCCTTCTGCTTGCTAATTTCTTGAACGTGCTCTTTTTGTTTGCTATTGCGCTGCCGTCTGCGATGGTTCTTTTGCTTGCTCTTCTCCTTCTACTTCTTTTCATCTCTTTGCCCGCTCAGGTAGAAGATGATGGTGTAGAGGCAGTTGCCCTGTTCGTAAATTACAATTATTTACAGCGCGTAATGTTTGCCTGAACCGCAGCCCTTCTTCTTCTCTCTCTTTATCTATTATGCGCTCAACTGCGGCGCTCCCTTTTGGCACTGTCTTTTGCATTTAATAATTTATGCAGCATAATCTGCTCGATGACGTTTATCGTTTGCCATTCCCCTCTCACTATTCCTTTTTCTCTTTCTGTGACAACTGCTGCTGTTCAGTCCTGCCGCATTAGCCATTTTTTTTTTAGAACAATTATTGGCTTTTTTTGTGTTAAAAATTTAAAAAAAAAGTTAAAATCGTAAACGACTGAAAAAATTTATTAATACTTCCTTTTAAAAAAATTTAGTGGAAATAGCAACCTTTGCTTATTTTTGGTGATGTTTATTTTATATGTTGCTTAACATATTTAGAATTTTTAAGCTCATTTTTGTATCTAGCTATTATTCCAGCTTGTTTTGGCTGTTAAAATATGCCAACACTGCCGCTGCTGTTAAACACCCACCCGCCGTTCTATACTGTACTATACTAAACATTTCGTTTGCTTTGTACACCGTTCTTATCGCTCGCTCTCGCTCTTCACTTCTTTGTGTGCGTGACTGTGTGTGTGTTTGTGCTCTGAGAATCGTTTCCTTTTATGTTTATTTGTTGATTTCTTTGATTTCGCTTTTTTTTCTTTTCTTATGAGTATTTATTCTACCTCTACTCAACGCCATTATGAAGTTCCCGCTCACCTTTCGTTTTTTGTTTCTGCTGCGCAGGCGCATCCTGTTTTTGTGACCGCCTTCGTTATTGCTGTTGTCGTCATTGTTGTTGTTGTTGTTGTCGAAATCCTACTTCTCCCTTTCTCTTATAAGCTTCATTACGCTCAAGAAGGTTTTCATGACGCGTTTTCTACGTCGCTTACATTTTTTTCTGTGAGCATCGAGTGCATTTCCCGATCAACTCTTTCGTTCCAGTTACGAACTCAGGATGTGCCTGGCGCCATCAAAGTATTGCGTTTATTATTATTTCTTTTACTCTACTGGCCGTGCCAAATAGTAGGTCGTCGTGTTGACCACTTGTCAGTTGCTGTTATTGTTGTTGTTGGCTTGAACTTCACTCGACAGCTTCAGTTTGGCTTCTATCTTAACTAACAGTCGTCTGCTTGCCTGGCCATTCTGCAACAATGTCAATTGGTTTGTCTCGTAAAAAACTCTGCAAAACTGGTTATACGATATTTGTGGTTTTTTTATTTTGGTTTTGTTTTTTTTTATGGAAATGCGCTTGGGATGTGGCTGGTTGCTTGAGTTTAATGAGACTGTTGCGATATGGCAGTTTTATTTTTGATCGTTCTTATCCATTTACGCAAAAGAAATGGGTTAAAGCTGTTATGTTTCCAGATTAGAAGCAAGATGATCAAACAAAATAGAGCAAGCAACAAGTTATAAACCTGCTTACTTCTGGGCGGTAAGTAGGTAGATAATTTTCAAATGAATAGCAATTCTTCTTTGATTGCAACTCAACTTCATTAGGCATTCAGTGTAAAGATCTTTATTAATTTCGGTAGCAGTTAAAGCTATGATCTTTTCAGCCTATTCCTTTGACACAAATTGTGGGCAGTAACTTGCAACTGCTTCTGACGATCTCTAAAGCCGCTTACCTACACAACTGTCACGCTGTCGGCGTTGCCTCAGCTCTCCACGAAACTTGTTTGCGTCTCTTTTACCCATTGTTTGTTTCTACGCTCTTTCTCTTTACAACAAATCCCCCAAAAGGTGCGGTGACTCATGCAAACCGAACGATTCTCGGTTCTGTAGTTGTAGTTGTAGTTGTAAAACCATTCCCCAATAACACACACACACACACGCAGACACACCGCTCACTTGATCTGCAGACTGGCGTCTGTTCCATGCAACTGTTCTTGTACCCTATGAACATTTGGTGCTTGGGTGTCTTGGGTTAGTTGCAATCTTTTTATGGCACAATAGTCATCTTTAAGGAACACTTAGACTACTTGTAAAATGTTTTGCTAGTTTAGTTTTTCTTTAGTTCACATATGTGAAAACTTGCATATATATTTGATGTAGGGTATTCATTCGGCCATCAGTTTGCACTATGAGACACAATTTCGACTTGTTAAATTGGTTGTTGGCTGCCTGCTGGTGCAGCTGATAAACTTGGCGCAGTCAGTCGTTAGCCTTTTGCCAGTTGGCTGAAGTTGCACACCCGTCAAATGCAGACTTCCAGCCGCTTTAACTGTATCCATTTCCACTGAATAACAGCAACAACAACAAATCCGTTGTGTTTACTGCATTTTGACCTGTGTAGAGAGGGAGAGAGAGAGAGAGAGAGACGAATGCAGAAAACAACAAAACAAAACTAAAAAAAAACTCGTCTGCGTGTAAATGCATCTGTTGTGTTTGTATCTGAGAACATGGAGACTTATCTGTGGTTTTTTTTTTATTTCTCTACGTGAGTTTTCTGTTATTTTTACAAGTCATTAGCTTTAATTTACACACACGCAGAGACATACAGATCGGGTTAGCGACTATTTTCATTCATAGTTTTAATGACGAAGTTCTGGCTCATAAAGTGCAGCTGGCAGAACGTAACGTAAAGATAAAAAAATACTTCTGCCCTGATGCGAGTTACCTTAGTTTATTGATCGATCGATTGATCGCTTCGTATCCGCTCTTCGTTACGGCTGCCCAGCTCCACCACTTCACCTCCCGGTCCTTTTAGGCGTTGCGCAGTATTATAATTCCGTGTCTTGAGCTTTTCTCCAGCTTGTGGTGGCATTTGCCAACAGCCTTTGTCTCTCTCTCTCTCTCTCTCTCTCTCTCTCTCTCTCTCTCTCTCTCTCTCTTTCTCTCTCTGTCTTGTTGAAAATGATGATTGATTGGTTTGATTAAACCCCAAATAATTGTGTATATTTTGTTTGTTTGTTGGGCAAATGTTTGATTTAACGCTTCGTTGAATGCGACGCAGGAAGACAATATAACTAATGACGGTTTTCTATATGTTTTTCCCAAGAAAGTGTATCACTCAGTTTCTTTCCTCTGATGATATCATTCATCCTACAAACTATTCACGTTTTAGAGAATACCAATTAATTTAACAAAGTCTTGATTTGTAGAACGCTGAATTCGAACCAGTTTATTTAATAGTTCTTTGAGGACGAATATAAAATTCCGTCGAATCCTTTATGATGTGCTTCTTTTTGTGATTATTATAATTATAATTGTATAAATATTTTTAACATTCATGCAGAAAGTTAAAACATTTTTAAGGTAGTTATTTTTTCCCCCTCTCTTTCTCTTAAGAAAAAAAATACAGAGAGAGAATTGCATTAAAAAGTATTTCAGTTCTCATGTGATTCTTTGTCTCTTCTTCTCACTTTAAAAATTCAGCCTTCATTTGCACAGTTTTTTAATTATTTATTTGATCATTTTGTTCGCGAAATAATTTGATTTTTGATTTTTTAATATGCGGGCTCAACATTTGCGTTACCAAATTATTAAATATAATGTTTGGGCGTTTAATTGACTTAACCTTGGCTTTATCGACGTATTCAAATGAATGATACCATATCTGGATAACGGTAGCCGAGCTAAATTTATTGTTTTGACCACTTCGCATGCGTTATCCTCTCCTCGGCTGTCCCGTCTCCTCAATCACACTCGATTTTCGCGAAAGTTTTCGCCATTTAGTCATTATCAACTTGAGTTTTGGGCCACAAAGGCCAACAGCACAACAATGTTGGCATTACTATTTTGTTTCTGTTTTTTTTTTCGGTTGTAATTGAAAAATAAAAAAGAAAGTTTGCCAAGAAAAATTAGACTTTGTTTCCAGCTGTTAGTTGCTATTGTTGTTGTTGCATTTGTTGTATGTATTTTGAACATTGCGCTCATTGTTTTGGGTTGCGAGTTCGAGTCTTTTAAGTGCGTGTTTTACATGGTCAAACGTGGCTAAGAAAAGCCCTTTATAATGATCATCTGGCATGGGGGGAAAGTGCATGTAATTTGAAAATAATTGAAGTGCTTTCAGCTGGAAAATGGGCCAAATTGAATTCTTGCCATTGCTGCCCAGGCATTTGCAACAATGTCTTCTAATTGCATTGCTCTGAACCAGTATTTACGAGAGTTAACAAAAGAAGGTTCTATCAAAGGATAAACAAAAACATGAGAATGTTGAGTATCTGACAAGCTTCAGACGATTAACTTGGGTGTAAACATACATTAGTTATTAAGTGGAATGGAAGATCAACTCAAAGATACGCTTAATTTTTGTGTACTCATTTTTACGTAAATTTTAAGATGAATGTAATTTTCAATATATACTGATATTCTCATATAGTTCCACAAAAGTTTTATCAGCTCAGTCTTCATTCCAAATAATATTAATCCATACAGATGATATTGACCAGAAAAAAATGAATACGAAAGTAAACAATTTGCTTTTAATAAGCAATTAAAGTCTTGAACGCCATAAAATTCTTTTGAAGCGATTGCTGAAAGCTATGTCCAATATAAAATAATGCGATCTCGTTATCAAGAATTTATTTGCTTTTAATGAAATCAACACACGCACTGAACATGAATGTTGTTGTTGTTTTTTGTTTTTTTGTATCTCGTGTTGTTAGGTTAGTTAGGCAAACAAAGGCGCCATGGGGCTAAAATTTTGTTAAAGGGGAGGGAGGCAAAGTGAGCCATTGACCACACACACAGCAGCTGACAGTGTGTGCGAGCGTGTGTGTGTGTGTGTGCGTGTGTGGTCATTGTGATATTTGTGAATTTGAGTTGCTCTTTGATTTGGATGGACACGACAGCTGCCGCCTCAAGCTAGTTGTCAAAGTTGCCGTCTTATTGGGTAAGAGAAATAGTATTCAATAGCTATAGCAAGTAAGAATGATATCTAGTCGAGAGCTAGACACCCTGATCTCGCCCTGACCACAACTATGAATTTCGCTTGCTATTGTACACTTAGTTAAATATTACTAGGCGAATTTCTGTCATGTTTCGTAATCAATCTTGATGAAATTTTGAAAGATTATAAAATGTTTTTTTCTTTACTAAAGCCACATTTGAAAAGTAATAGAACATTTGAGGGATGTGAGAAGTTTATCTGTTATCGATATTTGGTTTCCGCAAGTATCGGTTGCTTTTAACATTATGTACATACAGTCTCAAAATATTTATCGAATATCAGTTCATCATGATCAACGGCAGAAAGAGTTAGTTTTAAAATGTTGTTCCTGAAAAATGATTTTTAATAATAACACGCATTTGAAGAAAATACATTTTGATGATTTTTGAGTATAGTTTTTCGCCAGTTAATAAATATAGATAATTGATATTATGCCAAGGCATATACACACCCAATTATTGCTATCGGTAATCGGTTCTTATCGATATTGGATAGGCATTCATGACTTATAAACTTAATAAACTTACATTCCAAATTGGAAGTCTTTTTTTGAATGCTTAGAGATGCTCCCTTCTGCCAGCTAAAAGCTTTTGCACAGCTTCATTACACATTACACGCTATTTTTAATGGGTATAGGGTATGTAGGACAACGCCCTAAATTTCTGGCAGCATCTTCGACAGCTTCACATTAATATTTGCTTATCTTAACAGTTTTTCTTTGTTTGCGCATCTTGTGTAAATAAATAAACGGAATCGCAGAAGAAAAAAAATGCTTAATGTTAGCGAGAAGAAAAGCAGCATTTGAAAGTTGAATTGAATTGATTGAGCAAAAATATATATATACTGTTTGCAGATTAAATTCCTTAATCAAATTTTTTAAAACTTGTATTCTTTCAGTTGATATTATAATAGTCAAATATGAATTTAAATTGAGCGCTGTGGGATTCTTGTAATGTTTTCACTGGATCCCTTAAAAGTGCCCAGCCATAAATCAGATCGTATAAGCCATGATTATCAATCAATATTAATTGAATAAAGGTTCGATTGACTTTGTTGCAAAAAGAGTACTTCATTTTGCGCTGATAATCTGAATCGACTATCTAAGAACATTTATCTTACTCTAAAGAAGGCGTTGTCTCAACAACTAGACTCATAAATTTCTTTGATACGCAGCGATTTACAATTTATAGAAAATTCAAATTATTATGAACAAGAGCACTTCATATGGGGAGGGATAGGTGGATAGGTTGGTTGGGTAGAGGGCGCCAGTGTGCGCACGGCTTCCGGCAATCGCTAGTCTGCTGCTCTGCTGTTCTGCTCAACCACACACACATACACATACACATAGGCGTTCAAATACATACATATTTTTATATGTATGTGCGATGTGCACTGTTTATCTCAATCATCGACAGCAATTCCAGCATGTCCATGGCAATCAGCAGACCACTGGACACTGGCAAACTGGAGTGGTCTGCCTCTGTCTGTGTGCCTCGCTCTCTCTCTCTCTCTCTATGTCTCTCTCCTTCTGTCTCTCCTGGTTTTTTATTTTTAATGAAATTTCTTAATTGAAGCTGCCGTTCAGTTTGTGAGCAGACGGTAAAAATATCAGCAGACATGTTTTATGCCTTTTTGTTCTGTTCGTTGTTGTTGTTCTTGTTGCTGTTCTTGATTTGATCTATATTAATCAAGGCGTCTGGCGTCTCTCGTGTACTTTGTGGAGAATTGGAATTGGTTTGTAGAAAGCCTCAGTCGTTTTGTCGCTTGTCTCCGTTGATGATGATGATTAAATTACTGAGATTTAAGTTCGCTTTTGTTTTTGTTTGGTCATTGGTTATTTTTAAACTCATTTGTGCACTGCGCCTTATATTTTGATCATGAGCTCAGCTTATGCAAATTTATTGTTGCTTTTTAATTTGTAACTAGCAGTCAGTTGATTGTTTAAATAAATATTTATCGCTGTTTTGTTTTGTGCAAATATTTGTTGTGTGTTTTGCATGCTGCCACAAGCATGAGTGAAAACAGCTGAAAGTTCAACAAAATATTACAAAGATAGGCCAATGCATTATTTGTTTATTTACTTTTCAATTTTAAGATTTTCATAGAAATTTAAACATAAATAAAAAAAAAGATATTTGAATGTTTTGAATATGTAGTGCGTGTGCTAACGGAAAAGTAGTAGAAAATTCCATTAGCTTTTTATTATATTTAGCTGGTATTTATTATAAAATAGATGCTATTTTCTATACATTTTGGGACAATTTACTTGATCTGTTTGGTTTTTCCTATTGCCTAATTCAGTTTAAAATTGAATTTGTACAAATGTGTCTCTAAATGAACTTTATTCACAATATAGCCACTAAATTGTCGCACGAATTTTCCCCCCTCCTCTTTCTCAGCCCCGCTCCCCTTTAAATTGGATTCGACGCTTTGCGTTGCGTCAGTTACAATTATGTTCAATGGCTGCGCATGTTGGGTGTCTTGTTATTTGCGCACCTGTGCCAGCCACAAAGGTCAGCGAACAACAGCGCGCTGATTGGATGCCAGGCGATGTGTGTATATGCCAAATTATTTATGTATACATTGCTACAAAATTGAGTTCAATTCGATTTAATTTGAATTCGAAAACGCAATACAATGCCAAATTAGATCTCTTATTGTCGCAGAGTCATAGCCATAGGTAAAAGCAGAGGCGTGGCGTTGGCGTTCCCATTTGACGTCATAATACACGACGAAGTCGCACCCAGCGACCTGATTGCAATTATCAACGTCATCATATATAATATATATATGTGTGTCTGTCTGTTTTGTATGGATGTATTTGTATTTGCTTATGTGGACCGCAGTCTGTCTTGCATTGCAGCGGTAATTCTTAGCTACTCTAGTGACCGTCATTTTCTTTCAACGCTAGTCACAGTCGCTTAACACAATCCACAGATTAGAATTGTAGTTCTTAGTTCATTCCAAGAAAGTTTGTTCTTTCAATCGAACTAATTCTGATCGATTCGGCTCTATTCCCTCCACTCCGTGTGAGTAAGTTTTCTGTATGCGACAATACATAAAACAAATAAAATGCAATACTAATATTCAATGCGCGCTCAAATAAATAAGGGATGTGTAGAGGGGTGTAGAGGGGTGTTGAGGGCATGGGATAGAGGCGTCTGCCTGACTTCTGCGGTTGTGTAAATATTTTCGCTGCACGTGACGGACATGCAGAAAATTCAGACACACAAATACAGACGCTGGGCAAACTTCCTCTTCTCATCCGCTTGGTTTCGAAATGCATTTTGGGGCGGATGCCGCGTTGGCTCGGCAATTACCAATGTGCAATTTTATGCGAAAGCACACATGCATGGAGGGAGATGTAGAGAAAGTGAGAGAGAGGGTAGCTTGCTCCTGTGGGAAAATGCAATTTTTCTGCAATTCACACACATGCAATTCAATGCATTCATACATGTATAGGTAGATATATATGCATAATTGTCATTTAATTATTGCCTGCTGTTCTGCAATTGTTAATTTAATATCGCACAATTATTATAAATTATTTTGTCTGCTTGTTGTTATTGCCAATTGACCACAGCTCAGAGGTTGTCTGCAAATGGTGGCGACAATTTATTGCTATTATATCTGGCCGTTTTAAATGGTAAATAATGTAATAAATGATAGTTGTTGACAAATACGCATTCACCTTCAATTGTCGGTTTATTTATGAATGCCATCCGCAAGCAGACTGACAACAAATTAATTGTTAAAGTTCATGTTCAAAGTTCATGTTTTATATGCAGCCTAATTTAGTTAAGTAGTTAAGTAACGAAAGTATCTATATATGGTATAAGACGATTATTAAAACATTTATATATTTAATTTTCTTTCAGTTATAGATTTAAATGAAATGTATTTGATATATTTGAAAAATTTAAGTTAAATGTTATTATCGTTTTATTAAATATTAAATAAGAAATTGGAATCCTTTTCAAAAGCTTATTTTTAATAGTTTATTTGTTTTGTATTCGTGCCTCTTAAGCCTATACAAAATGGTGTTTGTAAGATATGCTCTCATTAAAAATGCAAAATTGTAAGCTGCTCATGTTTGGAAACTCAAGCTCTTATGGCACCATAAACTGTTCGAAGCCGCCCAATTATAACTAGCTTACACTTACAGCAACAACAACAACAACAACAACAACATCCGCCCACTGGCGGCTCAGCCATATGTCAAGTGTTTCCTCTGAAAAGCATGATCCACCAACTTGCTAAAAGCAAAAACAAAGACCTAAGTCAATGACCACTTTACACAAGAAAAGCGATACAAAAAGACTCACATTTCACGCCTCCTACGTGTGAATATCAGTTACATGAAAAACTGAATATTAACTTTATTTTGGAGATGCCGTCGTTTCGCCTACAAAACTCATTGATTTATGATTGGCAGTTGTAAAGAGGTTCATTAAAGCGCTAATAACCAGATATGCAACTAGTTCAAAATAACTTACATTCTTCACGTAAAAATAAAAAAATGCTATTGCTTATTGCGTGTGACACAGGAAACACCCACGCACCCCAAACAGCTTGGTCAACAAGTTCACTTTGTAAAGTCATCAATGGTAGCAATTAACGTACAACAACAACCACAATAGAAACATACATGTAAGAATGCTCTAGTCGAGGTTGCTCGTCAGATTGCAGATACCCTGCACTCAGCTTGCTAAATGTAAGCATGTGCTTAAGTAAAGCTTGAGTAAAAGAAAACTAATATTCAAAATATGAAGCCTCTAGCACTTATAGTCTCTGAGATCTGACAAACAGGCCGTCAGAGATGCTTCATTCTGCCTGTTACATACTTTTGCATAATTTCATTATATACTTTTCAGGGTATAAACACTGTGACAATTGAATTGACTCCCAACGAACATAGTTAAATAAATGACATAGTAAATGCAACAGCGACGAGTGCTCAATAAATTTACTTCCCTCTCACTAAACAAATGTAGCGTAAAATCACAGTGCTGGAAAAGACAACAATAATAAATATAAATTCAAGTGTTGCATAAATTAATAAATTTTTATTTTACACAAGGGAGTCAGCTAGAGAGTTGGAGAGAGTGTGTGTGGGAGGGAGAGAGGGAGAGGGAGGCGGGAGGCGGGAGACAAATTTGCATATTAGCGGGCGTGGAATTCGAATTATCAGCAACAGCAACAACAACAACAATGACATCGAAAACGCCATTAAAAAAATGCAGCCAAAGCAAAGAGGAAATTGCTATAAATTACATGCACCGCATTTTCATGGCTCAGTTGATTTTAAAAATACTCGCAACACTAACAAAATTGATGAGCATGCTGGAAATTGACTGACGCGAAGGAAGCACTAGAATGGACTGGAAGCATTCTAAACTAGAAAAAGATTGAACACGATGTAAAGGACTGATGACTGAGAATGTTGGTTAATATGCCTTAATTACTAAATAAATGCATAGCAAGTTAGCAGGAATTTAACTAGTAATTTTGAGTTAATTTACTACCATTTCCTATAAAGGAGACAATCATCTTTAAATAATGTGTGTATTTTATAGGGTAAGCGTGGAAAGGTTTAGTTTACTGATTTTAGAGAAATTTGTTTTATAAAAGCACAGGCAAATTATTGCGAAAAAAATATGTTATAATTGAACTAAAATGTATTTTATATATATATATATTTTTTTTTTTGATTTTAAGCTTGTTTACTTTAAAATTGTTGACTGTTTAAATTTTTGTGCAATTCGAACTTATTTCTTAAACTTTTTTTTGATGACATAAATTGTACACTAAGATTTTTTACTTTGTAACTTTGGTACACATTTTATATATTTAGCTTGTAGATTATAAGTTTCTGATTTTTGTGCTTTCAATTGAATGCCCTAGCTCGAACTTGTCTCTTGCTTTTCAGTTTTTCTAGCATAG
This sequence comes from Drosophila setosimentum, assembly GCA_035043505.1. Classification (NCBI taxonomy): domain Eukaryota; kingdom Metazoa; phylum Arthropoda; class Insecta; order Diptera; family Drosophilidae; genus Drosophila; species Drosophila setosimentum. Next base: position 5,745,730 of record JAWNMY010000094.1, read on the forward strand.
CTGACTAATATATGCTTTTCAGAACCCATCTGGACTATGATGTACATATATATTTAGCCCCATGCAAATTACTATAGTAACACTGAGGAATGCCACAACGCCCCCATGTCACTGCTGTCTGTCATGAGGCTGCAAGCAACAGATGTTCAGCTGATTGAGCGTCATTTTTGTTTGTGGCTGTGGGGCATGCTCGCTCTGTCTGAGGGAGCAGCAGTTGGCGATAGCCAGAGTGCAGCAGCAGCAGCAGCAGGAGCTACTTGACTTGGCTTGGCTTGACTGCCACCTTCCTCTGTGTGGCACCTTCGTTTAACATAATTTGCGGCCGCAAGTCATGTTTTTACGACACCCGCTTTAAGTGGCAGGTACTGTGCTTTGATTTTCAATATGAAAGCGGGCGAGTGGTCAGCAAAACACTCCTTTCCCTCTTCCCCTTCCCCTTCCCCTTCCTCCTCCTTCTCTATCGCCTTCTGCTTTACAGCTCGTCAAGGTATCCATCCTTTCAGCGTCGGCTGTTTCTATTTAGATACACTGAGAAAAAATCAAGAGAGAAATACGTTAAATCCCAAATTAGAAATGTTTAATTTTTTTTGTCTTTAGCCATTTTACTATTATATATATTAATATGTATGTATTTTATTTGTACCTTCTCATCTTTTATTTGCTTTCAAATTTGTTTAGGTATTGTTTAACATATTTGTAGATTTGTTCTTGATTTTAGAACATATACATATATTAATAATGTGATTTTTTAAGTTCAAAGCAATAAATTTTTACTTATTTTAATAATGGTCTACTTTTTATAAATCGTTTTCGTTCTTGTTGTTGTTAGGATAAGTAACCCAAGATTAACCAAGCCATTTTTTTGTTGCTGTGTAGTTTACATGAGTCCAATCAAACACATGTCAAATGTTGTTGTTACTGATGCTGATGCTGTTGTTAGTTGTGATGTTGTTGCTGATGTTGTTGCTGATGTTGCCTGTCGTCGTTGTCTGGAGCAGGCTGCATTCACTTTCGCTGCGTCATGTAAATGCACTCACCGACCACGCGGCAGCCAAACGTACACACATACACACACACATACTTACATATATAATGTAGATTTGTATAGTTAACAACGTCAGCTGGCTGGCTGGGCCCAAAACAGACAGTGGCCATTTCCATGTACTCATATGGTCGCGTGTTTTATTTTGCCCGTGCAATGCCGTGTGGGCAGTCCAAACAGACCTAAAGACACACAACCATAAACACACACCAGCACATTCAGGCACACACATACACACACACACACACACACACACACACACAAACATATACACACAGAGACGCAAGCCAACTCCATAAGGCAAAACATTCATCCATTCTGCCATCGACATCGTTTGCGTTGTCATCGTGGACATACACATGTAGTTTGGCACCCACACTCGCTTTGCACATTCGATATCGATGTCGATGTCGAATGGCGATGTCGAATAGCAACTGCCAAACTGCTAAAAAAGAGTCAGGCAACAAGCCGCACTTTGGCTTGTTTGATATAAGTAGTAGTAGGCACAGTGATATAAGTATCGGATAAATTAATATTATTGTTATGAATTACTGTATATATTTTAAACATTCTATGGTTTTCGATTGAATAATATTAAATTTGACCTTAGCTTAGTGCTGCAAACATTTTTTTTGGTTTCTTCATCCACACAAAATTTAGATATATAGAAATCATAAATTAAAAATAATGCGAAAGCATATTTATTAACTGTAAATAGTTTGAAGTATATTTAATATATTTTTTATTGTAAAATTAAAATTAAAATGTTTTTTGTTAATACAAAATTGTTTAAGAATAATACTCGAATATACATTTTAAACTATTATTTCGCATATATATTCCTACATAAATTAGTATGCATGTATATATTAAAAAATAAGCATAAAGGGTAAAAGGGAATTTATAAAATGATTGAATATTCAATCAGGCAACAAATTATTTTATTTAAATCGCTGTCAATCATCAGAGCATAATTTTCAATAAGTTGCGATATAAATGCAGAGCCCTGCAAGCATTTGCCTGGTCCATATTAAATGGAGTAATTGAATTAAAAACAACTTTGACAGGCACTCCCTGGCCACGGTACAGCCTGCGGCAGTAGACATATTAAAAGACCATACATTGAATATTGAAATTAACTGACGGAAATTCAGTTATTAAAAGTTGAGCACAAATGATGGATGAGTTTGACAACTCAATTTGTGGAGCAAGTGGATGAAAGCTCTTAAAATGCTTATGATACACATTCTCTATCACAGAGCTGACAGGCCACAAATCTTGCGTTAACTGGAAAGTTTTAAGCTGCAGCAAGTTCAACAAAACGTTTTAGAGCGCAGAACGGAAACGTAAATGTGCTAACGCCTGCATAATTTTTTTTTGTGGCCAACACATTGTGTTTAGTTGGCATTTGTGCTGGCTCTTCCTGCTACTGATGCGCCGTTAAAGTCGAAGCTGCCGCGCACGTGATAGCTAAATATGCGGTTCATGTGGCGCCGTCCCACAAAAGTCGACTAGGAAATGAATTAACGTTTTGCATGTTGGCGCAAAAGTATGCTGATGCTCGATGCCAGGATAAGCGCACATCCAGCCAACATCCTCCATTCTGCCCAAAATGTGCTTTTTTTTTTGTTTTTGGCGACTCTTTTGTATATGTGGTCCAAGCATCGGAAGAAGCAGCCCAACCAGACCAGTACATAAAACATTTGCAGGCTGTGCTTCCGTAGACTCCACTCCCCTCCACTCCACTCCAGTCCACTCCATTCGTTTTGGCAGCAGTGCCCATCTGGGCGGGTTAACGCCTTTTTGGCTTTAATGGCCCAACTTGAGTGCTTAAGTGGTATAAATTGCAATGCACTGTAGTCCGTTCGCTTATAGATGCATATCGCTTTTTTTGTGCAGTGTAGGGGAGAGGAGTGGATTGCAATGGCCGAATGGATTCCGTTTTGTTCTCGTTTTAGCCTTTCACATGCTACTCTTGTTTCAGAATTCACTGCTAAACGGAAAGCTTTCTGCATGTATAAAATTGGTTATATTTACAATTGGTTGGGCAAGTTTTTAGTCTGGTGCCAGAACTAATATTTACATATCTTTTCCATCAGCATAGCTTAAGTAAAATCTAACGGAATATTTTTGGTAATAAATCTTAATCCTTCAGTTATAGTAATTTAATGCATTAGATAAACTCCAGTTTAAAAACAGCTTTGCTCTGATGTAGTGAAAACCATGAGAAACTGTTGAGAAATTTAAGATACATTAAAATTAACTTTGAATTGAATAAAAACCATTACATATATTTCTCTGGCTTGACCGTGTGCATATTTCAATTCATTACTATTATTACAGTTAAACTAGTTAATTTTATTCTCTTTTCCATATTTCTTTGGTCGTGAGAAACTGTAGCTTTGCAGCTCCCACAAGTCGATATCCCAGTCGAGGTTTGCACTTCACATAAATCAAGCAAATGTAACAAAATCAATCAAAATTAACTTTAAAGTGCTTAAATACTCCACACCCCAAACAGACAGAAAGACAGACAGAGAGACAGACAGACTTAGTCTTATGTAACATTAGATACAAATAATTTAGAGTTTGCTGGATACCATCACGAAACTGCAGAAAGCACAGACACAAATGGAGAGCGTAATTATTATTAATTTGTCAAGTATGTAAAACACATGCCCTATGCACCAATGAGTCGAGGGGCAGGGGCAGCTGGCAGGGGCAGCTGGCGTGGCGAGAGGAAACAGTTGCACTTACATTTAGTCCAGATGCGGGCGCAGCGTGAAATGTTTCCCTCTTTCTATACCCATTACTCATTAAGCTGGGGTGTATTGAACTTATGAAACTGTAGGTGGTTTCTTTCAGTATATGCATAATAATTTCGATCAGTTCGATAGCATCGTTATAGTATTTTTGTACATATATTTTTTTGTATTTATTTTAATCTGTAGGTGAATAGTTGAATTATTCCGACTTTAATCTTAGATCACGGGCTGGATGCCTTATCATTTTGGTTCTGCTTGCTGTTTTTTGATATTCGGATTACGGGGTATCTCCCTGTGGAGCAATCTCGACAGACAGCACTCTTACTTGTGTTGTATTTTGGTTAGCCTGGAAATTGATTTTGTTGCAGTTGTTTCAGTTGTTGCAGCCACGCGCCAATTGTAAGGGGGAGTTGCGATGTGCTGAAGGGCCCAGGGAAAGTGGAGAGCTGCACAGCAGCCAGTCAGACAAAATTCAATGCAAATCAAAAATCGGCTTTGGCAAGCTAGCTGGTTAGCAGGCGGGCAGGCAGGCGGGGCCAGAGAGAAGGCAGACAGGGCATCTGCATATGATGCACTGGCAGAGAGACAAGTGCAGACAACAATTCCCGACAGACCATGTACATATATAAATATAGTATCCGTCCGAACCAAATTTGTCGACGAGTGCCTTTGGCTCTGCATTTGACGCTGTCTCTTTCTATTTTTACATCCATTAAATGCATTTGTGCACATTTCGAAATCGTGGCACATTTACAATTCTGTTTCGATCTCACTGAGGTTATTTGTTATTTGTTTATTTTTGGTTTTGGCTTCCAAGTCCAATCCAATTGTGTTTTGATTTCGTTTTGCCATTTGGCATGAACAGACAGTTTTTGAATGGTAGCACCAAAAAAAAAAAAAAACAAAAAAAAACTAGATGAAAAGTTTGATTCGATTGAGCAAAAGTTCAGTTGCATCTGACGGCGTCTGCAGTGGGTAGCTATATATAATTATAAATATGTATATTCATATATATGTAGTATGTATATATCTGTGTGCATTTTTATATATACTGTGATTACTTTGAAGTTTTGGCAAACAACTTTGTATTTTGCGAATTTGGCATCAAATTATGTCATTTGGGAAAGCTTTTTAGGTCGAACAGGAAGCAGCTCATTATTCAACATTGGTTTTTTTTTGTTTGTATAATTAAAACTATTTAATATTATTAACAAATTACTAAAATATTAATAAATTTTAAATGTTGATTCTTGCGTATAATGAAAATATCCATAAATTATATTTATAAAGTTGGCAACTCTGAGAAAAATGGTTTTTTTTATTACAAAAAGTTGAGTGATGAGTGGTGAATATATTAATTTAATTAATTTGATGAATTTTAAGTTGGATTTTTGGTTTTGTTTAAAAAACATTTTTGTTTTTTTTTAATTTAAATCATACATATCAGTAGCCATTGAAAATTGTTTTTTTTTGTATTATTATTTTAATTGGAAATATTCAAAGCACACAATTTGAATTATTTATATATCACTTAATATCTCGAAATGAATATCTTGCAATTGATTTGATAACATTTGTGATTAACATTAATTGGCTGAGCAAAGCATCAGCTTGATACCAATTACATGAACTGAAATGGCAACTTATCTGATTTGCTTCCTGTGCATATCTACGTGTATGTGATTAAATTCAGAGCTATTTTTAGGCTGAGCACATTTAATCCAATTGTGCTGCATCCTTGATACATTTCATGTGCAATTGGTGTCATTGTCCTTGTGCATTGTGCCGTGTCATTTGCCATTTGCCAAGTTGCCAACATTGTTGTTGGCCAAGCGCAAAGTGAGCCGCACACGTTGCTTTTGTTTCAAGCTCTTGCCATATGAGTATACAATATATATATATATATATATATATATATATATATATACACTTTTAGCTCAAAGACTACATAAATTTGCATAGAGTTGACGCTGCAGTGTGGCAGTTATTGCCGCGAAATGGGGAGCTAGCAGGCACTGGCATTGAAGGATTACGGGGCAGGCAGCGACTGCTTAAGCCGGAGGCCAACAATGGTTGCACATAATCCTGTTAGTTTATTTGCGCAACACAACACAGCCCAGCAGCAACGAGCCATGTCAAGTGGGGACAAACAATATGGTAAACTGACAGGATAAACAATGGCAACAGATCCTAGACAATGCTTGCCCTCTCTTTCTCTCGCTTATTTTCCCCCTCTCTCATTGCCAGCTGCAAATGGTAATGAAGATGAAATCGTACGACTACACAAAATGAGCTTCTCCCTTTGAGGTGTCCAACTGTCTACATATGTAGAAGTACGTGCACTGGCCGAAAAATATATGCACAAAAATTGATTAATTTACGCTGAAATTACAAAATATTTGTTTTTAAAAACTATTTATTTCATTATTTGTGTGTTTTTTTTGAATAACCTAAAGACTATATAACTGAACAAAATAAATTTATATGTATTCGAATAATATATACATATATTATAGCAAAAAAAAATATAAGAAATAAAAGAAAATAAATATAAAAAATGAATAAATATTCAGAAAAATAAGGCATGTAAAAGACAATAATGACATTTATGAAAACTAGGTAAATTAATTTTTCAAGTTATAGACAAGTGACTAGTCATCTTATTTTTGGGCACAAATGGGAAAACTCATTAAAAATGTAGACAATTTACACACAAGAACACACAACCAGATAAGCCACAATCATGCATTTTCAAATGCAAACAAAACGTCAGCAAAATATAAAAAAAAAAGCCAACATCCTTCCTGGCACCATTAATCTTGGCCATTGTTCGACCACTGCTGGTGTCACAGTTATAAATTATGCATGATGCTTTTGAAGTTGTTGTCGCTGCTGCTGCTGCTGCTGATGCTGCTGCTGCTGTCGACCATTTTAAAATCGATGCGATGTATATCGAGTGACCAGACAGCCACCACCACCACTACTAACACCACCATCACCATCGTCAACTACTTAAGGAGACGAGTGCAAAAATGCAACGAAGCGGAAAATCAAATAAAACGTCAACGTTACCCGACGCTTTGCCGTCAAACTGAGTGTCACTGAGTGAAGGGCCAAAAAGGGCAAAGCCGCCAGTTTGCCAGTTTACCAGTTGAACAGTCGAGCCCACCCGGTGGTTCGTTGGTGGCTTGTCCGCCATTACCATTGCCATTGCCACATACCACGTACTACGTACGTTCAAGTGTCAATTGGTTTACTCCGTGGCCACTTTGTGGAGTGTGTACTGTTGCAGACCGGACCAGGCGGGCATTCTTGTTTTTCTTGTGGAGTGTGCCCTTTAAAGTGGCTGCATTTGAGGTATCCCTTAAAGCAGAGTGTATGCTGCACACCATTGCATCGGGGCCAAGAGCTTTGAACAGTTGCTTAGTATGCATAATAATGCATAGAAGTAAAATGACGACTTTTCCAACGTTGAGTTGAGGTTTTAGCTGCTGTTAGCGGCTCCTCTTTTATGAATGCAGTCAGTAATTTGATAAGTAGGAAACGTATTAAATGTTTAGACATACCAGAGCAATAGAGGCTTCAATTTTCATGTTGATTATCTATAGCCCTTGAGCTAAATATAGAAAATATTTGTTTGCAGAAAAATGCATAATAAATAATGCAGAAGCAGTAGTTAAAAATATATGTATAAATATAAATATATATGTATATATATCTTTTTAATACAATACAAAAAGCTTTTTCAAAGAACTCTTTGAGGCGCAAGCAAAAGTTTTTGAATTAAATATGGTTCCTTTGCGTGATTTAGAAGCAAATGAAAAGTTTCTGATCACATTTATAATGCTCAAATGAAATAGGCTGATAGATGGGTGGCTTTGTTCAGAAAATTATAATAAGAAACTCTTGACATGGAGTCAGCGAAATACATGTTTAAATTATAAAAAGAAATTACCAAATAATAAAAAATAAATTTTCAAAATATGTAAAAAAAAAAAAAAACACGTCAGATACAAATATTTAATGCAATAAGTACAGTATATTCTAAAATAAGATTTATTTATTTATTTTTTTAAACTATCGGCTTTCAAGCAGGTTGCCAAACTATTCACAACAATTAACTCAATGCACTCTTTTGTATTTTTGGACTGGGCTCCACTTGCTGCATTCCTTCATTAAACTCAAGTGGCTTGAAGTAGCTTATGGCATTTGGATGCACTTGGATTGCATTATATTCCTCTTCATCGACTTCATTTTGGTTGCCAAGTGCTGAAAATCCACTTAATCGACTGTGAAATCGTATGTTTCGTTTGAATAGAACTAGGTCAATGGCCTTTGTGAGAGCCATTTTCAAGTATCGAGAAGTTATGTTTATGTTTTCAAAGAAACCAATGAAAATAATGGAAATCAAAGGTAAATTCCCAAACATAACACACAAGAGTCCAGTTCAGCTACCATCGACACTTCATTTTGTTGAGCATAGAATGCGTTAACCCAATTTTCTTTGTACATAAAAACAAACATTCTAATGCATTTTATTTTTATGTTTTTTTTCTTCTTCTTTTGTTTATTTTCAGGTATGTACTATTGCACCCTACTTTGTGTATTGTTTCGTTCTTTCGATTGGGTGTAAGTAAAAATGTTGCCATTCAATTAGCATAGTGGCAATCGCAAAATGTCAACATCTATATCATTGAAAGCGATCAGCACGACGACAAAGACGCAAGACTCTTAAAGTTATGTGCCACTCTGCCGCAAATTGGCAGCAGCTCAAATCTGTCAACGGGCTGCGAGTCCAGCTATGCACACGGGCTTCACCTGTTGCCAGTCAGCCAGCCAGGCAGCCAGCAAGCAAGCGCTTAACAAGTTTTCAATTTGTAATCGCGCGTGCTTTGAATACACAGCCAAAAAGGCAAACAATTGAGAGACAACCCGCCCGGATTCAAGTCGAGCCGATAAGTCCAAAGATGTTGCGTCGAGTCGACTCCGGGACAAGTGAGGCACGCGCGCATGCACATTTTGTACAAATATGGCAGGAGGCCAGCAGCCAAAACAGCAAGAGACGGACGCAAACATTTTTTCAATACGCACAGCGATACTTATGATCCATGTCTGTGTCGGAGAGACCTGTTCCAACGGGCTCCAGTTCGAGTATTTAGTGGATACAGATACTCAATTATGCTGCGGCTGCTAAGACTGCCAATTCATTTACCATTTACTGCCGATTGTTTATATCAAAACGATTTCGTATAATTTTTGTTTCTTTTTTTATTATCATTTGCATGAATTGTGCTTTATTTAATGATCGGCCACGTAATAAAAATGTGACTGTGCCATAGAAATACTCTCTCAGAGACCTACTTGTAATTCCTCCGCGTCATCGCTAGTAAATCTTAAACTCACAGGTTCGCATTTAATGGTCACAGGCATATATACATATCACGTTCACAACATTATAATAGCAATTACATATCAGAAGGCGGACCTTGATGTTTTCCTATGGGAAAATAAATCGAAAATCTATTTAGTTATTACATTTATTTCAAACAATTTTCGAATAAATCTTTATTAAAAAATACATTCTTGACTTCATAATTATCTAAAATGCTAAAAATACGTTTGTTTGTAAATTTGGAGCTGTTACTTTGACGAGAGGCAGTTGGCGATCCTATTTTCCATAATATTTAATATATACTATACTAATATATACTATACTAACATATATACTAAACTATACCAATCTAAATATTGTTATTCAGTTATTTAAAACCATTAAAAAAAGTGCTTTAAATTTGAAAGCTTATATTGTAATATTTCAAGTATAGTAATATATTTTGTGTTTTGATGTCTCGACTCTTTGGTTGATGATAAGCCTATTTTGCACATTTTTTACACGCCTTTCACTTTAAATCCCCAATAGGATTATGTATAATTAATTTTCTCCCCGACTGTCTAAATTTGAACACATATCTGTGTCAATAGTTACCAATTAACCAGTTGTTTCTTATTTTATGAGACTTTGTAGAGACTCGTCTAGGTCTTGAACACGTTATTAAATCATAAAACTATCAATTTATGCAACACTCATTTCGAATTCATATCGCAAAACAGAAGTCAATTCAAATTCGTTAAACAATTTATTATTTCTGATAATTTATCTGTAAGTGTGTTCTGGCACCTATTGTAAATGGCGGCAGTTCGAGAATAAAAAATTCTGAAGCCTCCAACAGTAACATTTTTCATACAATTTTTTTTGCCATTGTTATTATTGTTACGTATAATTTGCATAGTTTGTGGAGTGGAGTTTTGTTGATGTTGGAGCTGTTGCCATTTTTAATTCAACAATTTATTTACGACATGTTTTTATTGTTATTTTTGTTGCTGTTATATGGCTTCTATTATTTGATGATTATTATTGTTGTTCTTGTAATTGTTCTGGTATTGTTCTCTTCATTACGAGCTTCGTGTTTTTTTCTGCACGTGTTTGGCTTGAATAAAATTGTTAAAAGCAAGTTAAATATTTTGAATTGTGGGCTGGCAAATGACCGTAATTCATTCGGCGCTGTTGCTTTGATGTCGAACGGGCCATCATCATCAAAAAGTTGGTTCAAAGCCCGGGACATATGTATGTACATGGCTATGTATGTGTGTGTGTGTACCTATTTGACTTTTCACGCACTTCCGTTCAATCAATGTAAACAGCCCATATTTGTTCGCTGAATATAATGATTACTTAATTATTTAATTGCTTAATTACAATATTTTCCAATCAAAAATGTAAATGGTATTCGTATATATTCCAATGGCATTCGCTGAATGTCGATCTTTAAGATATATAATAAAATAAAAGTAAGAAATTAAAAAACTCTTCATTGATAAAATGGACAGGCTATAATGTTATGTCAAGAGACCGTTGAATATTCTATGTCTCTCTATACCCAATCTAGTCTGCTTGTCCACCTGCTATATCCTTCCGACTGCGAAGATATCTTTGGACTAGTCTATTGTCTGATCTAAGTTGGTTTAGCTTGGTCAGTTCATTACACCTTGCTGAGTGCTGATTGACTGTCGGATAAGGCGGTAATGTTACCATATCTATTAACGTAAGTGTATCAAAATGTATGTCATGCAGTTGAAATGTCAAAATACATATTTGCAATTGTGCACGAGGTATAAAATTTCACGGATCGTTTACAAATTGTTAAATAACAAATTGCACTTGGCCATAGGTAGTGGACAAGTCGACATAAACAACTGAGCACGGTAATAAATCATTTTTGACCAAAATGAGCCACCCTTTTCTCCAATGAGCTGCGTGTCCGACTATTTTTGGCCAAAACCAATCGATCAATAGACCAACTAGGGGCTGCCAATTGGCAATTGGTCAAGTAACCAACTATCCGACTTAACTGCCAAATATGCCAAAATGCAGGTGGCAAAATTAGACACAAAACACAACGTCAAATCAAATGGGAAAAATCAACACAAAAATATTGTGAAAATTGCGCAAAATGCAATAACTTTTTTTCCATCCAACCATTTTTTATGGCAAGACACAGAAATAACAACGTCAGCGATTTGTTTTCTGCGTATGCGACGCAATTTTTTCACAGTTATCTACAGAGTACGCGAATTCGCATTGTGTGCCAGATTTTTGTTTGCATTGTTGGCAAAATAATATTTGAAAAGCCGGCGCCACATAGTCTTGCCAAAAAATATATTGAAAACAAATATTATGGTCAATGTACGCTTGCAATGTTTGTCAGCCCAAAAAAAAAAAAAGAAAAGGAAAACCAAAAAACAAAAAACCAAAGACAACAAATCGTATTTATTTATTAGGCTTTGATGTTTTTATTTTCGTGTTTGTAAAACAACAGCGAATAAACAAATCAAATTCGTCTTCATTATACCTAACGACTTTAGCCAATGACATCATCATTACCTTTTTATTTATATGTAGTTGCTAATGGCTTTAACTTGAAAACATATTGCCGGTATATGCAAAGCGCCGCAGTTCCCCCTCGCAAAATGATTCACGAGCGTGCCACACTTGACGCCTGTTTAAATGCAGCGATGCAAAGCATTCCATTCAGATATATACCATACGATTCCATTACATTCAAATTTTATAAATTTATCACTGCCGCGCTGGCGTGTGATTCGAATAATTGCTTTACAATTCGTTGTGGACGTAGCTGTTGAGATGTTAATAATTATAAAAAATACAACAAGTCAGATCGTTGCAGTCGAACGTAGTCAACTGTAAAATACTCTGGTTACAAGTAGCAAAAGAGCGAATAGGGTGGCTGGATGGATATCGTCGGACTCGATTAAAGAACCTCATTAATTTACCCTCTCCTTCAAGTCAAAGATTGAATAGATTAACTTTATTGGTTATTGCCAGCAATTCACCTTCTGAACTTGGTGACTCTAGGTTGTTTGTGTCGCTTAAATTTATATATCGATCTCTGAAGGCCGTCACCAGCAATTTATCTACCAAGTTTGGTGGTTCTGCCCGTAAAATTGTGAACGATATATATTTTTATCAATTTACACTTATCGATGTTATCGGTTTGCCAGCATTTCAATTTGAACACAGTATCTTTCGCTGGCATAAGCAAGTTCATAATCCAAGTTTCAAAACATTGCAAATAGGCTCCTCTACTTTCGCCAACAGTGTATTGAAAATTAAAAAATATTTTCAGTTTTATTATGCCTTGGGCATACAAATTGCTTGATGTATTATATTACACGTTGAAATGTGTGCAGATCAGCTTATGTTTTTTTTTTTTTGCTTAGATATCAGGTGTGGCTGCAAATGCTTTCGCTTTACATATCAATCTACCGTCGAGTTATGAATATGGAAGGCCGGACCCACAGGCACCAAGAACTAACATGTCAGTATTATATATGAGTTGTTAAATAATATTCTTGCTTGCTATTTTTATGGTGTAACACGCAGAGTATTTCACATTTCCAATCACGTACAGAATATTTGGGCATTCGGTGTGGTCATTTCTTTTTATCTTTAACCATGTATCTCTATTAATTTGCAAAACATGAGGCAGTAATTTTATGTCCATAAGCAAAGAATAATTTTTATAAAGAATTAAAGTTTGTTTTGCTTTAAATAACTTCGTATTTTGTTGAAACAGAAATAATAATGAGTATGAGAATAAATCAATAAGTTTCTCAAAGAATTATGCAGTCTCGTATAACAAATGACTTTCACAAAACTTAGCAACACTTAAAGCAAATTAAGATAATTTAAATCAAATTTTATACCTCTTTTTATTTCACAAAAGTCTTATTTTATTTCTTTATGTTTATAATATTCCTTTCACCCATTCAACGTCCGTTTATTGGTTTAGCCAGTATTGTTTTAGAATTCAGCAAAAAAGAAATTTTTTTTGTGGAACATTGTATAAGATTCATTAAATAATAATAAGCCATTTATCATGAACATAGGTTAAATGGATAGAACTGAAGATAAAAATATGTAAAATCAGGAAAGAACCTTTATGTGAGGTACGCCGAATTTTGGATACCCTTGTAGACCGGAATCAACAAGAAATAACAGAGCGATTGTAGCTAAGTATATGGTAATACAGTCTGTGATCTCAAAGATTGTTTGCCCAAATCTTGAATATGTTTCGATAGGATAACTAAAGAACTTTTCATTCGACCGATCGTTTCTGCGGGAGCTATTTGAAATGGATGTATACCAATCTTCTTCAGAATCGCTTTTAAGTTGGGTGGCTAGTTTAAATAGAAGCACACGGATAGGACTATATTGAATCGGTAAATTGTACTAATTCAGAGAATAAATATTTAATGGGGTCTGCGAAGTGTGTGTAACAAACATCATGTCCAAATTGTAATACCCTCTGCAAAAATGATACAAATTCTTTAATAAACAATCTCCCAAACAGCATATTTTACATTAGAAAATATAAAGTATTAATTAGAAGTCGTTTTTTAGGAACAAATTTGAATTTATTATGTACACATATGCAGAATTATTATGAAAAATATAATTGCAAGAAAGAAATATTTTTTTAGGATCTCATGTACACACATGTATTTGTGTGCAGTGTATGTTTGTTGACACTCCTCAAATTACAAGTATGAGATCTCGACATTTGTTATATGGTGGCTAAATGAACAGCGGCTTCAAATTGCCATAGCTTTGGAGGCATCTCGAGCTCATCGTTAAATTGGAAAATAGATTGTAATTTTGTGAAGGGCATACAAAATTTGACACTTTCGCGTCAACTTAAAAGATTTTTTATGACTGTGTAAAGTCAAGCGAAATTGAAAACTTGTTAATCCTGTTCAAAAAATGTTGTCGGTTCAGCAGAGCTTACGTTATTTCCATAGAATTGGCAAAGCTGTTTGCTTTAGCAGGAGGGGAAGAGAGAGAGAGAGATCCGTTTGAAATACATCGATCATATAATTTGCTTAACTCGCCTTAATTAGCCGCCATTTAATTTTTAGTTTTTGTGCCAGAGACAAGCAAACAGACATTCAGAATACGAGTATTATTATATGTATTTAGATATATATTTGGGCACGCGCAACTCGCGCTGTGAGACTATAACTTGGTTTATAAGTAAAAATAATCTTAACACATAACAAAACACATCATAAATTTTATGACCCAAAAGAAGAGCTTAACTCTTGAAGCTGGAAGCTGCTCGCAGAACTCGCCTTCACTCATTAGTGGCTCAGCACACACACACACACACACACACAAACAAACAACACAAAAAAGCAGAACAAATTTAAGAATCAAAACCAAACCCAAAACCCCAGCCAAGCCTCTCAAATTCAACTCTACGACTTTTACAGCCTCATGGGCTTTGCGCTTGGCTTAACACCGTCTAATTTTGTTGTTATTTGGGCTCTGTTGTGATTTTATTTCTCTCCATATCTGAACATAAATGTGAGCATTTGTGTATTCATAGTTCATCTACATATGTATATATGTATTTATTTCAACTCTTATGCCATGTTATATAATCGTGCCCCGGTCGGCAAGTCTTAGTCCGTGTCTCTATATGAAAGCAATACTTAAAAATCACTTTTGGTCTGCCTCAGACAACAAAAACAAAAACAAAAACAAAAACAAATCAGAAACAAAAGTAACAGCAGTGGCCAACAGCAGTCTGGCAAAGAACTTCACCCACATAAATAACTGCAGGTTTTCTTGCCTTGATTCCCTATGAAAACCAATGGTAGCTTAGCATTGTAATAAAGTTTGTTGCCTTTGACAAATCTATGAAATAATGTGTCTGTCTTATACCAAAACACAAAACTGTCAATGCTTTTTTATTATATTGTTCACAAATTAAGTTAAAGAAACTCAAAGATTGGACATTGTCAAGTAATTTGTACATATATGAAGTTGAGTAGGTATTTCAATGACAATAAAATCAATTGAATAAGCTTTGGTTTTAGAAAATTTTTATTTATGTCTTTGCGAGTTTTTTCCCAAAAATCTATAACTAATCTGCAGTGCACACCTGGCTCAAGTATTTTCCTCTTTGGCAATAATTGCATTTTGAGTGCAGGTGTAAGATACTTTTATAGGTCGGCAACTACTGTCAGTACGTGTTTTTGATACTTAAAAATAATTTTAAATTTATTGCATACCATAGAAAGTTGTAAAAACAACAATAATTTTCAACCAACTGCTAATAAAACTTGACTACAAATTTACAATTTTTTTTTAGTTTTTTGTTAAAAAAAAAAATAATAATAATGAAATAATAATGTAAAAAGAGTTAGTTAATCAATAATGTAAGTTAAGCTTTTGGTTGTATTATTATAAAAAAAATATGTAAATTGCTAATTTTGTTTTTGATTTCCCCCTTTTGGTAAAAATTGAGGATAGTAATAAAATATTTAAGTATTTATAAAATTTGATTGCAAAAGAAATATCCATCAAACTAGAAAAAGACATTTCTCATCAGATATGACGTTGATTTGAGACTCTCATGACTTAGACTAGGTGTACAAGTCCCCTATAAATATATGCTTGCAGTATTTGTCTACATATTTTTTTTGAGAGTGCTGAGTCTGCGTATTATTTGCACTGTTTTTGGCCATGTTGACGCAGTAATATTTTTTTTGTTAGTTACGACCACAACTACTCGTCATACTTGAGGTGTTTACTCAAGCGCACCTTTTGGACGGACTTGTGCATAGTTTATAGATACAATGTACACACAAATTTCTAGATACACCCGTGGCAATATACATATATGTATGTGTAGAAAGAATCACTGTGCTGAACTCGGTAGCCGTATATATTTTTGTGAGTGGGCAGCGAGTCGAGATTAAATATGTTTAAATATTTATCAAATGTGGGAGCGTGCGAGACAAGTTTGTGAGTCAGATCGGAAAAGAACAGCAGCGAATGTTGCCTATAGCATGGCTTAGGGGGAAAACATGGGTTTGAGAGGGTGCCTCAGTTATCTCAAACAACGCTTGCTTTTTCGAGTGTTAAATGAATACTAAATATTTACACTGATTTATTTGGTGCATTAGAACGGAGCGCACTAAGTGGTATATAAATATTGAGTATGAGGCTATAACTCATTTGATTCTTTTGTTTTGCTTTTGTTTTTGTGCGATTTGATATTTTTTTTTATGAAATGACACAGTAGCTGCAACCCGATGTAGATGCTCATCTCTTTGAGTTTTCTCTGATGTGCATGAGATTACCACAATAACCGCACCGGAAATGCGATATCCATCGATGATGCCAAAGAGCATTGTGTGTGAGGCTGAAATGTAGCTTTCTCAGGCCATGAGAGCGCACAAACTGTAAAGTGAGATCGACCACATTGAATGTCAAGCCAGTTAGTCAGTCAGTCAATCAGTCAGTCAGTCAGTTAGTCAGCATCAGCCAACAGCTCAACACAACTCGTATGCAGCAATCAAGCACACACACACACACACACACACACACACACACACAGTCATCATATTGACAGGCATGCTTCCTTCTACCCATGTCAGCTCTCTAATTGCAACTTTATATTAGTAGAAGTAGTTGTAGCTATTAGCTACTACTGGCATACTAGTATGCTACACATTTGCCAAACCCAACTGTACAGGATGTACGCGCCTATCGTCGTTGGCAGCCAAGTGCTGCAAAGACACACACTCGGACGTTACACTCAGTCGTCATACTTCACAGCGTCAGCAGTGCTGACTGAACAGCGACTGGAAAACCGGCTAGCTTCTATATTTAAGTAAAAGTTTTCTTTTCCTATTGGGATGTAATCAAATTTCTATAGATAAATTAAATTTTGTCATTCTTATGTGCCTAATTTATAATATTTGTAGTATATAAGTTGCTAAATCTTTTAATGTTGTTTAACTATTTATTTGAATATGTTTTTCGCTGGCTCCATGTCAAGACTATATCCGGTCACCAAACAATAAACAATTATTTTATTTATTTTGCAGAATTCAAAAATTTTTTAATGTTACACATTATAAACAAATTTCATCCAAATTATTTTTGTTCTCAATAAATTCACTTCTTTTTTTATATTATATTAACTTTTGGTAAATTAATATATGTTCGCTTCCTTAAAATGTTCTCTGCAATCACAATTTCAAGCCAGCTAGATTTTCCGGCAAAAAAGCTCAATTGGCAACACTGTTTGTCATTGAGCTGTCAAAGATGTGGTTGTTGTTGCTGCTGCTGCTGTTGTCTTTGGTCTTTTGTGGAACGCTTTCTGCTGTTTTTTTTTTATTTTTTTTTTTTTTTTAATTATTTATGCTTAAGACACGTTAATGATTTTCCTTAGAATTGTGCAGATGCGGCTTGTGTCAGCCATTTCTGTCTCGCGGCTTCTTTTTCTGCTTTGGCTTTAAGTTGAGACTACTTTGAGAAATGTTGGTTGCGTTGCTTGCCCCACACACAGGCACACATACAATCACACACTCAATTTTGCGCTATGATTTGCAATAATTGCATTGGCTTTATTGTTCACTTTTCGCAGCAGTTGACCTGTAAACCGTTTTGTCAATTGCCAACTGACCCTGTTCAAATGGGGAGAAAAAAAAAACAAGTTCTTCTGTTTGCCTGTTGACGTTGCGAACAAGTGTCGAGTGAAACTGGAGATTGTTATCGGCTTGATTGAATGGAATGTTGTTGCCGTATGCTTGTCAATGGAAAAAATACCAGTATTTCAATTAATAGTTAATTATTGCACAGTTAAGCCGATTATGGTTAAGATTGCATTTCAAATGAAGATGTCGCAAGTGTCTGGAAAAATACATCAGAGTTTGCTTATTAAATTGTCATCTTTGTCTGAATTTTAATCAGAGCACATAAAGAATCTTGTTAACAAATAATGTGTTTACAGAGAGATTTGATAAGGCTTCAAACCGAATTCTATAAACTTCAATAATAAATTGTAGTTAAATATTAAAAAAATATACAGCTCATTGTATAATTTATTTATTTAATCAGCTGCGCTTTGATTTTCAGCGTACCACAAATTTTGCGGTCTACTTCTCAAATTGAAAAAGTACGTGCTTTTAAAAGCAATTTGTACTTGTTTTCCAAAAGAACAAACAAGTAATTTACTCAGTCTGAACATTTTGTGTTTTGCCATAATGCTGTAAAATTAGTTTGCCAAACCTAAAAATTAAAATTTGTATTTTAATAATACATTTTTAGTTGCTTAGTTTCCTAAAATAAGCTTTCACTATTGTAATAATAAGTTAAATTATTATTAGCATGTATTATTATCAGTATTATTGAATTAAATTATAATTAGCATGGACCAAATTTTATTAAAAACCAATTAATCAACTTGTTTATAATCTATTTCAAACATCAAACACATTTGCATTACTAATGCACAGTTTACTAAACACTATGAAAGATCCAAGGTTCGAAAAACCTTGAAATGAACTTTGAATTTTCTTAAAAGTGTACTTAAAATATAAACTAATTGTAGTTTAATATTGAACAATCCATTAAAATAAAACATTATTGTCCGATATTCGTAATGTTTCATTAGAAATTTGCCACTTGCAATTAACTCTAATCAGTAAGAGAAAAAGTGCCCTTAGTTTTTCAGAACTGATTACCATTAAAAATTACACAAGCGAATCTATGGGAAGGCGAATAAATGAAATGAATTGAACTGACTTAAACTACAATCACTTTTAATAGCCGTCGCTAATTGAACAATGAAATTCCTTTGAAAATTAGCGAAGTGCTCAAGTCAACATTTGTGGCGCATAAAATCAATAACACTGAGAAATCTATTCAAACAACATGCCGATGCCATTGAAATTATAAAATCTAATGAATATTTACTGCAGGCATAAATCGGGTGTGTGCATAAACACATAAATACACTCACATGTAACTTGTTAATGCGCTTATGTAATGCATTCAATGTTTGTTTGAATGTGTTTTTTTTTTATTGTGCTGTTCATTCTCAACTTGCACTCAAACACGACTCATCATTTTGGACAGAATGACACACATGGGACACGAACAGATGTCAATTGTCGATATGGTTGCAGTTGTTGCCAGCTTGTTAGGCAACCTTCATGGGCTGCAACTTGGTAGTAACGAGGCGACACTTGGTCTTGGCATGACAACTGAAACGCAATTAACCGGCCAAGTGCAATTAAGTCGACAATTACTGCGTCAGCATCACCCTAGAGTCAAGCCTGAATCGTTCATAATTGCCTTTAAATGTTTTGACGTTTGTTTCGTTTTTTTAATTTTTTTTTTGTATTTTGGTCACCACTAGCCAACAAAATTGGGCAACTCTTTCGGTGGCGGCAACGCTTTGTGTGCAACACTCCTCGCCTTACATGTTGATTTAATTACAATCAAAAGCGGGACAACGACTTGAACCCAAGTTCAATGGAGCTGTCAATGTGCCCGCCTCGACAATCGTATTCACATTTGTATTGGTGTCTGTCCGCTCTTTCATTCATTCTATCTGTAATTTTTCAAGTTTTTTATTCCAGTATGGATGTCATTTGTGCCCCGCATTGGAAAATTAGCCTAATGTCCCTATTTCCGATTCTGTCAATTGAAGCGCAATTTTCGCACGTTCCAGTTTGATGTCTACATCGGCATCTGCATCTGCGTCTGTTTCTATTCTTACAACTTGCTTTTAATTAGTTGATGTTCGTTTTTTTTTTTTAATGATTGTTAGTTTTACAGTTCTCTATCTTTTTTTTTTGCGTATTTATTTATTTTGCACCATATAAGTAGATTATTAATCGTAATAATTGGTTTGCATATTTTAATTATTGCAATAGACAGATTATAAGGTAAATGAGGGTTTTCCAGCTCTTTATTCCAGTGTTTGAAATTACCACTGCGTAGCATCAATGCAATAGAAGAACGGAAATGATAATCGCACCCTTAATTTGTTTTTTTTTTTTAACTTGCAGTTGTAATATATTTATTCTATATTACTAAAAGATTTGTCAATTCGGTTCTTGCTTTAGAGAAAATTACGATATTCTTTCTTGAATAAATTAATTTGTACATGAAGTGGTCGTAGTTACGTATATGTCGATTAAGTGTCACAGTAAATTAAACAAAAATATTTACGTAAATATGAATTTTAAGTGTGTTATTATCTCAGCACTATTTGTAGAGCACAAGTTAGGTTTTCTTTCAGTGGAGTCAAGTAAGTAAACGTCAGCACTCAATTATTGCAAACGCACAGATAAATTGATAATATTAAAATACTTTATGGCCATTCTGTCGAAGTTAACAGAATTTTCAATAAAACGTCTGGCGGGCCATATTTGCTGCTGCCGCTGTCCAATTGCATTGGCAGCAAATTTAATGTCTTCCGGTTGCATTTCAATTGAAGTACAAAATAACATATGTACGGGCTTTTGTATAAACTTGTGTGTGTGTGCGTGTGTATGTGTTTGTGTTTGTGCGAAAAATACGAACATGAGCCAGAAAATGGGCCAAAAGTCGAGCAGAATTTAATTTAAACAGAAGTGGAAACATTATTGCATCAGCGATTTATATTTTATAATATCTTTGGCTCAGAGCTTTCGTGGTCGTCGTCGTCGTCGTCGTCGTCGTCGTCTTCGACATCCTTTGCGTTTGCTATTTATTTGGAATGAAATATGAATGAGGCCGCGACCGGAGATGGGGCATTTACTGGGTAGCATGGCCACGGTTGCATGGATGCAGTGAAGCGTGCGGGGGCAACAGCTGCAGCTAGGGAATTTCTGTTATAGAATATAAATAATTTTTTAAAACGTTTTTCACTTCTCATTCTTTTTTTTTTTTTCTTTTTTTTTTGGTGAAATTGCAAAATTTTCGCACTAAGCTGTACGAAAAAGGGATTATTATTATTTCGCGCGTGTCATGTGGGAAAGGAGTGGTTTGTTGAATGCAAAAGGGTTGTTCGACACACATGTGCCAGCGTGCCACCAGGAGCAGCGGCTGACTAAAAAAGGGTGTATCAAATTTCCTTTACGAGCTGATTGCTGAACAGGAAGGAAGAGCAGTAAGGTGCATATGCGCATATCAGATATATATAAATATATATATACAAATATATGTACATATTATATATATTCAGGCACATGGCACATGTCATATGGCCCCGAGCTCTGTCAGGGTTGAAACTCAAGCCGAGCAAAGCAATTACAAGTACAAACACTTGTTGTAATGTCAGCTGTCAGTAGCACGAGTCTGTTGCAAATTGCTGGGGTTATCCTTGAGCCGATTACAACAGATTTCTGTATCTGCCACAAATGTTGCAGAGCAATACAAATACAAATATTTGTTACACGGAAACGGGATCTGTCAAATTAAATGAAGTTAATTTCAGATCGAAATTTCATGTGAAAATAAAAGTAAGAAAGCAAAATAATATGTACATGCGTTTCATATAAATTCGTTGCATGTGCATCCTGAAACAAGTTTAATGTGAAAGATAATGGGAGAGAACACGACTAGCAGATACTCTGATCTCAACTGTTAAATATATAGTTGCTAATATTGGTTTGTTTAATATGGAAATATGTTTTTAGAATTTATCTTTGGACAAAGCTGAATCGACTTGTCTGTTGATGCTGAGATAAATATAACTAATGTTATCGTAGACGCTTCCCTTTGTCCTTGGTATACTTTTGCACAACTTTATTATACACTTTTCTCATATTTAATGAGCCTATTCTAGTATACAAACATAATCCACAATAACAAAAATAATACTTTTGATTAAATAAATAAGTTAATTGGGAAAACGTTGAACAAATGATTTTCAATACAAGCTTTTACTTTCATAGAATCGCACGTTTAATTTAAATCAACCACACCCACATTTTTTGTTTAAGAATTTGCTTACTGAGAACTCAATGTAGAATCATGTCAATTACTGAACAGACAAACTTGATCACACTTAAGAAATTATAATTACAAAAACAAGAAAACTATTAATTATTGCGCTGTGGTAGTTTGAAAAGTGTTAGTCATGTTGAAAAACTTCTTACTTGAGTACACGTTTAGCAAATTTGCAACTAGTCAAGACAAACAAAATATCAGCAATCACTTATACTAATACAATTCTCAGCAAGACAATTGTCAAAATCGCAGACAACTACAAATTGGATAGTGTTGCTTCAAAACTTAAAGATTTATGCATATGCTCAATTCGTGAATAATTAATTATAGATTTTTGTTATATGTTGATTTCCTTTTATTTCGAGCGCTTCCTCGTGAGCTCATAATAACAACAACAACAATAGCATCATGTTGAGGCCCCTTTTAATTTATATGCCTACAAATGGAAGTGCCATCGAATTAATCGCCACTTTTCGTTTTCGTTTGTCTATCTACCCAAACTGCTCATCAAATCGCGGCCTATAATGGTTCTTAGGCCTACTGCCAACCTTCAAAAAACTAATCGTAGTTGTTGGCAGACAAACCAAAAAAAAAAAATCAACTTAAAATAGCAAGAAAGAAAAACCATTTGCAGAACAAACCAGCGTCGTCATTCATGGGAGAAGATGCTGGGCAAAACGTAGTCGCTGCCAGCTCATTCATAATTTTTTTCTATCATCGCAGCTTTGATGAGTTGCCGCACTTCACCGCACTTGAAAGCTGACTTTTGATGTTTGGAATAGTACTTGAAAAAGTGCTACAGCACTCGTGTCTCAACAGACAGCTGAAGGCGGAACAGAACTCGAACAAAATGTATATATATATATATATTTATGTATACAAAAAAGTGGTTTTAGAAACAAAAAGTATCTAATGCTAATAAAATTGATTAACATGGCGAAGTTGTACAGATTGATGACTGTCAGGGCCAAAGTTTGTCCGCTCGCTTATATTAATACATATCAGCGATTATATCAGCAGTCAGTTTGCCACGTTAATCCCTCAGCTAATTTTTTGAGGCGCGACAGCTGCCGTTGCGACACTCTGACATTCCGACACTTGGCTAAGCTCCGTTAAATCTATGTGACATTTTGTACGACGCTGCAGTGCGACAAATATGTTGTTCGTCTTTATGTGTTTGCTTGTTGCATATTGTTTGGGAATTTAAACAATTAATTTGACTGCACCGAAAGCCGCTCATTATGGCTGTGATAAATGGGTGAAGCGTGCGGCAGCCTGCATTTAATCCGTTCGCTCTCATTTGTGGTAAGGCTTACAAATATTTTAACGTTGAATTCATAATGAATAATTTGAAATTATCTGCATGCTTTTTTGACTTTGACCCCGACGTCGCCTATGATGTTAAGTTAAATTAATTGTAATGTGTGCAGTTTATTAATTATGCGCACAGTCGGAAAGTCGACACATTATAAATTTAAATACTGCGTATTGGCCAAATTGCGTGATTACATGTTGTTTAAGCATGCTGATTTAGGAAGTGTTTTTAATGGGTCATTATGCATATGTTAATATAAATCTATGCTTTGAAACGAAAACACGCAAATGGAACTTGTATATTTATTCTTGTTAATAAAATCAATGTGTTTATCTTATCATTTTACCTAAAGACATATATTATTTCCTTGCCAGTAAATGTTTATTTTACTATTTAGCAACATTTTAAAAGTCGTTAACATATTGTTTATATCTCGGCAATAAATTATTTAATGTCATTTTATATACAAGCCTAGAAACAGTCCACAATATTTAAATGGGGTTTTAAAGAATACAAATTTAAAATTAAAGTTGCAAAATATAATTTTACTGGTTTTATTTTTATTTTTATTAGTTTTTATTACCTACAGCTACTTCCTTACTTTCGAAACAAAAATTAAATTAGTTTAAATTAGTTTGCTTTGAACATTTTTGTAAATGAAAAAATATTTACGTATTTACAACTATTTCCTTATTTTCCATACTAAAATAAAATTGGTCTTTTCTTTTTAAAATATTTTATTGAATGTTGCTGTCTACTGTAAGCATTTACTTGCCCAGCACATTCCATTTACATTCCAAGCATACTCTTTTGTCGATTCATATCGCATCTCTTCTCATCATCTTCATCGCAAATTTCATAGAGTTAATCTGTGAATGGCAAGCTTAACTTTGCTCATTCAACTTTTATAAGTCGTCTCTTTCACTAAATTGCACAATTCTTCTCTAATTGAGAAAAAAATATATACGAGTTTATGCTATGAGTGGATTCGAGTAATTGCCACATCGGTTGGGGGTATTCATTTCTCTGGGGTGTCTGGTGCTCTGTGTAAATCGCCTTAGCCTCTAAAAATTATGTCACTTGCGGCTTTTTTCAGATAGCATTGTTGCCGCGTAATTGTTGCAACAATTGCAAAGTAAATTTTTATTTTGTTTCGATTTTCTCTGCTTTTGTGTGTGTGTGTGTGTGTTTTTTTTGTTTGTGTGTTACTGTTGCTGTCAACCGGCGACGTTCGGGGTAACTTGACACTCGACTAAAGTTGGCGCGACATTATCTGTCTGTAGGTTCAGCTGTCTGTTCCGCAGTCCCTCTGCCTGGCTGTCTGCCATTTGAGAGTGTGGGTCCCCTGCTGGGGGCTGAACCCCCAGCTACTTTAAGTGGTCTCATATTTGGACTCTATACATATTTATATTGTTGTCTTTGTTTTATTTTTTTTTGGCGTTTTTATGTACACGTCATTTGTGTTCAATAATGTAACTTATTTACAAGACCGGCAGTCTCTCTCTTTCTCTATCTTTCTCTCTCTCTCTCTCTCTCTCTTTCTGTGTGTGTTTATTTGTATGTTTGCACAGTTAAATTTGTTAAATAAGATTTATGATAATTGTAATCATGGTCTCTCACTCACACACATTTTATAGCATGTCTGTTGTCAATAATAATGATTCAATATTATTTTATGCTTGAAATAATGTTCCCACGCTGATAAATTAATTTTTCTCGGTGTTTCGCTTTCACAATATTGCAATATTTCTGTTCGTAATTGTAAGCTAAGCCCATGACTTAGATATGCAGTTGGGCGTGTTGCCGTTAACTAAAACGCAAAGTGTTGCCAGCATTTTCCTCAAAAATCTCTTTGCATATTTTATAAATCTCGTCTCGCAGTTGTTATGTCTGGGAAAAGTGCTGTTCTCTTTTCTAGCTTCTGTCATTTGCACATAGGCAGTGTGTCTAGTTACACGTACAGCTCTCAATTACAGCATCATAAAACTGTCTATTTTCTAGCCTACTCCAAAGGCAATTGGCACTTATTAAGACCACCAAATGATTATTAAAACCGCAAATTGCCGTGACTTGACTCAGATATTTCCGCTTCCGTTTGTCTCTGTGTGTGTCTGTGTGTGTGTCTGTGTGTGTGTCTGTGTGTGTGTGTGTAATTTGTACTGTGTCTTGGCTGCCTTTACAACACAGTTCTGTCCTAAACGGTTTTTTTTTTTTGGTTGAAGCGTTTGTCTCCACTGTCGATTAACTAATACTGTTGTGGTTTTATTTGCATTCATCTCTTGATCGCCTTCAGGGCATTGGCATTCCATTGTCTTCGCTTAAGTTTTTCTGATACAACCACAATAGGAATACAACTAATATTTGTATGCGTAAAACAACAATAACAACAAAAAAGATTTGAGTACACATCTAATAGTTACCGGTAATACGCAGTCATTTACTGGCCATTAAATATTTTTATGCTGTGTCAACAATTTAATAATCATTTAATACCGTTTCAGTGAGTAGTAAAAAGTTTGAAATGATTACCGAGAAATTAGCTATGAACTTTGTACATTATTATGAAATTAACAAATATGTAAACTTTTTTGTTAAAATGTTAAATTTAAACACGATTTTAAAATGCTAACGATTATCAATATATTTCTAGTAATTAAAATTTAACAACAGTCTTTGGACATTTTTTTAAGTGTGGAGTTTGCCAAAATTTGGTTCTCCTAATCTGTGTAGTCCACATTTTGTATAAATTGATTTTCCATCATAAATATTCACATCAATATGAACGGCAACAACTTAATCACAAAATGAATATCTTTAAGTCTAATACTCTTGCATTAGTCTCTCGCCTTTGGAAACTCTACGATTCGTTTCAATTTATTATAAGCTTGCTGAAAGTCTAATTTGTCTGTTAAATTATAAGCGAATTGGCCAATTTTATTTTGTTTTTATTGCACTACTAAATTATATAGCTGACAAAGACGGTTTCGTTTTGCATAAAATAGTTATTAAATCAATGTAGACATTATTAAATTTGTTAAACTTGCATTTAAATTGCCGCTTATGGGCGATTAAAGTAAGTAATTAAAATTCTCAAATTAGTGATCGCTTGAAATAGTTAGTATGACTTCTACATATATATTATGAACCATTTCTTAGCTGCTTAGTTTTAAGTGCATAATATTTGCCCAAAAGCACTTTAGCTTCATAACCAGATGAGTATAATTCGGGCGTGTTGAAGTCGTTACAACTAAAGAGAAAGAACGAAACTTAAATTGTTGGTTTACTGCAGAAGTGAGTGCAACAGCCTGAAAATGTGCTGACGATGCCTTCGGTTACATTTGCTGGCATGGATAAACATGCAAAGTTCTTTCGTTACATATTCCACAACCAAAACAGACCAACCAACACTGACGAGGTAACCCAACCTGGCCCAGCACTTAACTATATATATGTATATACTGCTAAGCATTGTGTGTAATTTAAGCATGATATATGTATATAGTTATGTGTGCTGTTGTGTTTAAACATTGCGCCGTACAAGTTCAAAATCAGCTTGCCTACTGCAAACTGCAAACTGCAAACTTGCAACTGGCAAGTGGCAATCCAAGCTGATACTAACCCTGTGCTTCTGTCTGTCTTTCGACAAATGTCTGCAAGTGTGCTGGCGGCGCATAAATTTGTTGCATGTACGACAACAAACGCGACCATAGTCGGGTGGGTTGCCCATCTGTGCTCTCCTCCCCTTTCTCTCGATGCTCTGTTTGTGGTGAGATCCGTGAGAAATTCTATGTTGATATTCTCACGCATGTCTCTAGGATATGCACGAGTGCATATCAGGCCAGACCACTCGGCGAATCGAGGCCCAATAATTGGAGCACTATTTTCCATGAGTTTATTTTCGTTTTTAGTGATTTCTGCGCTACACTTCAAAACTCAATTAGCATGCAGCATGGGAACTGGGCACAAACACCAATTGGTAAGCATAGTCCGTGCCAATTTTGTGGCTGCCACTTCAGGGCGCCGTTAACAGTGGCAGCACCACAAACAGCAACAACAACAAAATTGCAACAGGTTCAAAAACTAATTTGCATGCATAAAATCGCAAAGTGAGCCGAGACACGACCGAGACACATCGAGGCCCCTGACAGTCACTTACCCGTAAAAGATAAAAAATAAAACCCGTCCGAAACTATACCAACTACCAAGATAGCGAGAAAACAAAGCTACCAACAGCTGAGCCCAGCCCCGTCACTCATCAGACGGGACAAGCATATATCAGTGTATATATAACAATTGTCTGTCTACGTTTCTGGCCATGCGGTTGGTCTCTTGGTCTCCTGCTCTCCGTTGCTCATTTGATCTTTGGCCAGACAGCCGCTTTTCAATTGAACTTGAAGTGTTTGCCGCAGCAATAGTAGACCCGTATACCCCAGTCAATATATAATCAAATACACACACAGACACACAACTTTTATTTGCTTGTACCACTTTGTTGCCAGTGTGTCTGTGTGGCAAGTTCTTAATGTGTCTGCTATTTGCGTTTCAGTTGTTGCTTTTGTTGTCGCTCTAATCCACATGTATTTTACTAACTGCTCTACATTTATGTTCACCTAGCCTAGGCATTAGTACTATCTCATTGGTTTGGTTAGCATTCTGTTTCTTGAAAGTAAAAATGTATTGTCATTTGTAAACTATGTTCCTTTTATATCGTGAATCTGATGTTCTCTTTATGTCTTCAAATTTAGTTTATGCAGAAATTGTTCTAGGTCAATAAAAGTCATTAAATATATTATTACATGTATTTAAATATAAATAAAAATTTTAATTAAATATATAAAACCAGACGATATTTCATTTGTTCGGTGCATTATATTTATTGTTTAGTTTTATTGCAATCTTAAAATATTAACATTTTTTTTATCTAACAAAAATATTAAATTAAAAATTACGTATATCCAAATAAAAACAAACAACTGTTGAAAAATAAGTGGTTGTCGGTGATTTTTATGAGCAAAACTGTCTAAAATTGTTTTATGCCGAAGTAAATTCGAAAGAACATAAAAAGAACTCGTTAAAGGTGGTATTGTATAATTTTAATAATCATACATAAAATTAATTTTATCAAATATGCAAATATTTGTAATAGATATTCATATAGTTCACAGCAGGAATGATTATTTAAAATTGAATTTTAATTTCACTTTTATTTTTTATTAAAAAAAATCCAACAAAAACGTTGTCCATTTTTCCAGTAGTGTTTTTCAGCATTGTCTTCTTACCTGGTTTCTATTAAATGATTTCAATCATTTTGAGCGGCTCACTTGTATTCCAGTGTCTCTTTTGGCCCTTGTTCTCGTTCGTATTGGCGCTGATTGACATTTATCGGCATATTGACTGATCCATTTAAAAAGACACAGATTGATACACATATGTCTGTGCCTCAATATGTGTAAGAGTAGGAACAATTGCGTTGGTTGCTCGATTGACTGTTGTGCCATAAATCAAGTCAAATATAACGATTTATATGTATGCATACCTGCTTGTAAGGTTAAATATTACTGTGGCCCCAGACAATTTTTGTTATTTTCGACCAATAGTTGCGTGAGTTTCAATGTTTGTATTTCATTTGCAATTCCAATTGACAAGTGTATGTGTATGTCTATATATATATATATATATGTGTGTGTGTGTGTGTCTATCTGTTCTACTAATTATGATTTATAAGCAACGATACGGCTAATTTATGTAAGTCTTGGCTAAGTGGCATGTGTGTTTACAATTCTAAAAAGCATTCGTGTAACTATAACGCTTTTATCATGTTTTGGTCACCAAGAACCATAGATAAGTAATAACATTTATAAATTGTAATATGCTAATGATAAAATGTATTACAGCGTCCCATTCACTTGATGAATGTTATTGTTATTGTGAGTGAGTTAATGTGTTTTGATGCAAGAACTTACCCATATGAGTCTTATTTAAATAATTATTTTATTTAGCATAAATGGGAGCTCGCCTCTATATACGTATGTATGCCCTGTAATGTTTGTTAACGTGTTCAGATTCAATAAAACATATTTCTCATATCAAATATTTATTCTATATTTTACAGATGCCGCCAATCTCGAGAACAGTCCGAGCGAGGAAAAAATACAAAAGGAAATCGAAACGATCGATTACATTGACAAGTAAGTGCAAAGAAGAAATATACACAAAGTGTATGCTCAGCTAAAGCAGCACCTGCAATTGAAAACACAACTACGGAACCCAGATAAGGTGTCAATTTACAATTTAATTCGAATCAAATCCAAATCAATTCAATCGCAACTTTGACAGCCAATTTAAGCTGCAGTCGAAAATTACCAATTGCCAATGAATGCTGTAATTTTCAATTGCACTTTTTAATTTATTTTGGTTCTGTTTTCCGTTTTATGTATATTTTTTTTGTAGCTCTGGTAAACACCCTTAAATAAAACCACTACGTAAATTATTTTATACAGTCAGCAGAGTTGGCAGCAATTACCAGTGGAATTAACTTGTAGCAATTTCAAAACCATAATTGTTCACTAATCTTGGTCAGTTGCAGTTGCCATTTTGCCATTGCCGGAACAAATTGTGTATACGCCACGTTTGACCAATCCTTAAATTGACAACGCTGAGTGTTGGGTGTTGCTGCTGTGATTGTTGTTGTTGTTGTCATTGTTGTTGCTCAGTTGTTGGTACATGAACTACAATTACAATTTGTTAGTAGTTCGATTTGTTTTTTCGCTGGGCCGGGACTGACCACAACTTATCTCATACGGGCATAGGGCAAATACCAGTCGTAAATTATGGGATACCATAATTATGATTGCTATGTCAAACAGTTTTGCAAGCTGCTGCTCTTTTTTAATTTGCTCAAACCTCTCAGTGGCTATAGGAACCATAACCATAACTTAGAAAATCTTAATCATAGTTAGCTAACAAAATATTATGATAAATGAACAAAAGATAAGTTAGAAACTGTAGCGAATAATTATATACTGCTGAAAAGCATTAGAGATCAATATATATTGGTTTAAAAAAAGGATAATTTTGTAGCTTCACAGTTTTTCTAACAAAAACATTCTCTTATTTTGTAACTTAAGCAAGACTTAAATACAAATTCATTGCTAGAGAACCAACTTTTCTCTCGTTTTGTAAAAAAAATAATTTAATATGCTTTTCCTAATTGAGTATTCGAGAATAAACTATACTCTCTTTAAAAGGAAACCATCCGTAAGTGACTTTCTAATTTTTTTGCCATCTTCATTATATTTGTGTCTGTATCAAATCATTGTTTTATAAGCTTTCACTTGCTTTATTTATATTCAAGATATAAATTATACAAAGTAAAAAGTAAATTTCTCACTTCACTGATTATACAAGCTAATTATTAATATTTTAATAAATGTTCCCTTGGTTGCCAACCTACCACCTTGTGGCTAACAAAAAAATGTTAATTACTGTTTAGAAAATCGCAGACCTTTTTTCTGATCTCCTCGAGCTCTTAACCCCAGGAACAAGTAGAAAGAGTTACCCCTTTCATGTTAGCCATTAAACCTGTTCAACTGTAGGTGTGAATTAAGCTGCAATTTTTTTCTTTCAAATTATTTTATTACTTTCGGTCATGAGCACATTTAAGCCATTTGTGGAAGCCAATTGGACAACAGCAACAATAACAAGCGTCTCAATGATCGCCACAGTTGTTACCATTTATATGGCCAATGAACACGGGCGAGTTTCAGCTCACACACACGCAAACACACACTGCATCAGATTGCGCAATATTTAATTCAGTTTAAAAACCACAAAAATCGGCTGGTGTGGCAGATTTTGCAGTCTTTGCTGTCACCGGCAACTTGTTAACTTTTTTCCAACATTAAATGGAAATTTTTTTCCGTCGTTCATTCGACTTAATTTTTTTTACGATCATGTTGCCCGTCGAATTGGTGATGTGTTTAATACATAATTTCCTTATCGTTGCGGTTATAATTTATATTTTTTGTAATCTTTTGAATTTAATTTTGTTACCTGTTCAGCACATAAAGCTAACTAGCTTTTTTGATATGTACTCGAGATTTGGCTTCTTAAAGTTGAATGACTTTAAATAATTATGACATTCAAGTTGTAGTTGCAGTTGCAGTGATTTTTTTTTTCTGCTCTTGTAGATGTGTAGTATGAGTTGTTGCTGATGTTGTCTGTAAGTTGCATGTATATCTGTGTGTGCAACACTTTTTTGGTTTCTTGCCAGCACTTGCTGTGTGTGTGTGTGTGTGTGTGTGTTGGAAACACGTTTTCAAACTGCAGGCATCGATTCTTACATAAAAAATATGTCAAGAATATAGGCAGGCAACAAGATTTAATTAACTTCCCATAAGA
The DNA here is from genome assembly GCA_035043505.1 of Drosophila setosimentum. Lineage (NCBI taxonomy): Eukaryota > Metazoa > Arthropoda > Insecta > Diptera > Drosophilidae > Drosophila > Drosophila setosimentum. The sequence continues at coordinate 5,777,631 of JAWNMY010000094.1, forward strand.
TATTAATTACCCATGGGATAGCGACTGAAATGTAAACGGATACTACCATAGAATTTCATGGGCACAACCAATAAACTTGCATTGTATAATAATTTGATTAAATTATATGCTGAAGAGCTCACTAAACACACAAACTCAACTATGCCTTACTGCAAACGTTTAAGAAATTTTGATTTTTTTCAATATATATATATATATTTTTTTAATATATGAGTGTGTAAATGTATACCAAAGTGCATTTAATATATAATGCATAGTAATCGATTGAGTTTTAAAAAAAGCTCATTTTAATGAAATGGTTATGTTTTATATGTAATGTGTTAAATATTTGATTGAAGTATAATTTTCTTTGTTGCATAATTTAGTCTTCTTAAACTTCTTCTTCTTACTTTGTTAATTTTGACAGTGTTAATATATCCACATTATAGTTCTAAATATGGATTTTTGTAATTTATTATCAACAGAGTTTGAAATTCATTATAAAAATTCAAATTTGCTCAAAAGGACTGATATTTGATCATAGCTAAATATTGAATATATTATTGTATTCAGTAACGAACCCCATATATAACAAAATATCTTTTATTTGAGTTATAAATAGTTGCTTGATTAATTATATTGCACCCACTGTTTGACCAGTTGAGTTAATTAACAGTTGAACACTAACAGCCGCTAAGTTTCATCCATATTTAGTTCCCAGATTTCTCTAATAAATTGACCCATCTGTTTTGCTGGCCTAATGAAGTGAATTGTGACTATAGAAACTTTTAATACCGGGCCTACATGTGTTGCAGCCTTAGAGCCAATGCGTGTAAGCTTTTAATGTCATTCATTTGAAATAAGATAACAACTTTATTTAGTATTATCTTATTAGATACGATGACAGCACTTCGCCCACAGTTGACTGTGTGCAAAACGAGATTTGCATGCGAGCGCCGACAGGTTAAAAGTCGACCAACTGCTTAGCTGCTAATCCTAACAACTTGGCTATAAATAACGAACATCATTATTATCGCATGCGCATAATTATAATGCTATCATTGGGTTTATCAATGACATTCACTAAATGTACAAATTGAGAAAACCAATCCAAACTCCTACAACTTAATGAGGCAACTGAAACGCTTTCTTTTGGTCAGCATAAAGATTTCACTTTCGATCAAAATCAAGGCTTGGTTTATGCGTTTGTAAGGTTTTTTTGTACACCTTTTTTATTTTGTGTAGCGTCATCATTGCTTTTTGGTAATCGATAAAAAACTGGCTCAGAGAGCAGCTCGCGTATGCAAATGAAGCTAAAGAGTCAACAAACGCACAAATTGATGGCAATTTGTCGCATGGCAATGTTTTTTTTTTGTATTATTTTTTCTTCAGGCGTAACGCATAAAAATGAGCATATATATACATGTATATTTTTAAATCGTGTGAATTTTAAACATTTATTGCACAAATTTATTGCGAAATTTCCTACGCATTATCCATGTGCGAAAAACTTTCACTGAAGTGAGCATTTAATTGCTGATAATTTAAAGATTTCACTGCACTGTCAGGATAAGAGTTGTTGTTTCTGTGGGTTTTAACTCATAGGAAAACAAATCAACAGTTATTAGTTGCTTGGCCCGGCTTGTACGCCTTTAACTTTTCAGTCAGCCAGGCAAACATCAAAAGACTTGCAAATTATAAGTAGTTGGACAACAGCTAAAGTTGCAGTTGCAGTTGCTGTTGTTGCTCAGCCTGCTGCAGTTGAATGCCTTCGCGTTTGATGAACTTTTTGGCAAAGGAAACATCATTGAACTATACGGGATGTTTTTTCTATTTTTGTTGTTGTTTTTTTTTGGGCACTGGTGGCATATCATTACACGATGTAACAGGGTTGAGTGCGAAGAAACAGGTGTAACCAGTGACGGTGATTACGTGACGTTCGACCTGCCTGCCGATTATAATAACAATAAAAAATGAAGAAGACAGCCATTAAAATGTATAAGGAGGGGGCTTTATTTGTTTGATTTTGCTTCTTCTTTTGTTGTTTTTGTTTGCTATGTATATATATTTAGGTATATATATATATATATTTTATTTTTTGGTAACTATCTGAATAATATTAAACGAGAGTCTGCTTAAGGTTTTAGCATAACAATAACAACAATACATGAGAAACTATCAAATGACGAACAAATAAATACAGTTTATAAATAGTTTGAAGCCAAAACGGCTAAAGAGCAAAGTTTTTGTGTCTGCCTTAGCTAAATGAATAACTAGTCAATAAGCCGATTTCCCATAGCAAAATGTAATGGTAAATTTGAACGGTACAAAGCGCAACTAAAAGAATCGCTTACAAGAGTGATATGTTTGTTTTATGTATTTGGACAGCTTAAATTTCTTAGTTAAATTCAATTTCCCAAGTCGTATTGTACTAAATGAAACTCGAAATAAGCTTTATGCTTTACGCTTACAAAATTTAATTAATTTGGACAATTAAACTTCTAAACAATATTTATCAATCTTTAAACAAAGCAAACTCTAGTCACATGCAAAACGCTTTCAATGCAATCAAATTAAGTAAAAGCGTTTCTTTCATGGAAATGCATAGAGTAGCAATCAGATCCAAAACAAACAAAGAAACAAGTTTGTTGTCTAAGTCTTTTGTTTTTTTCTCTTTTGTTTTAATGTTTTGTCAGTGACGCTCATTGACAAACTGTATGCCAAAATTCAAGACAATAAATACTGCACAAAAATAAATTAATATGTGAAAAGGCAATAAAATGTTTTCTCTCGTTTTGTTTTTGTTTTTGTTTTTGATTTTGTATTGCATTATGACTACTATAAAATGCATTTAGTGCTCTAATTAAACGTTTATGCTTATCAGATTGACGTTGCAACACCACAACGCCCCAAAAGTATAACTGGCATAAAACTAAAGAAAACGCAAATATTTCAGCGCGTTTTTTTTAATGTGATCGAGCGACTTGCTCAACTTGTGGGCGTAACGCCAATGCCCACTTTTATTTATTTTCAAGTTTTGGTTGTAGTTATCATTTTTATAATTTTTGTTGTTTTTTTTTTTTGGCCCACCTGCAATCATTACGAACCATTAATAAATGCATTTTTATGCCATTTTATTGGCTCGAGTTCTCAACTCGGCTTTCACAACAACAAAGCCTAGCCTGCGGGGGCAGCGCCAAGGCACGAGCCAGACTCAGAGCCAGAGTGTGAGCCTTGGCCAACTTGAGTTTGAAATGCAAAATAGCCAAAAAAATATATACATATATTTCTGGGCGTTGACTTTTTCGACTGCAGTCTAAAATTGGTAAGCTCACTTGACATATAAATTACAGTATTTTCATTACACTAATTTGGAAGGCAAAAGGGGTCGCCCAAAACCTCATTGACCCCAAAAAGAAACCTATATGTTGAGCCCAGAATAAGCCAACACGTTAAAAAGTAATAACGTAATATGGCAATCTCTTTAATAATGTTACAAAGCATTTGGTTAGGGGCTCAAATTGTTAGTTAACAGTCAGAAAGCGTTGTGTGCCATATGTGAAATTAGCATATGAGTAGGAAATGCACGTGAAGCATTGGAATAAAACAGCAGTCGTGAAATCTGGCCAGGCATTTGCATATTCATCAGTGAGACTCCACACACAACAACAAACACATACTACTGTTTGAAATCATAATAGATGGCGAGCGGACAATTTAACTGCTATAAAGCGCTGGCAGCTTCAATTTTTTTTTGGGGGGGCTATGCATGGAAATTAGCCAACATGCAACACTGTAGAGTTAGGGAATATTACAAAACTATGCCCCCTTGTGCAACACATGAAAGTAAGAAAGGGGCTACGAGATAGAGACTAACTGGCACGACAGCTGTTGGCGCTGCCTGTCAAGCGAGGGGCGAACAGACAGGACAGGACAGGACTTTTGCAACGGCATCGGGATAAAGACAGCGAATGAAACAGAAGCAGGTCTAGGGACGCAAACGCAGACGCAGACGCAGAATGCCAGACAGCTGAAAAGACAGATAAACATATCTTGCGTGTGTGTGTGTGTGTGTTGTTTTTATTTTCTGCTTATTTTTATATGTTTCTATATATATGCCAAAGACGTGCTAACTTTGAACCAGTTATAAACAAAGCAACAAAGCTGTTGAGCACGCTCTGTGTGTCTGCTGTCTTTGAGTTATGGCGAAATTTGTATGCCTTCCACAACTAACAAATTGGATGGGGGCTACTGAAAATTACATATTATTGACAGTCTTTAGTATATATTTTGGAAGACGAAAACAAAGATAGAGAGAGAGAGAGAGAGAGAGAGAGATGTATTTAAATCCAGTGTCATCTGAAAATGTTGATGTGTGAAATATGAATTTGGATTTGAGATATGCAAGCTTGATTATGCATGTACATACTTATATGTATATATATCAGGTTTATTCTTATTGTTCGATAACCTTTTGCTTTTAGAAATAAGACAAATATGGAAGCATCTTAAAGCTTCTTTTCCAACTCACAATTCATTTGAACACTTAACATTACCTTTAATATCATAAAAGATAAGGACAGGCTTCAAACAGACAGTGAATATGATTCTTTAGAAATACCTAATGTACTTATTTATGGTGGTTCGGATTAATGCATGTTGCATGTCAAAATTATTAAATTAAAAGATTTTTTGCACAATAAACCGACATTTTTCAATTGTCTGAAATTACTAAAATTATAGCAAGATAAAAATGTACTATTTATGACTAATGCTTATAGCTTAAAAATATAACTTGCATATATGTATGTACGTATATCAAACGCATATGATCAAGATCGAATGAATATTAAAAATAGAATTCAAATTTGTTGAGATCGCTGAAGAGCGCCTGAAAAGTTTTGCAAGACCAACAATTTATTCTTAAATCTAATTTTGAATCACTAATTTTTAAGATTTTTTGATATGCATTTGATCTTGTTAGTTTTTTTTTTTTTAAATTCACTGGCCAATTTGCAGTACTTTTATTGCATGCTTGCTAAAAAATTCAATTTATTCTAAAAATATTTCCCCAATTATTTAAGGAATTTTTTTTTACTATAATTTTTCAATTTTATAATGTTAATAGCAATTAGATGTTTTCTTACAAATTAAAAGTACATGAATAAGTGGAAAATAAGTTGCAACATTTTGTCACTCCATTCCAATTCCTCTACAAACTAATCTGAATTATAAATAGCGAAAAAAGTTTAGGTCTTGAACGCCATTTGCATAGTGAAATTAAGCTGTTAGTAGAAAATGGGACTATTAATAAAATTATGCATGCATAAAGATTAATAACCTGCTATTACTTTAGTTACTTCATTTGCAACTCATCGCATTAAATAGCATTTCGCACCTGATCACTAAAAAAATTTTCTCATAAGGCTGATCTTCCAAGAGTTATTCATATGCCTCATCTATGCGAAGGCAGCGCATTGGGCCATTAGTCAAGCTGACGAAGAAAAGAAGAAAAAAAAAAAAACAGGATTAACTCCATAAGGCAGTGAGTCAGAGCCAGAGCGGCAGCTGAATTACGAATCTGCAACTTGGCGGGGCACTCGCTCAAGATAAATTGGCAACACGCGCCGCCGATGCCACAGCGGCCGCTCTTCTCTTCTCGATCTGAATTCCGACCACCTTCCTCTCTACCAATTCTCTAATTCTGTTTGGCTTGGCAGCTGCTCTGGTTTCTGGCGTCTACAATCGCTTCTTGCCAGCGTTGGCTAATTGCAATTGGCCTCTCGCCGGTTGAAGGGGCATTCGGGTTCAAAATGTTGTTTTTAATTGTCTTGCAATTGATTAACTCTGAACTTTTGTGTCATTAGAAACAAAAAAAATTAAAAACCCCAAAAGAGAATACAGAGCCGCACCCAGAGTACTGTACAAAATAGTCATCATAATATTCCCTACAGCAGCAAGCTAATTAGTTGGCGGACACAAGCCAAGAGGTAATTATGATACATTCACTGCGCAAATTAAATTTCCACTGTATTTGATTGTGTGGTCTAAAATGTGGTGGATTACTTCTAGCTGGCTAAAGCCTGCGGCGGCATTTTTCTTTCCTATTTCGTGATGGCCTAATCACAAAATATATGTACGGCCAGACTGACAGAAAAAGAAACTGGCAACAATGATTGGTGGGATCCAACTCGAGTCATAACTTTATGAGTCAATCTATGTGTTGTGTACACTAATTTGTACATTTCCTGCTAGCTGCCCATAGCAGCAATTTTGCAAGTTGCGAGTTGTAAAGCGCAGCATTTTTAATGGTACAATTGGGGCCAATTTTGCCTGCAAGCTCTGTCAAATCTCTGGCATCGCTGCGCTGCAAGGTTTTGATTTAGTGTGGTTTGTGTCTTGGGTAATTTCTTGGAATTTTTGACTTGATTTCACATTTTACGTTTGCTTTAATTTCGAATTAAGAGTGGGTTTTGTTGGATAGCATATATTAAAACGTATTGTAGGTCATATGGACGATAAAAAATATATATATATATATATATATTGAGACTACAAAATTAATGCTCTCCTCCTTGATTTATCCAATTGGATTTGTTTCGGCTTTAGTGTGGTTTTATTCACTATGGTGATCCTTTTTGGAAATCTTTTGTTCGTTTTTATTTAGCAATTATGTTTTACCATGTTTTTATATTTATTGCCATGAAGCTTCATCAATATAAACTGACATATTTCCAACTAACGTCAAAGTCATAGCAAGCGCTTTCTCAAAAGTTCAAAAGCCGCCTTGTCAAACACATTCACATTTTTTTTTTCCACATATTTTTGTAAACAAATTTATTTTTTGTGCAATTCAGGTTGACGCTTGCGTGTCAACCGCATCACATTAATTTCGTCACCTCAAGTCTCTTTACTATTTCCATTTCAAATGCTATTTCATGTGCAGTAACACGTTTTAGCAGTTTGTCTTATGCATGAATGCTGCTCATCAAAAATATGTTTAAATATGATGTGTGAATAAGCAAATAATAAAACTTTTAATTACTAACTAAAAATATGCATACAGTATATAAACAAGTTAGAAGCTTGTTAATGTTGCAAAATTCCATAAAAAATCTGTTGATGCATTTGTAAAAAAAAGGTAACCTTGAGTTTGAGTACCAATTGAGGTGCTGGCCTTTTTGAATACTGGTATGACTGATTGCCGCATGACTATGATGTCTATATTAATCAAGTCTTGGGGATTTTTTTTATTTATTTACTTTTAAAGTACTATGACATATGTGGGACTAGACGCAAATCAACCCATTTTTATAGATGAGCTGATTGAGCTGCCATCTGTATAAGTTTTCACTGTTTTAATGTGAGTCAATTGCATATTTCAAGGTATTTGCAGCAAGCATCCATTGCACTCACTTAAGTAATTTAAGATACTCGATTATCGCACCTTATTTACTGATCTCAGACAAAGACGCTGCGGGGCCTCTTAAATGCTGAAAACCTTTCATCAAAAGCTTTTTCAAGTATGTAATATCAGCGCCCTGGGCATTGGAGCCCTTAAACATTTTCTCATTATGTGAAATCAATCCCAGCTTTTATATATACTATTATCGCAGCTTCCTTTCATTTGTTCGTAATAGCAATTGTTCAAAGATGATGGGAAACCCGATAACAAAGTAATCATTTCCCTTTGATACGTATCTTTCGAGCTGTAAAGCGTGTGAGCAAAATACTCTGATCTATATGAAATTACTTTCGATGCTTAACGATAGAAAATCTTTTTATGACATAGCTTTGACTTTGGCTTGTGCTATTTTTTTTTTTTGGTTTTCTGGTTTTCCGTATTGCACTCCACATTTCACAATATATTTATTATGGCATACAGCTTAGTCAGTCTTTAAACAAGCCTTTTCTATGATTTGCTTAAGACGTAAACTGTTTGTCAGCTATAAATAATCAAACTATTAAAGTGAATTTTCTATATATGCACAAATTTGGTGTGCAGCCATAACTACAACAGATAACAAATAACATTTTAATATATATATGTATATATATTAAGCAAGCATGCTTTAAAATTGTTTTCCAATTAAGAAATTATTCGCTTAAGTTGATAATTAAATTAAACTCTTGGCCAAGGAATGCAAAATTATTAAAATACACGATGTCAAATTAATTTAACCTCTTGACACGAATTCGAGACACATTCGCTAGAGAGACAGATACAAGAGACAAAGGCGAGATAAACAGAAAGACAGAGAAAAGCAGCTGCTGATGCATTTGCAGTTGCAATTTGCAGTTGACTTTTATGAGGCAATGAACGAAATGACACGGAACTGTGGCATCCGACGATATCAAGGGGCAAATATACTACGAAAATATGCATAATTTAGTGAGCAGAGATGCAGATGCAATTGCACTCAGTCGACTTAGAGACAGACAGAGACCAGAGAGCCGAAGATTCCCGAGATTGTAAAACAGTTCATTTAGTTTGACGACAACAGTTGATACTTTGGTGGCACGTGGCTTAATTGTCATATGCAACAGTGGACGTAATTTGCTGCGTTACGCATGATATAATTATGATTAATGAAGCAAAGTGTTGTCACATTTATTGGCACCCTTAAGATTTTTTTTTGCTGAATCGACTACACATCTTATTGAACATGTTTAGGACATATTTATATATATAAATATCGATATGATTTTGAATTGATGAATTTTAAATGATAATCACCAAGAACTTTAAAATGTTTGTAGCATTCGTTGGCTTAAGGACCAAATATGACTATTAATTCTCTTTTAAATAAATTTCTCATGAGCTTTTAACAATTCTACGCACAAAATTAATTTACAAAGTATATCAAAACAAAACAATCTTAAAATATGCATTTAAAAAAATACTTGTCCAATTTTTCTGCTTTGTGGGGTTAAATAACTAATTGTATATGTCTAAACATATAAATAATAAATTCATCGCAATATACCTTTGTTGAACTATGGGAAATTAATAGAAAATTCATTTCACTTTTGGTTAATACACATAAAAATTTAGGGTCACCCCACCAAAAACCATTTCCCTAACATAACTCATGACTAGGGAAGCAATAAATCAAGTGGGAACAACACTTATACAACTAAAATGTTCCAAAAAGAAAAACACAAATATATATATTTATATATTTTGGAATCTGTTTAAATAATGCTGCAAATGCTTGTGTTGTCAGTTTTGAGTAGCATCACTAAAAGTTTCTAGCCATTAAAATATCGCAGGCAGCCAAATCATTGTGTAGGTATTTGTTGGGGACCGGGTTTTTTTTACCCAACCCCCTAGAAACACATTGCCCTCCATCTGTCGCCATAAACAACAACAACGACCAAAATTAATAATCATAAAATGAATAACAACAACAATATCACCTAAGTACTGCACTTTATTATTAGCAACCCTTTCAAAGCCGCCAAAACGAGCAGCTGACTGAGAAAATTGTCGTAAATTAATAAACAAGCAAAGTGGAAAATCCACCAGACAATGACACACAGACGTTGAGCTGTAGCTATAATTATGCTGACAAGCTGCTGCTGCTGGCGTCATAAAAACATTTTTTGGTGTCTTGCGGCTAAATGTAATACAGCCACTTGTCTCTTAGTGCTACTTGGGAGTTTTTTGTAGACACGAGTCTAGGCCAAAATTAACGTTTTTTTTTTTTTGTTTTTTTTTTTTTTTAACTCTACTCATTTTGTATGCCAATTAAGTTCGGTTCGGATACAATAAATCACAGCATGGTAAAATTAAATGAAAATGCAGAAGTTTGCAATTGTGAAATAACTATCCAATCAGCGATGACAGGTAATTGATATGAAAAAGATATAGATATGTACAAAATTAAAAATCAGTTAAAATTAAATTAAATGATAATTAAAATTGAGTGATTTATTCAGTGGTTTGCAAAGAATAAACAGAACGGTGCAAGGCTAAAAAATACACTTCATCTGTTGCTAGAAAAACAAAAATAATATATCGCTTTATTATATTCTGAGAATGAGACAACATGGAAAATATATATATTTACCCTGTGTAACAATCTTATTAATTATATTTCATAATTTTAACGCCCACTCATCAAGCTGATTACAGGGTATCAAGTTATCGTGCAAGCGCATCTATGGCGTGTTTGTTCACTCTACTTCCACCAAGTCGCCGTATACACATGTGTACATATATGTTCATATGTCTATATATAAGTATGCATATATGTATGCACATACCTACCGCCTCATGGCATAATCTTCCAGATCTCTTCGCATTGCTTCAATTAATTTTTATGGTATTCGCAACCCATATAAGAACCACGCCTTCCAGCCAGCCATGGAGATAGAGTGCCAGCCAGCATGGGTTAATAAAAAGACCAGCAACAGAAATTGGCTTCAGTGAACGCCCGTTTAGAACTGATTTAATTGCAATTGTGCGCCAGCATTGCCAACATGCAATTGTTATCAAATACATATCGTCACCCTCCCGGCAATTGTGGGCAAAATGGATAGATGCTTTGGGAATGGGCATGGCAATGGAACGAGCTTTGGTTGGTGGGCTGAGATGCGGGTTAATCCATACACATGACGTGCCGAACCTAGCCGTTAATTAACAAGTGTAATTGATAATGCAACTGCAACAGCAGAGATAGAGACAGAGGGAGACCAACAGAGAGGGGGAGAGAGGGAGATAGAGACATAGTGATACGCTTAAATAGCTTTGGTTGCACTTGTGATTAATTATACCAATTGCCAACTGGCTGCAGGCAAACAGATGTCAATAAACCATGGCACACATTCGCGGTTAGCTACAATTTATCTTTTCGGGGGGGAGGAGCATCAATGTGTATGGTGACAAGTGAAAATTGTTGAGAGCTCTGGAGAAGTAAGAAAATGTATTTTTAAACTCAGAAAAAACATATTTTTAAAGAGTCACGACAATTTCAAGCGCCCAAGACAATGAGAAAGAGAGATGGCGATCGGGTAGTAGAGAGGAACTTAAACGTTTGACATTTATTTTGCATGACATTTCACACACGCACACACACACACGCACACACAAATAAAAGACACTCATGCGCCTAGTTATCCAGCAGAATTGTCTGAAATGCTTTTATTTCTTGCTTTTATTTTTGACCGAAAACTTTAAGCAATTTCGACAAAAATGTCTGTTCTTATTTAGGCGCACTTCCCCCTTTACCCTCAACACCCGATTAGACCGTGGCAAGCAGACGTGAGTCTGTTGCGCATGTCGTCTCCGGGGGTTGTGTCGCAGTCGCAGTCGCAGTCGCGACCGCCCCGTTCCGTTCCGTTCCGTTGTATCCGCTCTCATCTCCCCGGCTGCAAACATTTCTGTCGCACTGCTCGAAATCAGTTTGAAAATTGCCGGCGGTCAGCGCATTTACTCGGCCGAACCGCTTGAAAAACCAAATAACGTGAATTACATATTTGAAAAATTTCGTTTCGCGTTTTATTTTTTCGCCTATTTTTGTTGTAATTCTATTTAATGAACGCACAGTTCGTGGAAAATGTGACTGCCTATGGCGAAAAAAAAAAACACATAGACATACATAGAAATAAATATGCGTATATGCAATTATATATAATGAAAATTATTGCAATTAAATTATTAGCGAGCGATTGCTAAATGTTAAATTATGCCAATTATATTTTGAATATTCACAAAGTGCAAAACAAATGAAATGTGTTATTTGTTGACAAATGCGATTTGTTAGCCAATCATTGGAAGAGCATATTTTGGCACAGAGCAATAAAGTCTAGAGAATTTGTATAAACATATCGAGCGAAATGCTTAATCATCGAATGAATTTTACTAACCAACAAATTATTCATCTATATACTAGGTAGAAAAATGTGTGGCATTTGTTTATGTGAAACTGTGTTGAATTTGAGAAAATCAGTATGACGTGAAGACGCTATTCAGTTAGTTAGTATACAATTTTCAAATATACTGAAAGTTCTCATCGATTTAATACTTTGTAAAATTCAAGTAAATTGAGACGCTTGACTGATTTCTATTTCTATTTATTGTATATGTTTTACAGTCAGCTTCTCTAAAAGAGTGTTCATAAAATCAATGTTTCAATCAATGTTCCCTTTGTTCTTGGCCATAGCTTTAGGTCATTGCAGTAATATATATACAGTATAGTGTATAGTATAAAGTATATATATTAAGAGCTTAACTGCGACTTTAATGCGAATTCATCATTCAACTCTTTCGCAGCTTTTGCGATTGTTTCCAATTTTCTTTTTTATATGCATTAATCAAGCCCATTTGCTAATATGCAGTTCTATTCATTTGCGGAAATTTTAAAATAATTGCGACAATAAAATCACTATAAGCAAAGAACGCGGCAACAACAAACCCTTGTAATCATGCCACATCCGGCTTGCTGCGTGTCTACAACCATGTCGGTTGTCTACCAACACCATCTGTCTGCGCCTCCGGCTCTTCTTCACCATCACTCCTCGGTGGCAATGGACTCTTCTCCATTCTGAACTCTTTTGCATTCTGACTGTCACTGACGTCGCTTGAATTTGTATGTTTTTTAATTTATTTGAATTTTTTTTTTTTTTTTTTGCATTATAATGAAAAACTCGTTGCACTCCTCACTCCTAATTGTTGTGCTGAGCTGGAGCTGCTGAATGTGTGTGCTTGGTTCGCGTTCCTTGTGTTTTTTTTATTCCATTTGACATCTTAATTGCTTTGATGATGAATTTCACTGTTGACACTATTTCGTTCACATAAATTCTTAATGAACTATTTTTCACTTCAAATGCGTATCCCCGTTTACATTATTTTGCCAAACTAAACTTAAAGTGGTTAATGTTTACTGTTTGGAGCAACTGTTTATCTTTTTTTTTTGTCTTTCTACCAACTTTATGCCAAACAAAGTTTTGACTTGGAAACTCAATAGAAAGAGAATTGCAAATAATGCAGTTAGTGATAAAAAAGTTTATGTCTGCTTTTTGTTAAGTTTTACAAGTTAAGCTTTCAAGTACTTGAAAAATATAAAATAAAACAATTAGTTATAGTATGGAATAAATAAATATGAAGAGAAGCAATAAAGTTTGTAGTAAATTAGTTTAAACTTTAATACTTAAAAAATGTTAGATTTAGATAACAAAATGCCGGAAGACATGTTAATTTGCATAAATAGGTTGGGAGTCTAGAAGTTGAGAATGGTTCAGGTGATTCTAAATCATTGAAATAATTGGTAGAAAAATAAACCAGTACATGAGACTCATACCTTAAATATTTTTAAAGCACTTAAAGTCCATTATCAGTGTTTTTACTCAGATGAATATCTCTGCAGAGATATAAAGTAAGACATGTGTTGAGCAATTAGTTGCGTCTATCTGAAACTCGCCTTCCAAATCTAAAATTGAGCTAATTTTCTGCTCCATCTAAGGAGGAAGGGGACAACATAAGTTGTCGACCTGGTCGCTTTACGAAAAAAAGTTAAATATCTCAACTAGGCTCGACAAATGCTGTCGTCTTCCGCTCGGCACTTCATTAAGCCAACTTTTCGAGCACAAAACGACTTTTAATTGCACCCACTGGACACAACATTTCGAGTTGTGTTTCTGGGGGGTGGCTGGCTTGACACATGATAAATGCGTGTGCTCTCTTCTTTTTTTTTTTATTTTTTTGGAAAGTTTTAAAGTCAGTGGAGCACAAAATGTGTCAGAATAGAACTTGTTGTGTAATTGCATGTCTAGCACAAACCACTTAAAGTAGTCTGTTACTATTTCTCAAAGACAACTCAGAGTGAAAGAACAAATATAAACGCCTTAGTAAACAACAAAAAAAATAAATACCAAATAAGTCGTGCACTAATTAAACATCTTGAAAAGCAAACGAAATAAAAAGTGGCGTGAGAAACGGGCGATGACAGTGAAGAATCGTGCGATAAAATTGCCAAAACAAAAAAAAACGAAAGAGACTATAAAAACAATATAAGAATAATGTCACAGATCGATTATACCTGTTACACGGTGCCCGAGTGCACCAGCGATGATGATGATGACGACGACGATGATGATGATGATGACGATGATGCTGTGCATCGAAATCGTAATGGTAATTGTGCTGGTAATGGTTATGGCCAAGATGACTCCAGCGATGGCACGCTCGAGAATGTGCTGCACTCTGATTGCACACTGGATTCGGATGCCACGACAACATCCTCCATTGAGCATCACCATCACATTTATCGCAAGCACCACCAGCAACAGCTAAGGAATAAACGCTATGCACCACAGCGCATTTCGTTGCCCATTTTGCGTGCCGGCAGCCACACCAGGGAGCTGACACCGCAGCTGGGCGTCTATCATGATGTGAGGTCAGAGGCAGCGGCAGCAGGAGAAGCAGCAACATCACCACCACAGTGGGGCTATTTTGTTCCATTGGCGCCCAACTGTTTCTTCAGTCCGCCCATGCAACGGCGACGCTATAGGTGGGCCGTGTCCTCAATACTAAACGCTCTTTCTCCCACACTTGAAACAAAAATCGCTCAGAAATGTAGAAAATTGCCTTTTTTATTATATATTATATAATTAGCTATAGAAAACGTGCACATTAGTGGTGATTTGAACTCGGATCTACTTTATATATATTTATATAATTATATTATATTTATATTAATGTATGTTTTAATTAATGTATTGTAGAATCCAGAAAAACTTTCTGATTTTAAAGGCGATTTTTTTTTCCTAGTGCACTAAATCTGAGAACTAAACTGTATTTTTTTTTTCTCTTTTTATTTTGCAGAGAAAAGGAAAACGATCGCAACCGTCGCGCTGTTAGCTATGGCGGTGGAACCTCCCCGACCCACTGCGCGACCATTCCGCGTGCCGCGCCGCGTCGTGTGGCGCTCATGAAGGAGCCACCGCCTCCGCCGCCGCCGAAGCCGCAACTGACATCGAAGGCATCACTGCAGTCCACAGACTCCTCGCATGCGTCCAGCATCAGCAAGTATCCGCAGTCTGAGTACAATCTAATACAGAAGATCGACTCGAATAGCACGCTGACTGCACCAGCGCAGTACCAGCCACAGAATTTCTATGCCAACACTGGCACAATATCCTCCACCAATGGCGGCTACTCGTCCCTGCTGTGCCACGCCAGCTCCACGGCCAGTCCGATTGCGGTACGCAAGAGGGACAAGCTGCTGCATCGGTTTAGCGATGCGGCCACTTTGGGACGCAAGCTTAAGAAAAAGAAGAACACGAATCGCACCTGCCGCTCCATGACCGAAGCCATTGAGATGCTCGCCGATCCGGTCATCGAGGATGAGTTTTTTGTAAGTACACAATACAACAAATGCAACAGTTTCTTATCAGCTTTTAGATATACAAAGACATACAAACATATGCAACATATAAATATACATATAGTTAGTTAGTTAGGATCCATGTGAATACCATATTTATTCCAACTTTAATGAAATTGAAATACCATTTACTCTCTTATCATCGACCCGGTTTTGAACAAGTCTAAATTGGACGCGTATTGAATTTGAATCAGCCTTTGGCGTAAATAATGTATTCATAACATGCGTAAGGCAAGATTTTTAACAACTTTGTTTAATTTTGGCAATTGAAACTCAACTTTGCAATCAAACTTGTCTGATGCCGCCCTTGAGTATCATATTTGTAACTACTTTCAACTGAAATAGTTCAAAGAACAATGGATTAAAGTAATTAATGGTTTATTGTTTGATGATTTTTTTTTGATTATTTAAATATGTCTTTTGCTAACTTCAAGTCCAAGAGTTTTCACGAGTTGTGTATTTTAAAATAACTTTATAATGTTGTAATAGTTCTGTTACTTCAGATCTTACAAAATTAAGCAAAATTTGTATTATTCCGTGATCAGAAGATACAGAACAAGCTACTTCAAAACTATTTTCTAATGATCATTGATCTCACAATTTCTCACATAATTTCCGCTTTCATATCGCAAAAGCTTTCAATCACACACTTGTGCATTGTCCATTGAAAAGCTTTTTGCTTTTTCTTTTTCAATCTTTTCTCTACTCTTTACTATTTCATTCGTTTTCAATAGAAAAAAGGGGGTGTATTTACAAGCGCACGTTCTTAACAAGAACAAAATTTTTATCGTAATTCGTTTTGTTCGTTTCGTGGCTTTTGTGGCTGGAAATTATCTGTGGTGTCCGTTGGCTTATCTTTAGCTACATAATGAATAGCCATTGGATATTCATTTGCCCGTAGATTGCTCTTTAAATTAATGCATATTGGTTTAGTATAAATTTGTTGCTCGTCGAATCCCCAACAAATATTCTTTTTGACATTTCCTTATTGTTGCGTGAGCGGAAGTATAAAGTTGACCAATTCACATTTGTATTTGATAAGCGCAGTGAAGAAAGAATAAAAGAAATCCAGTCGAAACGTATAGAACCCAAGAGGTCAGAAGATTGTTCGCTAAGAGTGGTTTCAAACGATTTAGTTGACATAGTTTAGTTGTGAAAATAATGAAAGCGAAATACGAAATACATGTTCTTTACTATTGTAATACTTGACTAACCTTGAAAGTGAGCTACAAAAACCGCAAACACGAATTGAACCCAATGATGTACAAGTATCAAAATACATCCAAAAAGGGGCGTCAATTGAATTACGTGTTTTTTTTTTGGTTCTGTTACTGGTCCGAAGATTTTATCGCCTAATCGCTCAAATTTGCGCCTCACATTCGTCGTATCGGTTTCGGCGGGGCTTTCAAATTTGAATTGGGGCCACTGGCACTAAGCCAATAATTATTGCAAATCTAGCTTAACTAGCCAACTCAAGTTGTCAGATTAACATAGAATTTGGCTGGGCTCAGCTCTTTGCATGCAGTATGCACATATATATATATATATATATATATATATATATATATATATCCCACTCATATAAAGAATGTATTCAGGAAGACGAATAGTACGAACAAAACAACTGATGCAAACTGTGTCAATACTCTAGTCAGTTACCTTGCTTGAACCGATGGCTAATAGATTGACAATAGTAAGGGTAGTGTAGTGGAAGGGGAGGCGAACTACATGCTTGGGCTCGGGTTCAGGTCTGTGCGCTAATTGGATTAACTGCATACCTTTTCAGCAAATGGTAGAAAAAGTTGTTGCAATAAAATCCAAACAATTGCAGTAAAAAATCGAACGTGCAAAGTGTTGAACGTCTCGTTGCGCGTCGCTCGGCTAAAACTGAAAGTGAAAAATTGCAATAAAAAATAAATAAACAAATAAGCACAGTTTCACTTTCTGCTAAGGGTAATTTGACATAAGTCAAGTATTAAAAACTTAGGAATTTAAAATGGAACTTGCTAATTTCGAATATACCTTAATATTAGTTTAATCTGTGACTCATGAGAGTGTACAAAAAGAACCGATAAATGATTATTCGTTATTCCCCAGATATTAATAATGCAAGTGCAAGTTCAATTTTAAGCGTGACCACACAAGAATTTGAAATTCCCTCAATTAAAATTTCAATTTAGTTTACATGTGCCGCATAAAAGTATGCAATGATTTAAGTGCAGCATTTAACTAACTGAATATACGAAAGCGTTGGCGCTTTTAGGCGCGTAACCAGCAATTCGCATTGCATACTTTTGGGCTTTGTTGATATTTTTGAAACCCGCTTGCACATTTTTCTTGGGCCAGCCGACAAAATGAAACCGTCAACGCGACGTCGCAGCTTTAAAACGAAACAACTGCAACCAAAAGCAAATTTCTACAATCCCCTCGTACGACATCGTCCCACCGCCTATGTACGAAATGGCATCATTGGCGGGGGCAATGGCCCGGGCGCCGATGGCCTCTATCAGATCGACGATCGCGTCTATACGACCAGCAAAATGTTTTTACGCGATGGCTATATGTATCCCCGTCAGCCTGGCCAGCCAATGGACCCGCGTTTCCCGCTCGAATTGCACGAGTTCCCCCAGCAGCTGGGCGCCACCGGGCTGCAGTTGGTCAGCACACCCAAGGTGCACATTGCCGGCGAGTATTTGGCCAATGAGCAGGCGCCGACACAGGAGCAGACACAGGAGCAGCAGGCAGCCGCTGATCGTCGTGGCGTTCGTCAAGCTGCTGCCGCAGACATCAATCTGGCCAATCAGGTCTATTGGCTGGGCAAGCAGCGGTCACGTTCCCGTTCCCGATCGCGCAGCAACAGTCTGGGCAGCAAAAGCATCACCAGTTGCATGGGCGGCGGCACACTGAGTGCCAGGGAGCAGGATCGGGAGCGAGATCGTCCCTATATACGTAATGTGGATGATTTGCTGCATGCGTTGGGCAGACGCGATGCCAGCACTGATAACCAACTCGAAACGGCCTCCATACAATCCTCCACACAACGGCGACGCTTTAAAAAGGTGAGTTTCGACCAGGTGATCAATCAAGCATCCAATGGAATTTGTCAAGCAACATTGCAACATTTCCATTTTCCTTAATTGCGTTGCAAGACAAGACATTGTTGACACGCCTGCAGTCACGCCGAATTTCCAATTCCTGTCCTCATCACTCATGCCACACACACACTCAAGTGTCCAGAACGCAGCGAAGCTTGCATAGCTTCTACCCTCATTCTTTGGTTTTTTTATTGTGGGTTTTTTTTTTTTTTTTTTTTTTTTTTTTGTGGTGGGTCCCACGGGGCGCGTCTGCGCAAAAATTAAAATTAATGATGTTCAAAATTTTTGCTTGAGGCTCACAAACGGCAAATGAAAGCAAATAAGAATGCTCTAGTCGAGAGAGCTCGACTAGGTGATACCCAAGTCTTTACATCTCATAAGTCGTAAATGGCATTAAAATGCTTGTATTTATTATGTATTCATGTATGTGCATTTGGCATAGTTCTGGCTATTTGCGACATCGGTAATCGATTTAAATCGAACAAATAAGCGATCACCTGAAGTAACCTTTGCCTGCCTATGGTATACAAGAACTTATAAAACGTATATATGCATATATTAATCTGACAGTGCATCAGACGAAACTTGCTAAATCGCCTCGGCTATCGTTTCAGATTAAGAATATATATATATGCCTTCTCATACCTGTTACATGCTTTTGCACATCTTCATTATACCCATTTGCCCAAGTTCACTGGGTTCAGGGTTTAAAAAGCAGCCACAAGGCAGACACAGTAGCAGCTAATTTGCCGTTGACTGCGGCAAACACACAGATACACAGAAACACACACACGCACACATACATCTGTATGCACACCTGCCAGTTGCACTCGTTCTGAAAACAATCTGGCAGCCTATCTGTTTGCTGCGGTTCCTTTGCGCCACAAAGTCGACGGCTTCCATTGCGGTTTCATCCATCAGATCCTAAAAATCATTGCCAGCCCTTTTTTGGGTATTTATTTATGCAGTCGTTTTGGGGCAGAAAGAGTTTCGCTTCATTCATGCATTCATCCATCCATTTGGCCAGTGACTTTGAAGTATTCTTGCTTGTTTTAGTCTACGCTCAGCATCATTAGTGAACCTAAAAACAGTTTTTAGTTTTATTTTGCACCATTTTTCTACGCTGTGGGCAGAATTTATACGCTTCTGTTTCAGATTCTGAAGAGCATTTAAATTGGAGAAATTGGTTTACATGATTGTTTTTTTTTTTTTTAATTTACAGTGGGCCAACTTTGACTTAACTATTGTATTAATAATAAAATTAGTCAATTTCTTTGGCAATGATTATAATAGCCATAACAAATTGATATATATATATATATATACATCTATATAATTGTAGAGCTTTTATATTTTAAGTGACATAAGAATGTAATAAATATTGCGGTCTTCCATTTATTTGAATAATTATTTGAACTTCTTAAGCTTTTACAAATATCAATATCAAATATTATGAATATTAATATGATCAGTATAATTTCACTTAATTCTAAATATGTTTTCAATTGCTTTAATAATTATCTTTATCTCTTACTTAATAATAAATATTATTGAGAAAGTATTGGTTTAATAATTTGTTGTCAATTCAACAACATAAATTTGCAATTCATAAGATTCTGAGAAACTTCTAATATTTTCTAAATTAAATAATTAATTTCAAGTGAATAAATTTGAATTATTAATTCTATTAAATACAAGCAAATTCTCAAATGTGGTAAAATACTACTGTGCAAAATGACTCAACTTCCGTTGTGTAAAATTCCATTCTGAAGTTATGCTCGAATCAACTCGGAATCAAATAAATGAAAACGAATGAAGAAAACATGCTATCTCATTCAATTCTAACCAGCAGACAGCAGGTTCCTGGAAGCTTCAGACTTGGGTGTCTCGTTCTCTAAACCATTGAAATACGAGCAATGTGTTGGAATTTAAGCCAACATGTGAAATTAATTTCTTGGCAGCACGCAAAACGCAGCATAGATAAAATGTCTACTTAGTTGCGAAGAAGAAGCAGACAAGGTGACAAGTTAACAGTGATGTGGGGGAAAACTGTGGACAGACACAACGACACTATATTCACCTTATGCAAAACTGACAACTGCAGTTTGAGTTTGTGTATTTATTTCTGTGTCCAGCTGTGGGTCTGTGAGGGGGAGGAGCACTTGCCAAGAGGTGCCCGGCTCACTGCAGTTGGTCGTAAATTGTATAAGCATGCAGTGCCAGCCAGCAGCTCCTCCTCGCTGGCATGTGCTATGTCACTTTGTTAGGGTTTCGCTTGACGACGCCTGGCGAAAGAAGAAAGTTGTTAACAAAAGTGCACCATTTTTCTTCTTTTCGTATTTTTATTTATTGTTTTTTTTTTTGCTTTTACATTGTTGGTTGTGTCACGTGCAAACACAAAATCTGCTCCGCTTTACATCTAAAAATCCAAAATACGTTTATTTTTAAGATTTTGCGGTAGCTTATTGTGAATGCAGTGCAGGAATCCCAGCAATTCGTATCAATCAACGAAATCAAATACGCTGCAACAGAATTGGAATGCTGAATTGCACACTTACACATTTTTCATATATGCGTACACAGAACTCTAACATTAGCTTTTAACTTGCTTATATTTCAATTAGACAATGGTATTTTAAGATTTCACATATCTTAACAGATATTTAAGATTGTTACTCAATTGATATAAGTTAATTTGAAAATACTAACGAACAATATACTAAACCGTAAGTCCAGAGAGCAAACATAATGTTATTATAATATATGAATTAATATTAGGAAATATATTTCTACAAAGTAAGAAAGATCAATTGTCTTTAAAAATTAAAGATGATAATGGGAAGTTAATAGAGGTTAACTTGATCTAACTTCAGTTGACTTGTTGGACATAATTGGACTGGACCAAAAACTACAAATCACTTATAAGGGAGGGGCACAATAACTGCAAGTGATCGCAGTGCACTGAGAGTAACAATAATGGTAATAATAAAAATAATTACATTCATAGACATGCCATTTGTAATATCCAGGTGGTTGTTAAATCAAATCCAACGTATGCATATATCAACTAAATGCTGCATATTTGCTATGCTCAGCTATAGAAAAAATTCAACGATTTTTTTTAACTACCAGAAATCTATCTGGCCACTGGCACAACAATTAAGCTCATAAAATTTTATGCCTGCAATGTTCGTGTACAAATCAAATTACCCAACGGACCCCGAAGACTCAAAACTTATGTGCTAATGACCAGCAGCCAGCCAGTCAGCCAGACGGCCAGTAAGCCAGCTGGTTTTGTCTGTGTCATATCGTAAGACCCCCTTACATCTTCGCCTACCCTTTAAAGCAATAATTGTGTCAAAAAACGAATTGCCGCCAGTTTGAAATGCTGCACGTGCTCAGCGCAGTTGTTGTTGATGTAGGCAATCATAAACAACACTAAAGATAAAAAATTGTTGTTCATACAAAAAAAGTGCATTAGGCCTTTAATGCTCATGCATTGGTCGCAATCGAAACTGATAAATAAGAATAGTATTTCTCAGCTATTTGTTTTATGGTTCATAAATTAAATTCAACGCAATGTATAAGCCAAGTTCAATGTATAGTATATAAGATTAAATTCCAAGCCATTCTAAGTGGGCTAATACGAAAAACATTGACCACAACCCCAACGTGTGGCAGCAACTGCTGTGGAAAATAGTTTATGCTCGTGTTTTCTGTCTACGCATGCACTTGAACAGACTAAAAGCATTCGCTTGAAATGTCTTAACAATAATGCAGACGGCTGATATTGGGCTAGGCCAAGTCTGTGCACAAGACGACTAAATAGTTTGGTGAGTCGACTTCTCTGAAAAGTTTTACAAGCTTTAAATTGCTTGGTGACTTAATGAATATTTGCGTGGATAACATGAGCAGTACACAAAGGTGGAGGTTGAAAGATTGTGTTATTAAAATATTCAGCAACTCTATCAAATTTGCTTTATGGTTGTCTTTTAAAACTTATCTGAAACTATTTGCAAATTTGTACTTAACTTATTGTCTTAATACGTGCTTCTGGAAATTATGAAGAACTAAGAATGAAAAACGACAAACAAAAGGTGATCTTATATTTTGTGTGATATATTTATGATCCATCATTATCTGGCTTATGGGTTTCAAAATAGCAAGTGTTTTTTGTATACAATTTATGTGCCAAGTAGAGAAATCATTTAATTCTACTTTTTTATAAAAAGAAATGGTTAAACATATTTTGAGTAGGAAATTCCATTGGTTTATTATTAAAAGAAAACATTTTAATTAGATATATTCTGAGTAGAAGTCAATTGATTATGCAATTTATTATTTAAATAATAAAAGTAGCCAAATTAGATTAATCGTGAGTAGAAAGTCCAGACTGTTCTTATCTAAAGTATTTAAAGGGTGTTAATTGTTATTTGGAGGAGCACAGGAAGTTCAATTGCGATAGGTTATGTGACAGGGCGAACGCAATTGTTGTCCACTTAACGCCCCTGGGACCACTTGACCAATCGCCACACTGACTCATGGTAAGCCATCAAGCCAGAAGCCGTGGCAGGCCAAAGTACATACATATTGGCAGCATTGCTCGGCAAGCAGTTAGCAGTTAGCAGTTAGCTCATTGGAAATGCATAGCAGCAGGCAACAAAGGGAGCCACATTCCTATAAATACCACTTCACACTGCCTGGCTGCAAGTTTTTCTTTTTTCTTTTATCTTTGATTGCAAACTTGA
This sequence comes from Drosophila setosimentum, assembly GCA_035043505.1. Lineage (NCBI taxonomy): Eukaryota > Metazoa > Arthropoda > Insecta > Diptera > Drosophilidae > Drosophila > Drosophila setosimentum. The sequence continues at coordinate 5,800,842 of JAWNMY010000094.1, forward strand.
ACACGCTACAGAATCGCACACAGACACACACTAACACACGAGCACTCCTTCAACTCCTGCCTAAAGGAGCCACAGAGCAAAAGTTACAAAAAAAAAATATATAAAAAAAAATAATACTAAAAAATGATTAAATAAAAATCACAAACCCGTTGCCAGTGCTGCCCATTTTGTTGCTTTTGCCGCATTGTGGCTTTGTTGCTTTGTTGCTTTGTTGCTTTGTCGCTTTGTCGCTCAGCTCAACTCTACAAAAGAAATATTTATACATATACATATATATAAATGCTATACACACATACATGCTTGAGGATATTTATGCATGTGTATGCATACATACACATAAATACATACATATATGTTGAGTCAAGCGCCAAACCGGGTCTCTGTCTCTGTTCCATGTTTCAAAAAGTTGCCCGGCAACATTTTTGCCAGCAGCGCGCGCATGTTGCCAGCAACAAGTTTTGTCGTCTACCTGACACATGTATCTGCCTCTGCCTCTGTCTTTATCTCTGTCTCTGTCTCTGTCATTGTCTTTGTGTGTGTTCTTGATTGTGTATCTGTGTGAAAGGTGCGCGCTGCTTACCTGCCTCTGTATCTGTATGTGTGTGTGCCTGTGTGTGTGTGAGTTGGGCATTTCTGAGCATATTTTACGTTTTCCACGTACGTCGGCGGCTTTTGCTTTCTTGAGCGCTCGGCGTCCATTTCAAAAGTCGACAACGTTTGCTAGCGAATGGACGCGATTAACGGATGAATTTCGCTGCCGTCCGTTTCATTTCGGTTCGTTTCGTTTCGTTTCGATATTGTTGTTGTGGTTGTTGTTGTTGCTGTTGTTGTTTTTGTTGTTGTCGGACTTAGATCTAGTCGTGCGCTTTGATTTTTCGCTGCACTTCGGCGGCGCCTGTACTTTTTTTTTGGGGGGGGGGTTATTTATGCCAACAACTTCGAACTTCGTTGCTGTGGGCCAATTTTGTACGAACGTGCCCCGTTAGCAGTTTGTTTGTCGCGTTTGTTGGCGTTTGTTGGCTGTGTTGTTATTTTCGTGCTCAAATTGTTTGTCACGCGCGTGTCTCGCGACTTTTCTGTGCTCCCCAAAACCGACGCAAGCCCATTTTGAGTGCAAGCGAAATATTCAAATTCAAAAGTGCTGTGCAACCAAAATCATTCATAGAAAATGTGCACAAATTGTTTAACTAATTAACCAAAAAATACTGCAGAAACAAAAAATTAAGAAATATAAAAAAATTTGTGACACACACGCACACAAATAATTGCAAAATTCAACGGCACATGCGCAACGCCTGCATTTAGTTTGTGCAACATGTTGTTGCAACAGCCACAGCCAAAGCCACAGCCACAGTCACAGTTCGCAAATCTGCTGTCGCACTGAGCAACCAACAGCGAAGGAAAAAAAAAAAGACCGTCAGCAAGACAACCTCTCACATATTATTTTCGGCTGTGGTTGCTGCTGTTAACATGGATATCGTCGGAGCAGCAACGGGCAATCAGCACGTTCTACCAAACAATCATTATCGCCATGAATCATTGCTGCAACAGGTAAATACGATGATTATTGTAAAGAGAGTGTCGATTGCCCACCATAGAAAGTTGTGCTTGTTAATTGAATGCGATGAACCTGAGTCAAGCAATTGCATCAATTGAATTATGAAATTCATATTTAGTGTTCATAATTTAACCTAAATGCTACATTTTTTTTATTGCCTGGCGACCCCAATTTATTTTTAAAAGGTCAAAAGACTTTTTTGAGCTATTATTAAATTATTATAATAAAGATCTGTTTGCGATCGAAACATTTATTGTTGTTTTTTTTTTTTTTTGGCAATTTGATTTACATATATCTGCTTCATTAGCATTGTGGAGAATTGCCGCAGGGCTTTTGCTTTTGACTCGTCTCATTATCGATTAAATTCTTCATTCTTTTTACAACTATAAAACTATTCTTAGTCACGCCGCTAAATTATTTAAATATATAAATTACAATTAATGAACTCTTAGTTATTAGCTTAAGATATTTTGTTTTAACCTTCATTGTCAATTTATTAGTCAAAGTTAATTGAAAATCATAGACTCGACATTTATTGCTTTATGGTCTCGTTGTATTATTGAAATGAAAAATTTTATAAATAATCAGAAAATACATAAAATTTACATCTTTTTCACATCTCCAACATATAAAATATTTACATTCTCCATTGAATTCAATTGCAAAACTCTCACCTCTTCTGTAAATGTTGAGCATTAGGTGAGGCTTATATGGCACTGAAAAACAAATCAACAACTGCGAAAAACTAAGAAGAAAAAAAATCAACATCGATTCGCGTTGCACTGCAAAAATGTCAAGTTGCATTTTTACAGCGGATTTCATTCAAGTGAAACGCTCAAAGGCTTTTATGGCTACTGCAAAAAGCCATAAAGGTTGCCAAGAGACAACAACAACAAATCAACGTGTGGCAACTAATTGCATTTAATGCGACAAATTATTGAGGCCGGTTAGACAAATGGTAGAGGACAGCTCAAAGATTTGACACTAACCATTGATTATGTGGAGCTATTAATTAAACAAGATTTCAAAGTAACACAATCACAAGCAACGATGCCAAAGGTTTGATAATTCCCCTCCCAAAACAAATGATGCACTCTTTGCTTGCATGGCCAAGTTTTCTTTTTGCTTTATTGTTTTTTGTTTTTTTTTTCTTTTTTTTTTTTTAAGCATCAATCACAATTTCACTGATAATATCGCAAACAAGCACGAAACGCCATAAAAACAACAACAACAGCGAAAAGATGTAAAACCAGCCACTTTAGTTCGTTGCCAATTAACATAAAGTGTATAATTCAACCAATATGCCCAGCACATGCGCCAGCTGGATACAAAGTATTAAAAAAAAAAAATCAAGCAACTACATTATATAAAAAGGCACTGCAACTAGCCGCATGTGCAGCTGGACTGTCATTAAATTTATTTGGCGTTACGTCTTGAGGAGTACACGGAGCTGCCACGGCTACTGGAGGCGTGCCCCTTGCCAATTGCCCCCTCCCAATAAAAAAAAAAAAAAAAAAACTTGTACACATAAAATTAATGAAGTTTTGAAAGTGAAACTTTTTGGCGTTGACGTTCGCCAAATGAATGGCTTATGATAACAATTGTGGTCCTCCGATTTAGTTAGTGTATCATAAAGAAATCTCATTCATGTTGACCAATCACAAGATCTTTGTTCACATGTCTGGAAAAATGTTTGGTTTAATTTCGATAGCAATCAATGAAAATTGTTTATTTAAGCAAAAGCATTTAAAGCATAACAAGGAAACTAATGAGATTTTATTGAAATTTGTATTTCAAAGCAATGCGTGGCTTTTTTAGCGTGTTAAAGAAGTATTTCAAAAAACAGCATGTAAAAAAAATCTCATAAAAACTGATTTGAGTAAGTTAAGGAACGTTCAACGTTAGTTCACCTTCACCTCAAAACATTTAGACTTGCTCTGTTGTATATATATTATATATAAGTATATATTTAAATAATTTAAAAGACATATAAATAGAGTTATAAAATAAAAATGTATGACCATCTTAGACACGCCAAAGATAACACAGCCTTGCAGAGCGCAGTCAATTTACCGACAACTAAATTTCATTGTAAATTTAAATTACTGACTGATGTTTCTAGCTATATGAAGTAGAGGTCTGATTTTGATTGCTGATTATGACTAATCGGTACAATAGAGTTCTTCTTACAGCAAGTCACCTTCCGAGCGAATATTCTATATTAGTTATACATGACACGAGTCTATTCCAAATTTCATCAAGATAAATTAGTTCGCATCTATATGGACACGACTCTATCGACTCAGCTTACGTGCTGATCAAGAATATATATTTATATGTATGTATGTATGTATTGGAAAATTGTTGTTGATTGAGTACGTATACCCCTAGCTCCCCTGCCGAGACTATTAACTAGAGAAACTTGACATTGCTTGACCAAACTGGGCGCTGCTCTATGGAGCTGGCATTCACTTTTTATCGAGCGCCAATCAATCGACGAAAACAATATTTATATTAAGTAATTCATATGGATCAAAATAATAATATGCTCATAAATTATGTGCTGATCATCAAATTACTCTCTTAGTACAATTTGTATTGGGTTTCAATAAAAAAATAATGCTCACAAATGATAGTGAGTGTATTTAGGCAACTAGTTTGTTCAAATCAATGTAATTAGTAAGTTACAATAATAATAATGAGAATTCTCAGTTTATTAATAATCCTTTAACTAAATATCTTTGTGTAAAATATTTACTTGGAAATATTTATTTCAAGTACATACATTTCTTTTTACTATTTTACCTATTTAATGATTGTGTCGTTCTCGTCAGTATATTTTTGCCAAATTTATGAAGACATTTTGGAACACCTTAAGCCGCAATTTATGTGCACAAATACGCCACACAAATCCTTTAAACCGATTTCTGAAAGCAAAGAAAAAGACATACAAAAAAAAAACCCAAACTTAAAGCAACTACAAGCGGAAAGTCACAATAAAAAATCTCTACACACAAAGAAACTGGTTTCACATGCTACAAGCTACAAAAAAAGGTTCGATCTGCTCGAGGAGCAACAAGAACATAACACACAAACACGAATTGTGTGTCTTAATGTCGCCCTAAAAAAAAAAAATTAAATAAATAATAAAAAAGACAAGGCATGCCTGCTGAGCAGACTCTCTTCCACTCAAAGATAAAAGATTTAAGAGAGCGTAAAAAAAGAAACCAACTCAACTCTCATGAAAGAAAGAAAAAGTCTTCAGAATCAAGACAAGTTGTTCAACTGGTTATTCAATGCGGATCAGACCCAAGAGTGTAGAAGACTTGTAAACCGGCCCCAGGCTCGGCTCGCCCTTTGCTGAAACCTCTTGTGCCCCCACATCCCCCATTCCTTTTGGAGAGTTGCTACCGCCCGTGAATTGAGTAAGTTTCGAGCACTCTGCCAGATGCGGGTGTTGGGCATAAAACAAAATGTTGTTGTGTTGTTGCTTGTGTGTTGCGTTTGTGTTGCCATTCTGTGGCTCACAAGTTCGTTTAACACATTGATTTATATTGGTAATTTAACGCCATTATATTCTGCAGCTGGGTCTGGGCTCTCGGATTCGAAAGTTATCTAACAGGCCGTGAACTGCAACGATCAAACAACAATTGAATGCTGCCTCACAATCGATTTGAAATCGTTGAAGTACATTGGCTTGCTTGCTACATGACTACATGGCTATGGGGCACATTGGGGTGCATGGAACCCAACTCTGGCAATCATGCTGGGCCCGGCCATGAAAGGGAGCTCGACTCGCCGCTCGATTCGCCGCTCGAGCTGCCGTTCCACGCGTTGGTTGCCATGTTAATCTTCATAATTGTTTGGCATGAAGCATTGATGAAGCCCTTTTGCCCAGAAGCAAGCAGTGCACAAAATGCTTAGCATGACTTGTTCAGTGGCCCATTTGGGGGCGCAATGCTCGATTGAGCTGTAAAATTGTTAATTTAGCTACTGTATTGTGTTAGTCACGTGAGTTTAAATTGCATCTTCTTCTTTTACCCCTTTAATGGTTGTTTTTTCTTTTGTATTTGTAATTTCCTCGTCATGCAATTAACTCTATGATTGTTTACGGATTTTTTCCTCTATGCACTTTTATTTGAATTTGCTTGTTAGTAAAACTGTGATTAACTTTATGATATGTGTGTCCTTGATATGGTTTACTGTGTATATAGGGAAAACAATTTGATTTCTTTATTGCTCACAAAAAATCCAAAATCTTAAAAATCGCAAATTATGCGATTTTTATTCCCTTAACCCATTAAAAATGGGTAGAAAAAATATAATGGTTTTGTGCAAATGTATGTAAAAGGCAGAAGGAAGCATCTCCGACCCCACAAAGTATATATATTCTTGATCATGATCAATAATCGAGTCGATATAGCCATGTGCGTCTGTCCGTCCGTCTGTATGAAGACGCAGATCTCAGGAACTGTAAGAGCTAGAGACTTTAAATTTGGAATATAGGTTCTCGTATACCAGGCGCAGTACAAGTTTGTCAATTATCGATAAATTAAATTTCCGATAGCAATAAATGCCACAATTTTAAAGCCAGAATAAGCTAATTAATACATGATATGTATATGCATACTGTTGCTCAACTGCCCAAATTTCCTCAAGATCGGATAAGAAACACCCATGTTATAGTCGAACATATATTCTCATATTGATCTCATTTCTATCAGCAGCCGGAAGCATTTTCTGTATGCATATCCTAAAAGTAGGAAAAATAGCAGCAATTTAATAAAGAATATCAATACATATTACAAATTAGTTATTTCTTAAGAAGCTTTTAAACTAAAGTCAACAGATATAATAGTAAATAATTGTATCAAAAAAATTGTAATTACCATGAGTAATGAGAAAGTCATTTTGGCTTATGCGCAGAATATATAAAAACAAGTTTGAATGTTACAGTTGAGACAGCATGACTAGCTGATACCCTAAAAGCTTTTAATTGCGGAATTTGCTAGCTGATATTGGTTTTTTGAAATATACGTCTTGGTTAATTGGAAAGCTATATTATTACAATTGTATCTTGATTGTTGTTGTGATTTGAATTGATATTCGCAAAACAGGGCCAGCTTTAGATAAAATGAGATAAAGTTGATCTGCTTTTGGTAAACGAGAGAAGCGATTTTGGCTTAATAAATTATTTAAGCACGACACCATAATAATGATTATTAAGTGTCATATGCAAAGCAGGACTACTTAAAATCGAATAAGTGGAAACTACTCCCATATGCATATAAATAGGAGTTTTCTTACAAATACAGTGACAATAAGCCCATTAGTAACTCGGAGCACCTGCAACATAAACTTAAGTTTTCACCTTCAAATTGCGGTAAGAAAAAAATGTCGTTCGACTTGTGCCACTTCTCAGGTCTAAAGATATTAAACACCTTTTGCTGCCGCCATTCACAAAATTCACACAATAAGTATTTTTACTGAAACGAGCTTATTAGCAGCGATTTATTAGCATTTTGAAATGGAAATCGAAATCTAAAGCGACAATCTTGATTAACTGGAACAGAGACTGAAACTGTAATTGAAACTCAAATAGAAACCAGGTCTTGTTAAACAGCTAAAACAAAAGCCAAGCTGTGTAAGCCAGTTTTAAATTGCTGCTGCCTAGCTAAATTTAGCTAAATTTACAAGATACAAGATAACAGATTCGAAAACGTATAAAATGCGTTCGAGCTGCATTTGCTTGCCGTTTATTATTTTTTTTTTCTTTTTTTTCTGCTTGGACTGTCCGTCCAGCAAAAATGTGGTCGCTGAATGTGACGGCATTTTTCATGTGGCTCCTGAGAGCCACTCAAAAGCCCAGACTTGTTTGCTTACGAAACCGATGACAGGCCACCGAACAAACTGCCGGACAGAAACCAAGTCACTGGCACAACAGACACATAAGTTGATACACAGACAGACGGACAGACAACACCATCAACAACACCACAAACAACGCGCTTTTAAGTAGCAGACAAAAACAACAAGACCTACAAATTTTCTATGCAATTGATTAGGAAATGAACTGCAGTCATGCGTTGGAAGCATTTGTGAATAGCTTATTTAATATATATATACATATATATAAAGATACTCAACTACGCAACTTAAATATGCTGTGTTTGTCTAAATGCATACCGCACCCAGTTAGTAAAGACACAAATTCCATACAATTGATTCATAAAGCCGAACAGAACCAAAAAAAAATAAATAAAAATGGAAAAAAAAAAGAAAAACAGGTTCTCCGTACCTTCAACAAATATTTGCATAACAGTTTAATATTCTTGCTCTTTGCAATATCAATTCGTAATGCTCGTCGTTCGCATCAAATCAAGCAGAACCAACTGCACATTCCAAAGCTTTACGCCTTTTTATTTTATTTTTTTTTTAATGGTTTACCTTTATTGCCACATTAAACACCTTCCCAGTGGACTTAAGTGACAGTTGTTTCATTTTTTGCTTGGTTACTGTGGACTTTTTTCTTTTATTTCAAAGAGCCCTTTGTTTTTGGCCAGTGCAATAATGAATGACTCTCGGCCATGATTCATTTTAGCCAATCATTTAAAGTTTCATTTTCTCAATTTGTATTTACTCATTTTGCATTCTTTGTCTGAAGACTCTTGTTTAATTGAAATTTCATCCACGCTCTTTGATTTTTCTACATATATTTTGCTGCGTTCCCATCAAAAGAATTTCAATTATTAAATTTCGATTTCAAATAACTATAGACGTGTCTGACTCACAAAAAGGCTTAACAATTAAAGTATACAAAAGAAGTTTACTATTGAAGTCAAAGCTTTAAGCTTGTCTTACAGTTTCAAGCTGGTATTGCCACAGCTTTTTCTGAAAAGCTCACTAATACCAGCTCATTTGCTCAACTATAATATATAGATATAGTATTGCTTGTATTTAAAAAATATTTAAAATATTTATTTTGGATTCTTACTAAACTTATTTTATCTAAGTGATGTAAAATACTTTTTTCTTAAATGTAAGCAATAAAACAAACATAAATGACTAGAAAAAATATTGCATATCAAATAACTATTTCCTCTTCACTTCATTGAGCAATGCCTATTTTTACACCTTTAAATTATTTTTAAAATCATTTTATGTGGTTTTGCGTGGGTTGCTTGCCGCCTTCGTTAATTTATATGACACACTTTTCCACTAGAACGTCATAGTTTAATTTGTTGATTTTTGATGCCTTTGCCAAGCCATAATAAAAAGTAAATTCGAACATTTAACTACCTTTATTGGTATTGTATGCATTTTATGTGCATTTGCTGTGTATAATATGGAAATCAGAAAATAAATTGTAGTTATTAGGTTACCATTTTCCCAATGTGACAACCTTTCACTCTCTTCGCCGGTTTAGCGCACGTGAAAGTTTTTTTTTCTGTGGGGGGGACCCATTTTATTTTAAAATCCAAAACAAAACAAAAACAAAAATAAAAAAAAGAAGCTAACAAGCAATTTTATATGCAAATCATACCAAGTTTGAATAAAACATTAGCCCGTCATCTGCCAGAACAGACCTTTAACGCAATTTAGCCCAAAGTGACTGAGGCGATGCTCTGCGCTCATTCTGCGAACTCAAATTGATGTTCCCTTATTTATTTGGCTCTTTTTCGCATACTAATTGCGACTCTTTTGAGTTTCATTTTACATACATATGAGCTTATGCTGATTTCTTGCTGACCGACCCTCTTGTGGAGCAACATTTGAATACAATGATTGAATGCTAAAGTTCTTTATGATTCATCGGCTAAAATAAAAAAAAAAAACAATGTGCTCGAGTTGGGTTTCGAGTCGTAAATATAAACACGAATAATGCCTGACTGGTAAAAGCTATAAGCTGTTGTTATTTTTTGTTGTTATTTTTCATTTTTTATAAAGAATTAATTACCTTTTGATATGGCATACCGCGACCGGATTCTTTAGCTTTTTTTTGTTGTTTTATGTATACTACTTAACTGTGGAGTTTTTGTATAATGTTTATTATGATCAGTTTATATATTTACCATAATAATGTAATTATTTAATTTTGCTTCTGTTTCTTTACAGGTAAGTTAAGCGATCCCTTTTAACAAATCGCATGCCCCTGGGGCATATTCGTGAGTATGAAATCTTTATTAGAGCGATTAGAGCGGTGCAATGCCTAATTGGCCAGGCTGTAAGTGCTGGTCATCATTTGGACATGTGGCCCATCAAGGGCCATAACAAGCAAAAGTAATTTTTGAGTAGTCGACTGACGAGCGACCAGCTCAACTAAGGCTTCACATATGAGCAGTCTATCTAGTATATACAAATATTAGAGCCCACAATCTGTTCGGTTAATGGTAATTTTTCATTTTCCAGTCGAATGGATGGCAACTTTTATGTAACATGGCATTTAATTGCATATGTACTAGATGTATATAAGGAATCGCTGAAGCATCGCTTAACAACAAGTTGTCATTTTTTTCTATCTCCCTATCCAATCACATAATGGCTGTTACATTGTCATCAACAAGTTATTATACTCTGTCAGCGAGCGTACAAGAGGATATTAGTTGTATTCTTCAATGATTGGTATTCAGAGTATTTTGAAGTCGGTTGTCTCACATGTTAACGCAAATTGGATACTTGGGAAAATGGATTTGCGCTTAAGCGAAGTCAGTTATTTGTTTAGCCATGATAGTTGCGCCTAAATCGATGTGTGGGCATTTAATAGATCTGGCGTTGATGTTGTCACATAGTTTACATCAATTACAATGCAGCAAATAATACCATAAATTTGTATGCATATTTGAAGCACTCAGTATTCTTGTTAGTATTGATGGAGTGCAGCAAATGTAATCGCAGTTTAAGCGTGGGTTTCAAATAGTTGCCTCTTGGCATTTAAATGTTTGATTATTGCAAAGTCGTCAAAGTCGATTAAAGAAATTGCTCATGCAAATATTGGCATTAAATGAAATGCCTGTAATAACCCAGTTAAAAACTTGTTCATACAAATTGATGACTTATGGCCAAGGGCGAAATGTTGTTAGTATACAGCAGATATACAATGTTTATACGAATATTATCATTATAGCATACTACAGCTCCTTTTGTGCTCTCACTAAATAATAATCTAAAATTTTTAGTAGCATACTTTTAAGCCTATCTCAAATATATATTCGAATCCATTTACTTAAGGATAACACTGCCGATAACATTTATTATCGAATAATATGAATATGACAAGCATATTTTACTTTAAATAATTGATTATTTATTGCGATAGAGAAACTCATTTCTAATCACAAATATAACTTGCAATGCTGCAAAAATGATTTAATTTTGTGACACTTTCCAAAGATCCACCACAATAAATTAAATGCGCTCAGCGCAATTTGAGTGTTTTGAATAAAAATCTGATTTTGATTTGTATACACTTGTGTTGCACAGGACTTGTCATGTTTCTTTGCACTTCACATGTCGGCTTGTCATCTTGCCAGTTTGCTCCTTTTTCGTGTCCCCTTGCTGCTGCTGTTTGCCTTAGAAAATTACACACTCATTTCAAAATGTTTGCCTTTGCATACAAGTGCGTGCTCGAAAAGTGTTCCGTATCCCAAAGCCTACATTCCGTTTCCTGTTTACATAGAGACGTGTTTCCTTTTTGAGCAGGTCGCATCCAAAATGGGAGTACGATGTGTTTGCTTAGGGCAATGGCAGCATTGTATGTGTGTTGCTGTGACAAGTGAAAGGATCTGTGTGTACTTGTGTGTGTGTGTGTGTGTGTGTGTTTGTGCATACTTGTGAGTTTTTCATTTTGCCTGCCAACGTGCATGAAAGAAACTTAACTGGCTTCTAAGGGCAATGTTTGTGAAAGTTATTGACATAGCTTCAAAGTTGCAGGAAAGTGCTGCAAAGATGTGTTAATACAAAGACTAGAGAAACAATGTATTTAACTCTTGTAAAAAAAAATGCTGGAGAGCTACATTAAATCTATAAGTCGATCAACTAATAATTAGCTAATGTAAAATTCAATTTAAATCTAGCTTGAAATCTGCATAAAATAAAAACAAATCATAATTGAAAAGAAAAGATTAAAAAATATTAATTTAAAATTAAAACGAAATTTGAAATTAAATAAGAGTAATTAAATTAAAAATGTACTTAATAATTCTATATAGAGTTCTATATGTAATTCGGTTTAAGATAATTAAAAAAAAACCCAAAAAATTAAATTTTCGACTCTTATATAATTAAAACTAAAGAGAATTAAATAGAAAAATATAATAGAAAATAGAAATTGAATCCTCAATCTCTTTGCGCTAACTTGTCTGCTACTCTTCCCACTTCAACTATTTGATTGTGCATCGGGTAACACGATCTGTGGCAGTCCCGCGTCTCTAATCCTAATGGCTTAACTACTGCCACATTGACCTTTAAGAATGATAAGCTGAAAAATGTTACCTACTCGACTACTTCAGGCCAATCCCATTGTCGCACTTTGTGCCGCTCGGCGTGCTCAAGAATTGGAACTGGAAATGCAAGATACATACAGACATATATACATACATGCAGGGGTGCTTGAGTACTTGAGGGACTTTTCCCCTAACCGCTGCACGCCTGCGCAGCATAACTCAAACACATGAAACCGACAATTGACTTTGGGCTTTTTAATTTTCACTCGACTGCACTTGGAAATGTGACCCAACAGCGTCGACGCATGCCTCAGTGACCAGTGTGTAGTGTGTGTGTGTTTTTTTTTTTTGTTTCTATCTATCTCTTTTTCCATGTGTGTTCTCTTCCCTGTTGCCCAATTTATGAAATCTAGAAATCTAGAGTTTTGTAGTTCAAGCACGTCCCACGCACGTATTCGAAACGAAAATAGAGAAACACTCGACACACAAAAATGGTCATACACATTCCTTTTGAATGCCAACAAATGACCAAAGAGTTATCGACCTACTCCAACTGCCACACACACGCTCTGATGATTACTTCATTTGACTATTAGAGCCGACACCGATTTATGCAAGGACATATTGCAGGCATAACCTTAAACATTAGCAAGTCGCGCCGGCATTAAACTTGTTAATGTGCTTACCAAATGGGAACTGTAGCAGCCACTCAGATGCCACACTTGGCAGCCGCATGGCCATATGCAACATTGTGACACATGCCAAGGGACGTGCCCATCGACGACAATATGCAAATGCAAATTATTGATATTCTCTACCAAATGGTCCCGTTGCCATCAACGCTATTCCCCAAATAGCAGTTTAGTGCCATACCTTCCGCATCCAACTGCCGTGTTGATCGCCTCTGACGACTCGTCGCATGTCAAACGTGAGCGACAGGACAACGAAAGCTTATCCTGCTTGCCAACATTGCCAGAGCTGCTGCCAATCAGCCGCAATCCCAGTTGTGTCCTTGTGCCATCAAAATAACAGTCCCACGTGCACATTAAATACTTCAAGCCTGACTTCCATGCAAATGGAGGAGCATTAGGCTGATCTATATTGAAGTTTGAAACAATTTCAAAACTATCAAATTTGTACCCATTAAAATGCAATATAAATTGGAGTCTGGACGAGCAAAAAATGAAATAAAATAATCATAACAGGTGAACCCGCATTATTATTTATAATGTGAGGTACTGTATGCATATTCATAATCACATCTAAATACGACAATAACATTTGAAAGTACAATAATACAACAGCAATAACAACAATAAAAACAGTTTTATTCAGCATGATAGACAATCATCAGGCTCCATTGTATTTAAAAGTTATTAGCTTTTGCACCAGCGAATAAATAAATATGAATGAGAACTGTTTGCACTGAGTCAACACTCGCAATTTGATATACTTTGGAACGGATTGCGAGAGATGTCTGTTGTGGATAAGTTTATTATTGACAACAATAAGCGAATTATGTTTACACTAAAATTAACATTAAATGGAGTTTGTTTAGCAAAATATTTGACTCTTCCGTAAGTAATAATGGGTTCAGGGTATAAAAATCGAAAACAATTTCAAAGTTGAAAGATTAGACACATGTCAAGTATTTTTAACAAAAACTAATTTCAACATTTTTCCCATTTCTTTCGCAGTGTATAACACAGTCGATAACTGGCGAATGCGAGTATAGAAAGAAGACTTGTTATTTTCTAGAGTTTGATAGCGGCCCTTGAGGGAGGGAGGGATGGTTAAAAACATTTGCACACAAATGTTAACGCTTGATTGCATTTTTGTGTTGCATGCAGCAAAGTCAATTGTTTAGCGATTTGGTTTGCATGGCAACAGTCACAGTCCCAGTGGTGTGTGGAACGTGTTGCACAGATTGTAATCCATGGTTGTGCCTGTCTAGACATGCTCATGTCTATGCCTGCTACCTGCAATGGCAGGCCAGGGTTGCCCCTGGGTTGATAGACCTTTTTGTGAATTGCTGGCACTGCCACTACCTGAGGCGTCTCCTTGAAAATGCCTGGGAAATGCGTACAGCACCCAGCAACGAAATAGATTAAAAAATCATTAGAATGTTGATAAATTGCATTGCGCCCAAATGCAGACCAAAGAGGTTAAAGCACTGCAGGAGGTGTTCAGCAAATTAAACAGATCATTTAAGGCACTCCTATCTCAAATGCGGTATACATTTGGGGACTGACCTCACACATTTTGGACATGGTTAGATAAAATGGCTGCTGAATCGTACACATATGACCCCTACAAAATAAACTACACTTGTGTATATTATACACAAAGCACAATAATTATTCGTAAACCCTAAATTAGAATTATAATCAAGTAATATGGAATTTTGTGAGTATTTATATACATAAATTTATATTTGAATAATCCTCAATGTCAGTTAAAAACAAACAATAACAAATCTGTGTTTTTTTGTTTCTGTTTGCCAAAGAACTTGGAAATTGTTCGTTCAACCAGTAAATTGAATATCCATTAATGCAATTCAATATCCAAAAATTTCTGAAATATTTTCCCTTTGTTTTGTTTGTAGTGTGTGTTTGTATCTGGGCATTGTTATTATATTTGGCACGAAAACAAACGCTTTGGCAAACCCTCACTTCACACCCAAATAGGACAACTAAAACGACAACAACAACACCAATAACAACTGTGTACATACAAGAATAAAATGAAATTCTACTTTATAAGAATTCCAGACAGTCTCGGTATAGTTTGGCATTGTTAGCATAATAGTTTGTATTGGTATAGGAAATGGCATCGACAACGGAGTCGTTTACATTTTAAATAAAAAATAAAAAGCCTTCGACAATGTTGATGGAGTAGCTCCATTTGGGAGTGGCAACTGCCTTCACGATTTGCTTTTCACATTTTGCATAAATATGCGCGCTTTGTCAGTTGCAGTCGCAGTCGCCGTCGCTGTCAACGAGAGCTGCATTGATGACTGTGGTGATGCGGTGTGACGACTACACAGCCAAAGCTATGTAAATGAATATCTATGCATGAAATATGTATATGTAAATACATCCATACATACTAATATACATGGCAATTTTCACAATGACACTCTTCAAGCATTGTCTTTAATTCATACAAGTTTCTGCATAGTTAGCATATTTTCATTTGGCGTTTAGAATTTAATTCATGGAATATTTCGCAGCTCACTTCACTTTACAACAACAGCAACTAAAAATATACATACACACATTCACACACACAAACACCATAAGTGCAAGTTGCTCTTCTCTTATTTTGTAATGGAGATCTTCGTCTGTTTGTCACTTAAAACGTTTAATAAGCACTCACTTGATTGAATTAATATGTCAAGTCGTTGCCATTGTGCGACTGATGGTTGATCCGGGCTTGGAGAATTTAATTGAATTGAAGTTGCCATTTGATGCTACTGAAGCTGTGAACTTTTCAACTTTTGCTACGTCAAGTGCAATCAGGCAGTGTAATACAAGCAATGTTATCACTGAAATTTTCCGTCTTTCTTAAATGCATCCGCATAAGTAGTTTAATGCCACAGTAATGCTGTTAATTGAGTAGTAAAATGGACAAATAAAAATATAATTAATGCTTCGATTTATTAGAAAAATATGCCTTATTTATATAATTCATAATTTATTTACATTCTCATTTACATTTATATGGATAAATGCAATCTGCGATTCATAAAATATAAAATCTGCATTTCAATCACGTTGCATTCAAGTATAAATTCCATCTTCAATGCATAAATCCATTGATCTTTATTACACTTTATGATGAAATTCTTTATTTCATATCCAAAGAGGAAGCATAAAAACTCTATGCCTTTTTATTTAAAATTCACAAGGAACCCTACATACCCATGTATACATACAAACATTTCATATACACATATGTATATATACTGCTAATGCCCTGTGAATTTGAAACTCGTAGTTAAATACGTTCCACGGCGATAGGTTCCACGGCAGTGTCATGCAGACAATCTGTAAATCTCTTTCATGCACACTTTTATCAAATATTGCTATTTACTTTTGACGGTTTGTTTACATTTTTGTCTTCGCTGCCGCTTTTCGGCATCAATGAGCCGACTACGAGCCCACCAAATGCACACATACATACCAAATACCTTCCACAATCGTACACATACACAGCTACAACTGCAACTACAGATAGGGCACTAACAACTTCACACATACGTGTCGAGCTGCTACTGCACACCGCTTGCTCGTTCGTTCGCTCGCTTTGTCTGCTTGGCTGCTTGGTTGCTTGGTCGCCTGCCTGCTTCTGTGTGTGTGTGTGTTTGTGTGTGTCTTTATTCGCTTGTTTGTTTTGTGCTGTGCCTTCATCATCAGCGTCGTTGTCGTCGTTTGCTTCGGTTCGCTCTCCGGTTTTTGTTGGATCTTGTGACTGGTGTGGACGGCGTGGAACTGCCATCCACAATTGTAAAATAGTTTCGAAGCGTGTTTCAAGCCGTCAACGTCAACGGTTGCGGCGAGCGGACTGCGACGGCGCAAGCGACCACAACGACGGCGAAGTATCTTTTGCGATACTCGCACGAATACAGCTAACTACAGATACAACTACAGCAACCTCTGTGCAAATGTAAAATGTTAATTAATTGGCCAGCTGCCCAAATAGCACTCCCAGCAATTTCAATGAAATACAACACAATAATTCGAATACTAATCGAAAGCTAAAGCTCAACTGATTAGTCAGTGCAGCGTGGCAGCGTTGCAACAAATAATCGGTGTCCAGTGAAGCGTGCAGCTGCAAGGCGCGAGCATTTCACTTTCGGTGCATCCAACAGATACATTTGCGCTCCAAATCTGCAGCTGGTCGGTCATTGGCTTTTCGCGCTCTGCTCTGCAGTTGTGCCCTCATCATACCTTTGTGGACAATGGAATTGCTTTCATCAATTGTTTAAGTCGTGCCAAATGCGATCAGCTTCAAGTTTCTTAAAGTGCGTGCGTTAAGCAATTAGCATGTTAATTTGTGCGTGTGTTCGGGTTTGTGTTAGTGTGTTAATTAAAGCCACCTTGGTTGGCTGTTAACAGTCAAAACAACACCCCTAAATACCAAATACCAAAACCATTAAAATATGTTAAACAGCCCAAAAAAAAAAAATTCATAAATACATAAATAAGAAACCCAAACAAACAACAACAACTTACACGTTTTGTATCCGTGCGCTACCGGATGACGCGCATTGAGATATTTGCCATACAAATAAATATAAATAATATGCAAATCCACATCGCCGGTCGCCATATGCTGCTCAAAATTCCTCAATAAGTTTGTTTTTTGATTGGAACTAGCTGCAGCGCTAGTCTGAAGTTTATTTATAAATCATTAGCTCAGCACCAAAGTGCAAGCAATTATACAACACTGATTTCAGCTTTTGCTTCCTTACCTTTACTTCATGTCAATAACAATTGAAAGTGACATCAGCTTCAGCTCCAGCTTCAATTTCAATTTCAATTCGAATTTGTTTTTTTTTTTTCTTTCTTATTTTTCATTTTTTGTAGTTACTTTTATCTCGCTACCACAATTTGTTCATTATTTATGCATACAATATATTTTTTTGTATTGGTTTCTCGTATCTTCAAGTACCTAATTGCGTGTATTCATAGCTGGGCTTATATCGTTGAGCAAACAAGTGAAAATCCAAACAAATATGTCATACAGTTGAATTTAATGCTAAACTTAATTGCTTTGACTGGTTCAAAGTGCGTATGAGAAACATTTTCATTATAAAAATAAGAAAAAAAAAACATCATCACACGACGACAATGAAATTTCCGGATTATGTGCCAAACAACATGTTGGTAAGCGACAACAAGTGTTTACACCAAATAGTTTTAAGCCAACCGTCTGCTTGCTTTTCTGGGTTTTTCCGTATAATTGTAGTCGTTAGGCAGCGTTAAATGCTCCATAAATCAAAGTGTTGCCACTTAAATTATGATTATAAATCCAAGCCATGCCCAGATCAACCATCTGAGTTCTGCTTACGAAGGTTGGGTTACATAAAAGTGCTTGAAACTGGTCGAAACCCCCTTAAAAATTACAACAAAAATCTGAAACGAAGTTAAAAGTGGTTTGAATCTATTTACTTAGCTGGCGACTAACTTGAACTTGAGATAAAGATTATTATCGCTGATTAAATGTTAGCTCATTAATGCAATATACTTAGGCAGATAAAACTATTAAAAACATTTATTATGATTATTATGAATTGTTTTTGCTTGGTTTATTGTGGGAGAAATCTATTATTCTGGGTTTAAATCTATATTCTATCTATATCTATCTATATTAAAGATTTTATTCTTACACAATTAAGTTTTCTATTTTGTTTCTTAAAGTTTTACATTTAAAAAAAACCAAACGAGGCGAGATTGGCAACTCAGTAACTTCTCTTAAGAATATTTTCCCGTGACTTACCACTTTCAGTCGCTGCACACTTTTTTGTCTATAACAATTTTATGCATACTCGGATAAGTCATAAATTGTGGATGTCTCATTAGAGCTGTGTTTTCACTCGACACGCATGCCATATATGAATAATAAATTACATTCAAAATACTCATAGTCAGGCCCCCTAAGGAAGATGCGAACATAAACAGAACTACAAAGAAAGTATGATTTCCAAATGCACTCCCCCGTTGTGATTTCCGCACGCATTCATTTTGGAGCAGATCATTAAACTTCAGACTAATTTCACTTGCAATTAAGTTAATTATAATTTTATCGCCCAACAACGCTTGCAACGGATCTCGGTGCGAGTACCTGCCACAAAATTCATACAGAAAATCTTTTAATATTTTATTTTGTTGTTGCTTATCAGACAAGCGAAGCATAAACTTTTAATGCAATAACAGAGGAAAATTTTAGACACTAACTAAAAACAAAACAAATGTCTTATGCTAATTTTAGGATGTGTGACCCCGTTAGAGTTGAGCATTGGCTGATTGCAACCAATTTCTACACCTGCAACAAAAAATATATAAATAAATATAAATATTTATAACTTTTTCTGACGCCCACGCACAACCGCTTGACTGAGCCCAACTAATTCTTTTGTGTTTGTTGTTAATTTTGCTTATGGCCTAAAGTTGCTTAGTTTTATTTATATTTTAATTTAGGCACATGTCTCGCGCACAGCCCACGTGAAATTATAAAAAAATATATTTGTAGTTTGTGCTTTTCTGTTGATTTCGAAATTGGATGCGTCTTGACTACTATTTATTTCTTCATGTGTATTTCTGGCGCCCACCTCAAAGTCTTGCTGAATTGGGGATTGGCACTCTGATTTGGAAAATGACTGCAGCGATTGCTGCATGGGGCAACAACTACAGCAGCGGATTTAGTTTTAATTGATTTATTATCGTATTATTGGATTGAGATCTAATTGGGCACAGCGTTCCATGCTCTCTGCTGGATTCCAGGGTTCAGCTTCGCACATCGAATCAAACAAAAAAAAAAAAGAAGAAATAAAATAGGATGCCACCCGCTGTGAGTGTAAATGGAATAAACAATTTCGAGTTATCAAGCTTGAATCAATTAATTCCTAATGACCGGTGGATGTAATATGTTTAAAAAAAAAAACTTACAAGCCAAACAAGTGTTGAAATGAGTGTATTACATGAGTGTGTCAGTGCATTTGTTAATATACACAATCAATTTCAAGCCGAGGGAAAGTCAAGAACTATTTGTATTAGTATAATAATTATAATTGCTATTAATGATATGGTAATTATTATATCTAGCTATAATCGAGGTAGTCCGGTAATATTATGTGAACAACTTTTTGTGCAAGAGGAAGGGAGAGTTGAATTAAGAAAAAATAAATAAATAATGTATATATATATATATATATATATTCAACTAGACTCAACTGATCTTTATAGGTATTTTCATTCTTTACGTATCAGAATCGTAAAGTATATTTGTTTCTGTTTAATACCCTGTCAAATACTAGTCTACCTAAGACTAGTTATATCTTCATAGGCTTCGCTTTTTGCCTAATCATGAATCATATTATCAACCAGCCTTTTTAGCCATTTTTTTTTTATTATCCATAAAAACTGTTGGGCATAAAATTGAGTAGTATATGTTGTAGTACATTTGCTCAAGTTCGAGCTGCAGTTGTAAATTGTAAAACGGAAGTCACATTTGTGCACTTCCGCCTCGTAAACATATTTTGGTCGCATCGCTGGGCGCCCATCCTTAAACAATTTCAATTAAAATATATTGAAATAAATTGAGGAAAAATCGGAGATAGAGAGAGGGAGAGAGGAATAGAGTTGTGTTGTGTTCCTCATTTCTTGTTTACATACACGAAACGTTTTTTTTTTTTTATTTTTTTATTATTATTACAATACCTTTACAATGGCCTATGTTTAATTTTGTTGTTTCTGTTTGCTGTTTGCAGGGCGATCGCACCACATGGGAGTATCACACAGTTTCGGTGACTCGAGTGCCGGGCTACGGGTTTGGCATTGCCGTTTCCGGTGGACGTGATAATCCCCACTTTGCCAACGGGGATCCCTCGATAGCAGTCAGCGATGTGCTCAAAGGTGGACCAGCCGAGGATCGTTTGCAGTAAGTACATACACATATCTAGACACATACAATTCATACTAGCGACACTCCACAATGAAAAAATGACTTGTCAAATATCGCATACGAGCATTAACTTGAGTTTCATCAGCTGGTGATAATTATATGCATGATTCTGATGTGTCAGCTGTTGTCGCTGTTGTCTGACGGAGCAGGAAATTAATTGTTGTGTTTGAAAATGTTCAACATGCTGTTTTCTTCGCCTTAAATGTGCCCCCATTTGTTGCACTCTCTTGAGTTTAAGACATTGTTTTGCATATACAAATAAAAGCAATCTTTGCGTTTCCCATTCGTGAAGTGCTTATGTTAATATGTAAATCGAAAGCACCTCAAGCTTATGTTTTCCCTCTTAAGATTAAAGAACTTTTCAATTAAGTATTTAGCTTTTCTTCTTCTTATATTTGTAATTCGCATTTAAACAATTTGAATGTACTTCAAAATTGCTTAGAAATAGGTGAATTTCGCATCATACAGTTTATAGATTAAGTCTTGAATATAGATCTACGAATTTTTAGATTGATGACTATAGATTAAGATAATAGAAAATTATTTATTAATATTGTACAGCTGTACATTATTTAATTCTTAATAGATTTGCGTATTTTTGTTAAAATTCAAATTAAACGTTAACCAAAAATCTTTCAATGTCAACTTTTTCATATATATAACATTTAAAATGGAAACTTTGCTTAACGAACATCTGTTCCGTGTCGACCATTTCTTTTTTGTGTAGTTATTTATATAAAATAAGTAGATTATGGCTTAAAAACCTGTGTGCTATCGTAAATCGAATATTTTTTCTAAAATAAGCTTTCCTCAGCTTGTTTCCCATGAATGTTCGTCGAATCATTCAACACACTCTCTCTCTCTCTCTCTCTCTCTCTCTCTCTCTTTCTCTCATTTTCTCTCCCTTTCTGTCTCTCATATGATATGCTTAGCATGCTGTAGCACTTTGAGTTCATAAGTCCAACAATTGACAGAAATTCTGACATCGTTAATCTTGCGCTTAACTAAACCCCTAAAAAACCTAAAATGTAAATGCTTCAGAATTTCAGATCACGTATCGGTACCTTCGAATAATTAAACCAACGCCTCCCGACTACATTTTAGCGGCTGGAGTTTGCCTATAGTTGCTGCGCTGTGTGCCTATGTGTGTTAGTGTGTGTGTGTGTGTGTGTGTTGATAATAAAAATTCCAAAGCGTTTTTCAAAAGACGCGACGAGTCGCGGGCAGACAGGGCAAACAGGGGGGGCAGCAGAGTAGAGCGGCGCAGAATCATCTATATATTCGTGCTTGTGTGATTAAAAACTTGTCATAATCTTTTTTCTTCAGAAACTATTTACACAGCAGCGGCAACAGCAGACGCCGACAACAGTTTAAGTTTGTCTACCTGCACCAGCTGCAATTGCTGCAATTTCAAAAACAGAAAAACAGAAAAATCCCGAGAACAGACCTAAGGAAAGATATTTGTGTGCGGCGGCGACAAGTGTAAATTAGCTGCACATAAAAGGCCGCAGCAGACTTTGCCGGCCGGCTCTGAAAAAAAAAAAAATGCACGTGATGAAAGCTAGAGCCGAAGTTTCACTGTTATTCCAGCTGGAATGTTTGCCTAGCACATTGCATTGCTTACAACTTCTTCTTCTTCTTCTTATTTATTCTACATTGCTTGCCGCATTTTCGACCAGCTTAATTGCTAAGCCCCACTGCATTCTTGTCAACGGAAAGTAAAACGCGGCATAGATCCTCCCAGCTCTCAGTGTCTCAGTGTTCTCTTCATGCGCTCTTGGACATGTTAATAATGTTGACGCAGACATGCAATTTTCATCATTATCAATATTAGTTGTCTGCACACACACACACACACATACCTACAACATTCATGCATACATACATGCATACATACATACATAGTCATAGACATAATTCGTCATGTGCTATTTCATTTGTAGTTTATTTTTACTTTTATACGCGTCATCCTCTTACGTTCCGTTCCAAGAACAGTTGGCCACTTTGTTGGCACTTATATTGTACGGATATACAATGGAAGTAACGAACACATATATATTTATGTATTATATATATATATATTTATGTATATATTTATATACACATAAGTATAAGTGTGTTTGTTGGTAGGATCAGGTATGCGCAGTTATTGTTCCGCAGAAGCTGCTTAGACGCCCAACTCTCTCTCTCTCTCTCTCTCTCTCTCTCTCTCTGTCTCTCTCTCTCTCTCTCACCACGGCATATTTGCCGCTTTATTCTATCGGTACATAAGCCAAAGCCGTGTCTAGTCAATATTAGGCACAGCGAACTGTCTGTTTATTAGAGTCTGACTTCGATCCGATCGTACCCTGATTTCTCTAGATACCAATGACGATTACTCTATATATAATACACTTGGCCGCTTTGCCACTTGCAATTCAATCTTTGCCGTGTCTTGGCATCTTAGCTCTGGCTACTGTTTAGATATCGCTAATTATAGTTGCTGTCTAATGATTGGTTTAATGACCCATTCCGATTGGTTGCAGCCTCGACAAGGTCGCCATCTAATGACCTGAATAAGTACATATATATATTAATATTGACAAACACTCACGACTTTATCTAGTGCGAGTGCAAAGGCATTACATATATTTAGATTAGGCGCCTGCAGCAAATGCAAAACTTTATTTAGAATTGTGCATTAAATTAAGTCAATGTTTATTTATCTTAAATTATAAGTTGAATAAGCAATCAAGATATCTATTAAATTTGGCATTATAATTTAGAATAATGGATATACATTTATCTTTAAGTGGCCGTTTTATATTATTCATTAGCTGTTGAATAATTAAATTTTCCGTTTCTAGCTTTACAAGTTGAGAATTACTATCAAAGTGCGAATAAATAAATAGTCTTCAAATTAATTACATTGAAGCTTAAATTTAATTTTATTTCTCAAAAGGATAAATTAATTTCTTCTACACTACATTTGAAAAATAAGTTGATAAATTAAGAGAAGAACGTACTTGAAATGATTAATAAAAAATTAAATATTTTAAGCTGCAGTCAACCGTTTGAATTAAACCAATTAATTAAATGTTTAATATTTTGAGATAATTATTATTATGTTGATGATCTTGTATAGACAATCAAAATATGTAGACTTGTGACTTGTTAAATACTTTTAAGCGATTTCACAAATTAGCGTATGACCAACATGACTAAATTATATTATTTAAAAAACATAGTTTTACTTAGATGAAATTCTACCTAAATCTATCATCAATGTCCAAATATTTTTTTAACTTTAATTTTATGAATATAAGAGTCGAAGAATGTTTATGAATTTGTAACCTTTTTATACCCTGAACCCTGAAAAATGGTTAAAAAGGGTATAATGGTTTTGTGGCAAATGTGTATAACAAGCAAAAGGAAGCATCTCCGACCCCACAAAGTATATACATTCTTGATCAGGGTCAACAACCGTGTGGATATAGCCATGTCCGTCTGTCCGTCACGCAGATCTCAGAGACTATAAGAGTTATCGATAACCGCCTCCGTTTATAATATCGATCAATTTAAATTTCCGATAGCAATAAATGCCACAGTTTTAAAGGAAGAATCTTCTAATGCATATGCTTATTATTGATCAACTGCCTAAATTGCGTCAATATTCTTTTGTGTGTATTCTGTAGAGCCTCGCTAACTACTATTGCGTGTTACACGTGTTTGTCGGCAGAGGGCGCATTTAGAGCTGATCACTTTTGGTGCAATGGAAATAATAGAATATATTTTATAACTTGGTTCAGGGTATATTGTAGTCGAGTTCACTCGAGTACAGCACTCTTACTGGTTGTACATCAAAACGTGCTTGAATTTTGAAGAACGTGGTTTATTTGCATTCTTTTTTCGTTAATTTAATTTGATTTACCTTGCTTGATTTTAATTGCTTACCGTTTTTCTGTGTTTTGCAACTTGCAGTGTAAATGATCGCATCATCACAGTGAATGGCGTCTCGCTGGAGAACGTGGAGTATGCGACTGCTGTGCAGGTGTTGCGTGATAGCGGCAATACGGTCACACTGGTGGTGAAGCGACGCGTGCCACTGAATGTGGCAACAGCAGCAGCAGCAGCGGCGGCGGCAGCAGCAGCCGCAACAAATCCCGCACAGCACCAGCACTCACATTCGCACAGCATGAGCTCGATGGGATTGGGACTGAGCAATGGCAATGTTGGCGTGGCCAACAGCCAGGCGCCCAGCGTCGCCATGTCCAGCATGAGTCAGCCCAATTCGTTGAACACCTCGCTGGTGCAGACGACGCCGGGTGTGGCGGGGGGTGTGGTTGGCGGCGGTGCACAGCCGATTAAGGTCACCCTGACCAAGGGCAGCAAGAAGGATGACTATGGCATTGTGCTGGGCTGTCGCCTGTTCGTCAAGGAGATCTCGACAAAGGCACGGGATCAGCTGACTGCCAATGGATATTCGCTGCAGGAGGGCGACATCATAACCCGCATCCACAACACCAACTGTGCGGACACGATGAGCCTCAAGGAGGCCAAGAAAATCATCGATGGCTGCAAGGAGCGTTTAAATGTTGTCGTGCTACGCGATATTACCAATCAGACAGTGTCAGCGCTCAGTCAACTGAACAATTCCGGACATCATCATCATCTGCAGCAGCAGCAGCAGGCAGCAAATGCCAATCTTTATGCGACGCATCAGGCGCAGGTCTCGAGTTGCAGCAACAATCTGGACGATGCCTATCTGCCGGGTGGTGCGGCCTACTCTTCACAGAATCTCTACGTGCAGCCGCCGACGCGCACCACGAACGGACCCAGCAGCGTCAGCGGGCTGAATGGCCTTAGCGAGGAGAAGAGTAATCTGACGCCACGGGGACGCTCTCGTGGTCCGCTCATGGATGGTGTCTCGCTGCAGCAGCTCGATCGGCCCGTTACGCCCACCACAAATGGTGGTGGTGGTGTACGTGGGCGGGTCGATGAGCCACCGAGGCCACCGCCACCGCGTGCCGCCCAGGAGGACTTTTACAGCTCACGGCGGCAGCTGTACGAGGAGCGTCAGAGCGCCGAGCCCCGTTTCATCTCATTCCAAAAGGAGGGCAGCGTTGGCATCCGGCTGACCGGTGGCAACGAGGCGGGCATCTTTGTGACGGCGGTGCAGCCGGGTTCTCCGGCATCGCTGCAGGGCCTGATGCCCGGCGATAAGATACTCAAGGTCAATGACATGGATATGCATGGCGTGACAAGAGAGGAGGCGGTGCTGTTTCTGCTCAGTCTACAGGATCGCATCGATCTGATTGTGCAGTACTGCAAGGAGGAGTACGACGAGGTGGTGACCAATCAGCGCGGCGACTCCTTCCACATCAAGACGCACTTTCACTGCGACAATCCGTCCAAGGGCGAGATGGCCTTCAAGGCCGGTGATGTATTCCGTGTCATCGATACGCTGCACAATGGCGTCGTTGGCTCCTGGCAGGTGCTAAAGATCGGACGTGGCCACCAGGAAATGCAGCGCGGCGTCATCCCAAACAAATCACGCGCCGAGGAACTGGCCACAGCTCAGTTCAATGCCACCAAAAAGGAAATGAACGCAAACGAATCACGCGGCAATTTCTTCAGACGTCGACGGTAAGTCCCTAAATTATCAACATATTAAATTGTTGGCAAATATACGATATCTTTTTGCAGCATAGAACTGATGAATTAATTAACTATAACTAACTACATTAGATCAAAAATAAATTCAAATATATTTTTAAACAGGGAATAATATTGTAATACCTTCTGCGAAGATTTCAGCCAAAATACTTTTCCATCTATAAACAATAATAAAGAACAAGAAAATATAATGTGATGAGGATTTATCATAAAATGTAACTCCAGCTGCCAAATTTCTTAAAGATCTTAAAGAAAAAGAGAGCTTAAGAAATGACTTAAGAGCTTTAACTTATCGTATACATAGAATGTTTTCTAATAGTTACCGAAACGGTGATAATCTCTAGTAGAATCATTTTCGTATCCACAAGAAGTCTATTCAATTGTATCATTCAACTGAAAGCTTACGATTCTCCTTATTCTCTCCCTGTTAACAGATCGACGCATCGTCGTTCCAAGAGCCTCTCACGTGAAAACTGGGATGATGTCGTCTTCTCGGACAGCATATCCAAGTTTCCGGCGTACGAGCGAGTTGTGCTGCGTCATCCAGGCTTTGTGCGTCCTTTGGTGCTGTTTGGACCCGTCTCTGATCTGGCGCGAGAGAAACTGGCCAAAGACTATCCGGATAAATTTTGCACGCCACTGCAGGACGATGACAAGGCTAGCAATGGGAATGTGAGCAGCAGCGCCACAGCCACTGGCGGTGCTGGTGCTGGTGCTGGTGGCAGTGGTGGTGGTGGGAAATGTCGCATTGTGCGACTCTCACACATACGCGACATAATGGATCGGGGCAAGCATGCGCTGTTGGATATAACGCCCAATGCGGTTGATCGGCTCAACTATGCACAATTCTATCCCATTGTCATATTCCTGAAGACGGACAGCAAGCATGTGATCAAGCAGCTGCGACACGGTCTGCCAAAATCGGCGCACAAGAGCTCCAAGAAGCTGCTGGAGCAGTGCCAGAAACTGGATCGTGTCTGGTCGCACATCTTCAGCACACAGATTGTGCTCAACGACGAGGAGTCCTGGTATCGCAAATTGCGCGATTCCATCGATCTGCAGCAGAGCGGCGCCGTCTGGATGTCCGAATCCAAGGTGAGTTCGATTTGCACCACTTCTCCGCCATATATATCAATCTTATCATATATATATATATATCAATATTCGAGACTGGCACACAACTTGTTGTTGGCGTCTTCTATTTCGTAGCTAGTCTCTAAGTCTGTGCAAGCATTTTAGTAGCATTCATAGTATCGATGTCAATGTCGATGTTGTCGTTGTCGTGAGTCTTTCTAATTATAATAATAATAATAATAATAATAATAACTGAGTTACTTACGTTCTTGATGTGTGTTAACTTGTCGTCGATGCGTTCTGGTGATGGGTCATGACTCAAATCAAATTAAACATTGCTTAGTTTTACCTCAATCATTGTTCATCTTATTGACTGACTTTAGCAGACTCAATTTTTTAAATATCACATCTTGATAAAGTGCATTATTTTGTGTTTAAACAAGCAGTAATAAATAAAAATTAAAAAAAAAAACAAACTAAGATTAGGAACCGATTTTCGGTCCTATGGAATTTTAACTGAACAAATCTTCAAATTAGACAAAAATATGCGTTTCATGAAATCAATTTGAGAATAAAACAATAAGTTACAAACTTTATTAATTTCTAAGTATATTCCTGTACGCCTCCACTATAAACCTGAATCTAACTTGAACTTGAACTCTACATTCACTAATGTTTAATTTAAACGCAACTCTTTAATTCTTAGTCTACAAAACTGGTTATGGTCAATATTCTAATTTTATTTTCTAACCTTTTTTTTCCCCTCTTGAAACACACACCCCCAACCAAAACACACACATACACACATACACACATACATACACATATACCCAATCGAAACATATAACTAAATTATTAACTCATATTAAATGGGGAGCAGCTTCCCGAATCCCCAACCGAAATGCTATTCCCACCCTATATAGCACAACCCTGCAAGTTGGCCTGCTGCCGTCCCACATCGGTCTCTGTGCCACGCTATAATGCGACGCGTCTGCGACGCAATTCCTTTTCGCTAATGCCCCTTAACGATAGTATGCTAACACCGCCGCCACGCCCACCGCCCATACATTATGAGCCAAGCGGCCCGTATAAGCGGGAGCAACTGCAACTGCAACAGCAACAGCAACAGCAGCAATTGCAACTGCAACTGCAACTGCAATCGCGTAGTCGGCAATCTTTCAACATGGTGCCAATACTGAAGCCTGCCTCCTCCATGCCGGGCAGCAATAATCATCTGCTCGACGGCGGCTGTGGCATCGATAGCGTCGCTTGCGACGAGGATGCCACCTCGCTGTACCATAGCTCACAGCCGAATCTGTTGAGCAACAACAGCAACAGCTATCTCCATCTGCACAGCAATATGCCGCCGTCTGTGAATGCGTTGCATACGGAGCGTGGCTATCGCACTCCGGCTGCAACATCGGGTCGTCGAGCCGTCTCCATTGAGCGACGAACGACGCCGTACTACTATCACGAGCTGCTGCAGAAGAACGTCTTCGATTCGAGTC
Organism: Drosophila setosimentum; assembly: GCA_035043505.1. Classification (NCBI taxonomy): domain Eukaryota; kingdom Metazoa; phylum Arthropoda; class Insecta; order Diptera; family Drosophilidae; genus Drosophila; species Drosophila setosimentum. Next base: position 5,829,767 of record JAWNMY010000094.1, read on the forward strand.
TGAATCTGCTGCAGGACAAGGAGAAGAACAGCAATGTTAAGTTGGTGGAGGCGGTCGGCGGCACCAAACAGCTGCCATCTGCCGCTGTGGCTTGTGGCAAGCAGGGGACGACAACACCCATTGCCAAATCACAGCAGCGGTTGACGGGTGCAAAATTGTCCACTGCCTATGGCAGTTATGCCTCGACCAGCGATTTGCTGAGCAATGGCAGCAACAACAACAGCAGCAGTGCTGGCACCTTGATCGATGATGGGTCGGGGGATGAGGGGGGCTTCAGGGTTACTGCGACAGCGGCAAATAGATCTTTAAACTTGGCCTTCAATAATCTATCCAATCAGATTGCCAATTTGAATAACCTGACCAATTGCAGCAGCAGCAGCAGCAACAACAACAATAACAACAACAACAACAGCAGCAGCAACAACAATAATAATAACAACAACAATGCTGATTCCAACAACAATGTGGGCCGCAACAGCAGCGAGTGCATTGCATGAGAATCGTTGTTAATTTAGTTGCTAGTCCAAAACTTGCATGTAGTCGTTGCTCATTTATATAAATCAAAATTTAATAATAATAATGCTGATTTGCTGTGTGTGTTTTTTTATGTACATATTAATGTGTGTGTAGTTAACAAGCATGATGTAGAACTCAACTCAATTCATTCACTACTCGTGGAGCTTTTACTCGTTACCAGCAAGCCAAAAGCAACGAGTGCTGCTCCCATAACCCAATCCATCTCAAGAATATCTACACATAACATAGTTAATATTAATACATATCTCATATCTACTCGTATCTACATACATATCTAGTTGTAAGTCTACTATGCAAAAATATTTACTCACTTTCACAGCTAGAGTGAAGTATTTGTTTTTGCTAAACAAACAAAAACAAAAAAAAAATACTATTTGATATCAAGTTGCTAACTAAATGTTTATCGTTTTCATTTGTTTCTTTTATTTACATACTACAAAATATATATAAAAAAAAATACAAAAAAACAAAAAACAAAAAATACAATAAACCATACATCATCATGGTCATTTCCTGCTTAATCATCCCGTTAAAACACGATGCATATTAATCAACAATTATCAAACAATTACCTAAAATCCTCAAAAAACACAACACGCCATAATTATCAAAAACAAATAACGAAATACTCAAACAAATTGTCCTCGTCCAAAACTAAAAATTATATATAAACAAACCAAAACAACTATATTGTGTTCGTCCAAAAAAAAAAAACAAAAAACAAAAAAAAAACATTATTATTTATTCAATATGCTTGGCATTCGAACGAATTTCAATCGAACCAATCGATCATATTATTTGTTATGTTTCACTTACGTTTCTTGTTGCTGTTTTACAATCCCAAAAAAAAAAAAAAATTGTAAAAAAAAAACACGTTGGTTGCTCTTTCCCGATAACCGATTACAATTTAAAATTTTGCTCCCGCGCTAATTTCGAATATCGCTAATAACAAACACAAACCAAATAAATTCAATTAACTTGCCTCTGCTGCTAACAAATAAATAAATTAAAAAAAACGCAATGAATTACCAAAAAAAAAAAAACAAACACAAACCCCAGCCCGTCGAATCCCTCTCCGATGATTTCCTATTCCCCATGACCACATCCCGTTTATCGTATGCATCAAGTCCCGAATCTGACTTGGAACTAAGTCCCGGGCCATCCGCATCATTGTCGCTTGGCAATTTGCCGCAATTGGTTAAAGCGAGCTCAGATCCATCGATTGCCACTAACCAGGATAACTTGGATAGGGATAGAGACATAATTGGTGAAGGACTACCACCTCCATATACGGTAAGAGGTCACAATCAGATACTCTCAAATCACTACTCAAAGAGCATGCTGCCCAAAAACTAAACCAACCAACACGCTCCGGCCAAAAACAGATAATACATCCATCACTTGTGTACCATCCATGTTAATCACAGAATCACAATGTGTGCTAATCTATTTCGCTACCCTTTCATATCACACCCGCTATGTGTTGCACCCAAACAGGTACCCTATGATCATGGTGTGCAGCCGCCACCGAATCGTCGCCAGACTCTCGACTCCAGCAAGTATAGCATCTACGGCACCAATGTGGCACAGCAGCAGCAGCAGCAACAACAACAACAGCAGCAGCAATCAGGTGATCCCTCAGCAATTGTGACACGCCCCCAATCACTGTACGGCATCAATGCACCGGATTTGCCGCCACGCATCGATCGTCAATCGAAGCCGGGTGATCTGCCACTTAACACATCGGGCAGCTCATCGCGCAACGGCAGCTCGGGCGGCACTCTGGGCCGCAGCGCTCAGGAGCGTCTCTTTGGCAAGGCTGTGCTCCAGGACGATGTCCAGGCCGAGTATGTGACGCGCAATGCCTTGGTCGGTACCGGTGGCGACACCATCGAACTTCAGCAGCACCAGCAGCAGCAGCAGCAACAGCAGTTGCAACAGCAGCAGGCCTCATTGGACCGCCAGGCACGCATGAATGCGGCCATGGGCAGCCCGGCGCAGCAGAAGACGAATGGTAATGGTAATGCTAATGCCAATGGTGGTGCTGCCTCCACCTACGACAGCGTCTCCAGCTACGATTCGTACAACAATACACAGCTGGCCATGCAGAATCTAGGCCGATTGGGTCCCAATGCGCCCGATGATCTCAAATCAGTGCCAAATGCAAGGTGAGTTTTACAATTGAAATTTATATTTTAGAAATGATCGAAAATATTTTCTATTTAATTGTATAAAATTGGATTATTCCTTTAATGTCGACTAATATCAGTCGACACACAATATAATATATGTAATTCTATAATTCTTTTGCCATGCAATGATATTTCTAGTGGACGTCCTTTGCCGCCTGTTGGTCAGCCCCATGACTATGGTCGATCCGTGACGCACGAGCATCGCGCCTTTGCGGCGGCCAACGATCTGAATCGCCAAAGCAGTCCCGGCAGGCCACTCTATAACGAGATGAATGCGTCCCGTAATATTGGTAATGAGTGTGCCAGCTGTTTATCTCTTGCATGTATTAACTGTTCATGATTGCTTTCTAGATCCACGCAATGGCACACCCCAGCGGCCCTCGAATCTGGGCTTGGATAGCAGTCCACGCAAGCCATTAGTGGAAACCAAAACCGATTATGGCAAATATAGGTAATTTGTACTCACTGAACACTGAACACTTGTTTCTTTTTCTTTTTCTGTTTGTTTTTTTTTTTTAATTCCTTTGCAAGATGTATGAAAACCATAAACAAACTTTTACTCTCTCTTTCTCTTATGTTTCGACCAAAATCGCATGCATTTTTAAACGTTTCGTAACTATACAATACAAATATCTATTGTTACTTTTCAATTGTCGCTTCTACCTTGTCGTTGTTGTCGTCCATGTAGACGCTACCATTTGCATAATCCCCATGCCCAACACTTGCATTTGAAATTCCAATCGCATCGCACACAGCCGCCCACAGTGCTGCAGCTCAATGGTCTGAATGGGCGACTGGGTACCACCCAGGATGCAATTGTACCGGGTTTAGGCTACTGGAAACGCAGACCCATTGCTGCGCCACGCATCCAAATGTCGCCCATGTTGCCAGCAACTGTCTCAGCCTACGATACGCTCGTCTAAAGTGTCCACAACGACGATAACTTCAACGATCTATATATTTTAAATACGATATTGCACCAATGTCAGCAAATCTAAACCCAATAAGAACCATAAATAGTTGTACTCATTATCATATTCCCATTATTCCAGAAGATAGTGCGTTTTAGATATTGTCAACTGCCTGTTTTACCATTTTGTCAATGTTCCTCAATAATTTCATTTAAATATTTGGAAGCCACATTTTCGATTGAAATGCATAACTCAGAATTCGAATGTCCTCCGAAGCATATACAATTCTTATTTGTTTACAAGTCTTTCTATTATTTTCGCTTATTACATTATATAAAAAAAAATCATTTATTTTATTTGTTTTATACTGCATCAAATGCCTTGCATCTTCATAACCAAGCGTGTATATAAACAAAAATAGGCCAAAGAGTCCCCATGTCTACTGTGCAATAAACGATAACTGTATTAAAAGTATCAACTTGTGTTGTGTTCTTGTCAGTTAAGTCATTGAAGATAATATTGTAGTACATATATATATTTATCAGATCTAATCAAAACTACATAGTTTATTATCACACACACATCTCCTATAATTGTGTCCAATATTTTTCTCTTTCTCGCTTATGTTTTGTGCCCATCAACAAAAACAACACGATTCATCAAATTTTATACGCTTGTTTATCACTTAAACACGAATCACAACACCTGTATGTGCCACCACAACCACCAACACCAACACTACCACCTATCACGCACCGCAAACCACAACAACCTCACCAACAAATCGCAGCCGCAACAACTCCGTATCGCAGGCGGACTACAGTAAATTGCCGAAGAATCCGCACGGTCAGCCGCCAAATGGAGGACCAACGAATGGCAGTGCCACGCCCAGCAGCAATGGTAGCGGTCCATTCAAGCCGGTGCCGCCGCCCAAGCCCAAAAACTATCGACCACCCGTGCAGAGCGGCGGCAGCAGCGGCAGTGGTGGCACCACCCCCTGGGAGAATGGCGTAATTAAATGAACTAAACGAAATAATTTAGACCTTTTCCACTCATTAGTTTATGCTATTGCAGGACTCGGGCTCGCCGCGTTCGCCCAATGGCTTCTACTATCCGCCAACGCCTTCGCACCATCATTATGGCCAACAGACGCCGGCGCCCGGCTCACCGCATCAGGGCCAGCCCAGTAATGGACACATGCAGCAGCCCACCTACGTCGCCAGCAATGGCAACTATGGCCAGGCTCCGTCCCAGCAGCAACAACAGCAGCAGCAGCAGCAGCAACAGCAACAACAGTATCCGCAAGCTAATGGCTACAGTGGCAACAGTCACCACTATAATGGTGGCAGTGGCACTGGACCCTACATAGCACCACATCGAGGCATGCCACCGCCAATAGGTAAGTTGTGTAGATGGGTGTGAAATTGGAAAATTAATGAACCGTAAAAATACTGAAATTATATGCATATTGAACCCAATCTAGTAAAGAATTTTTCCAACCTGCCAAAATGTTTAATTTAAAAAAATGTATAAACTTATAAAGGTTGAATTTAGAAATGAATGAGTAGATAAATAAATAGTATAAATTGACTGTAACTGTTCATAAATAAGCTGAATGTCTAGTCTCTCTATATTTTTAATATTATTGTATATTTTTAATATTAATTGTGATTTCATAATTAAAATTCTGTGTTATTACATCAAACGTTACACAATGACAAAATATGTATGTATTAATTAAGACCCATTATTCGTTTAACCCTTAGGTAATCTGCCACCCCATACACCCGAGCGTCATGCACTCGATCTGGCTGGGAGTCGGGAGCAGCGCGGCTCCGCCTTTGAGTTGTATCGTAAGCCGCAAATCGGCGCCGCTGTCGGGCACCATCACAACATGAGGTAAGTGCACATCCATTACTGACCCACATACATACATACACTCAATGTTTCCATTACCCAACCTCCCCCAATAAAAAAAAAAAAGAAACCGATCCACAAATAGATTGAGAATTTCAACTTCAACAGTTTAGCCAGCTGTGAGAGAGTGTGTCTACAAGTGTGTGTGTGTGTGATTGGTTGTGTGTCTGGAAGAAAAGCACTTGAGAGTTGAGCTAAAACACACATCTCTACACACCTCCGAACACAACTCCATACTCTGTACTCTGTACTCTGTCCAAGCTCCACATTTCTGTAAACGAAAAATGTTTTTATTTTTGTTATATGCCATTTTGTGTGATTTACAATTTTACAAGAATCAGTCAAGCAATCAGTCAATCAGTTTAATCAGTCAGTCATTCAATCGAATCTCACATACTGCCATTTATATATTCATATTCATGCGGTTGCTGGTCATTATAATGTTTAAATACAATTGGAAATTTTGTCGCAACCATTTCACAAAACGCACAAAAATCAAACAAATCAAAAAAATCGAAAGATACAATATTTTTTGATTTAAATTAGAGACGCATAAATAATTATTGTATTTTGCAATAACCAAAATTATTAACCAAAATGCTTAACATATTTGCAAGCTGAAAACAATAAATCATTTCAAACGCTTCGCGCTGATAAGAAATTGAATAAAAAAAAAAAATAAAAAAATAACGAAAATAAAACATTTTTCGGGTTAACTTTTTGCCATAAACAGTTCTACATTAGTATCTGTATTATTCTAGAATTTCTACATACACTTTACATTATCTTTGCTTCGAGCATTTTTCCATTTCTGAACTATTTTCTTCAATTAGAGTTCAATACTTTTGTGTATTTGAATCGATGGTTTTGGGTAAAACAAAAAAAAAAAAAATAATAATATAATTATGATTACGCTTAAAACTAACACCCAACAAAAAAAATAACTAATTGACATCTAGTATTCTCATTAATGTTGCTTCAATTAAATACTTAAACGTGGTAAATGGTATTTTTTTTGTTGTTTAATTACATCTCTGCAATTTGGTTATTTTGCAAAATCAAATAAATATTTATTTGACTTAATTATACAAAAAAATTTTGATATGCGCTTGTGTGTTTTTGCGAAAGATTTGCAGAAATTCGCGAAACAGATAAAAAAAAGATACTTGCAAAACATTGCGGTTCAAGATGCAAATTTCTTTTGATAATTTGTTTGCTCAATTAAAATTATTTATTCAAATATATTTTTAAAAGATTGATGCCAAAATGGTAACTGAAAGAAAATTCCAATAATTTAACTCCAAATAATTAAGATCTTAAAAAAAAACATTGATATTGAATTGAATTAGAAGCGAAAATAAATACATACAAATTATATAAGTTTGATTATTATGCAACAATTGTGATCCTATATTTGAAGAAAATATAACAAATTTGAATATCATTTTATTTCAAACAAATTGCCACACGGAATTCCAAAAAGAAGAAATTTCATATTGATCCGCATTCGTTAGGGTTTTTATCCAGTTCCAATTTGTAGTGTTTTCCCCAAAGCATTTTAGCACCACAACAAAAACTTTCTGCTAACCTCCAAACAATCAAACACTCAAAAACCAAAAAAAAACATAAAATTCAAAAACTCTAGCGAAATGGAGCCATACGATGCGCGCTGCTACGATGATTATTATGGCATGCCACCACCAGTAGCACCACCCGGTCAGCATCAGCATCAGCATCAGCAACAGCAACAACACCCACATGCCTATCAGCACCCCCCACCCCATCCTCATCAAATGCAACGTTCGCGTTCAGCGCCACGTTATCCAAATGAGCGTCCACCGCAAGTGCAGGATCCCAACTACTACAGTCACTATGGTACAGGCAGTCGTGGCTATAGACGCCACGAGCAACACGATCAACACCTGCAGCAGCAACAGCAACAGCAACAGCAGTTGCATCCGCAGGATCTATTCTATGATGCGCATGGCATAGAAATGCCACCACTGCCGCCACCGCTCCCCCCACCCAAGACGAAAAAGAAATCGGTGCTAAAGAGCCCACTGGCCGCCCTAAAGAATGCCCTAATGAAAACCACACGACCGCTGCGCCGCATGAACAGCATGGTGGAGCCGGAGCGAAAACCGAAGGGCGTGCGCCGCCAGCAATCGATGCTGGAGCGTGGCGTCCAACGGCCCTACTATCCGGACGAGTATCCCACTTATCCGGCTGGCTTTGAGGAACGCCCGCCATTGCCGCCACCTGGTGATGCCTACTATCGCACCCCTTATCCACAGCAGCAGCAGCAGCAGCAACAGCAGCAGCAGCAACAGCAGGAGATGATGATGATGAACAGCACGTATCAGAATCTAGAGAGTGAGGATATCTATGGCAATATAGGTGGCACACAGCCACGGCCGCAGAACAACGGCTATGCCGGCTATGATCAATATGATCTGTATGCGAATCGGGCCTGCATCGATCTGGAACGTCGCCAGGCCGAGGCAGAGGCGGCAGCGAGCAGCGGACACAATGGTGGACGACGCATTGTGCGACGTCACAGCACCACAACAGCTGATCGTGGTGGAGCCGCACCTGGCAGACGACAGATGTCGATGCAGCAGCATCCGTCGCAACAACACGAGATTTACCAGACACGACAGGGTGCCTATATGGAACAGAAGCGACGTGCGCCCAACTCGGAGGTGATGGCCCGTCGACGTTTCTACCCCGGCGCTGCCAATGAGCAGGGTAGCGAGGAGCCGCCAATGGAGCCGATATATCAGTCACGTCGCGAAATGCAACGCGAGATGCAACGGAATCATTTGTATCAGTCCAAACGGGAGATGCAGGAGCGCATCATTCAGGGCAAGCGGGACATGGAACGGGAGCTTAGTGCGCAGAGCAGCAGTCAGTCCGATGATCGCTCCGAGGAGCGCTCCGAACGCTCCGATGGCGGCAACTATCCGACGCGACGGGAAGCGACGCGCACCCAGCTCCGAGATCAGATCTATCAGACGCGACGCGAGGCACTCGACAGCATGGCGGAGCCAATATATGTGTCCAAGCGGGACGTGGGTCGTCCGGCGCCCATCTATGAGACGCGCGAGGAGAGCATTCTGCAGTCGCGCGAAAACGAGACGGACGAGAAGAAGGAGAAGGTGTGCAAAACCGAGCAGGTGCTGGTGGAGATCAATAATGTGCAGCCGGAGGATGCATTGGATAGCACGCTGAGTCGTTCGGATCTGCAGAAATCCTCAGATACGATCATTGAGAATACGACACTGATGCCCGCCAAGGCTGGCCAAGCGCCACTGGTGGAGGCTGAAATCGATGACGATGCCGAGCAGCTGGCGAATCAGGAACAGGATCAGGATCAGGAGGCAGATAGCTCTGCAGAGCCGGCAGAGCAACCGACTACAATTGAGAATCGTCAGCAGCACAATGAGGCCATGTTGGTTAGCGAGACGCAAAACATATCCGACGAGGTGTTTGAGGCCACCGATCAGATTAGCCCATTGCCACAGACACCCAACACAGAGCCAGCTACTCCGGCCAGCTCCAACTCAGCGACCGCCTCGCCACGTGCTCTACGTGCACCCTTTCACATTTCCAACATACTGAAGCGAACTGGTCCGCCGCCCACGGCACCCATCGGCGACAGTTGCACCTCCATTGAGACGCAGTACACCTCGCAGGCCAGTTTGCCGGTGGGTCCGCCTAATGCCACCAGCACCCCCTTTAGCAGCAACATGTCGCTGCCCATTGCGGGTCCAGTTAGTAGTCCGCCCGTAGCTGCTCCTTCAGCTTCTGCTGCTGCTGCTGCTAATGCTGCTGCTGCTGCGGCTGCTGCTGCTTCTACTGCCAGTGGTCCTTTTCCCAGCTTGCCACGTGAGCCGAGCACGACGCGTGGCTTCTTTGACTCCGGCGGTGGCACTCTAGCCGATAAACTGTGGCACGTCTCGCTGCAGATACCGCCGGGTGCAATTCCATCGGGAGTGCGCCAGGAGATCTACTTTACCGTCAGCGATCCGCGCATGGGACAAGCTGTTGGTGGACCACCGCTCGACATGGAAAATGGTTGGTCTAACTAACTCTAGTCTACTCTCTAGTCCCGTATTTGCTCGTTAAGCTCGTATTGTGTTGTTTGTACCTTCACCCACCTTCACCACCTCTTGCAAGCTGCAGCAGCCACAACAACAACTGCAACTACAACAACAACAAATATACATAAAAAACAAAAAAACAAAGCAAATTCACATAATCCTAAATATATATATTTTTTTTATTTTTGCTTGCAATATATATATATTTATATATTTTTTTTTTAATTTTTATGGATATTTTTTGTTTATAGATGTATATTTTTTTTTCTTTTACTTGAAATGTTTGCATCTTTTTAAAAATTAATATAGAAATACTTTTCGGTATTGTATTATTACCGTAAATCTAACTCTTTAGTTGGTGTTTATTTTTTAATTAGTATTGCATGTTTTTAATGTTGGTTGATTTGTAGTTACTAGTTGGTGAAAGAAGTAATTTAATAACGCACATTTTCTCAATTGCACTTGCTTAGAAACTTCATACATATTTTCCCTACATCTCAACAAAATTCTGATCGCCTCATAAAGCTGAAATACATATTTTTGTGAGAAAAATATATGATGATGAAACAAGCAAAGTGTTATATCACTAAGCATACAATAAACATTATGCAAATAAAAATAAACAATTTATTGTATGCATAATAATAATATAATAAATAATAAATAAGTCAATATACATAATATTAATATTCCAATTTTTTTTTTTCTAAATAAGAAAGTAATTTAAATATAAGAGTTGGAAATTTTGCGTAGAGGTAAAAATTTCTAAATACAACACTATATTTATTATAATTAGTTTCAATCACAAATCAGTTATTTTTATCTATACAATTTTAAAACAATTATAGAACAGTTTATAATATAAAATTTCTTGAATTAAAATTGGAAAATAAGATATAGTTCAGTACCTTATTAACGATCACATTTCTTACACTTTAATACTGAACTTAATATTTAAGTTTAAAATCAGAAGTATTAAAAGATGTTGGGCACTTACCTGTATTCACTTGGAAACGGTAATATTATTTCCCTTCCTTAGGCAACTGAATGTTTTTTTTTGTATTATTATAACTATCTACTACCAGTAATTTTTTTTACTACAACTATCTACCACAAGTGTCTATTTGAATGCTGAATGCTATTTACACTCTATATATTATACACTTCTTCACTGCCAGTAACACTTAAATTCTTACTATTTTGCTATTCTAAAGAAAACAAATACACACACACCCAACACTCGCATATCTATTTGCAATCAGAGCTTCTTCTAAGTTGCAAGAAACGAGTTCTAATCAATGTCAAATGATTTCCATCACAGGTGAAACGATGTTATCGCCACTCGTCATGTGCGGGCCGCAGGGCCTTGAGTTTCTGGTGCCCGTTACACTCAATATACCGCACTGTGCCGGACGCACCGCATCGCTGGGTCTGGCGCTGAAGGCTACCGACAGTGAGAAGAACCTCCACACCGAATGGGACAACATTGATCTGCCCAGCAATGCGGCTGCTCACACAGTGTCCGTCAAGGTGGATCACTTCTAGGCCGAATTGCACTACGGTTAAATATTTACAGAGAGCTCATCATAAAGCACACAAAAGGAACCGAATTATAAACATTTAATCGATTGTAAATAATTTCATTAAATTACACATTAAGACAGAATTCCACGACAAGAGCGCAACAAATAATAGCAACTTAGGCATTGCTTATAATAAAATTAATTTAACTTAATATTGTTTATTAATTGTGCCTTTAAGTGATCGATTTGCTTCTGAACCAAGTGTCGTATAAAAAAAAAATACTATAAGCGAACGAGTTAAAATTTGACTAAGCAAAAGCAACAAGAAATCTGTATAAAATTTTTAGCATATAGTTTGATAACAAACAAATTGTATATTTTAAAGAAATTTATTTACATTTATTACTATGTATGTATTTTAAAAGTTTACATTATTGTACTCAAATCGAAAATTTTTTATTCTAAGCGACTTGCAAACTGTTTTATATTTGTGACCCATTATATTGCATTGCATATTTTAATAGTGTGCAAATTTTTTGTATACAAAAGTTATACATATAAAATACATTTATATTAACTACATAAACCATATAGCCAACAAAATTAGTGCATATATACATATACAAATATTCACATTTTTGTATTAGAAATGAAAGATATACCCTTAGAAAGCTTGGGAATAAATAAAGGAGCATCAACAAATAAATTAACAACATTTTTTTTGTTGAATGAAAATATTACAGAAATTAGATTGCTAAATTATGATCAAGCATATAGGCGACGAGAGAAAAGGCTGTAGCTCGGAGTGATAGACTCGAAAGGATTAACTATATCGAAGTGTTCCTTTTGTTACAGTTGCATATTATTAAAACTCGGCCATTGAAAATGTAGACAAATATGCGAAATATATATTTAAAATACATTCATAATGATAAATAGTAGCTGTAGGCATATACGTATGTGTTTTATGTGTTATTATACATACACATATATATATATACTGATGTATGTATATTAAGGTATAAGTGCACTGCATGACAACGAAATGTAACAAGAGCTGGCAAAAGCACTTAATCTTATAGATTAACATCGAGTGTAGGCTTCTATAGATTGGAGAGTTAAGGATAGAGTTACATGACTAAACGCCCAGTTAAATTGGTAACAATGGTAACAGTCTTGGAGTCAGCTGGCTCCTACGCGGATGGCGCAGTCGTCGGTGTTGAGGGGGTGGTGCTGATGGTTGTGGTTATGGTTGTGGTTACACTTGTTGCCATCAGAACCTCCTGTTCTGGTATAACGGAGACAGCCTCCTTAACATAGCCGTATATATGTTTGCGTGTATCATTGACCACATCGCGGACCATGGCCTGAAAGAAGCTGCTGTGCAACGGCGCCTCAGCATAGCGTTCGTATTGATCCAGCGAATCTTGCAGCTTGAGCGTTAGGTCATAATTCTTGCGTACGACATCAAGGATCTGCTCCTCCGTGGGCGTGGACAGACCCTGCTCGGCCAGCCACTCCTTGATCTTGTTCTGGAAGTGCTTAACAATAGCGAGTATATTAACAAGAGCATTCAATAGTTTAATAACATCATCTTTGAAATCGCACTCCGGCATCGTTGTATACCGCAAGACTGCAAAGATTACGAGACAAATCAATTGGTTAAGTTAAGTACTGTAAGTTTAAATTAATTCGCATACCCATGGCATGAATTTCGGTGAATACTTTTTCCTCGCGATTTAGTTCGTAGTACAGCTCGTCGTAGCTATTTGTTGTGGCTAGGAATGTGTCGCCGTAAGTGATAAACAGATTGAATATGTTGATCACCTGCAGCGACAAGTGAAAGATGTTACACTTCTTGACCAGCGTCTGCTCCTGGTTGACCAGGAAGCGCAATAGACCAATCAATGCCGACCACAGTTCTTTCCACGGATAGTTGAGACGGACGCGACAGCGCTTTTGATAGCACAGAATCCGATGGATGACGCCAATGCACAACAGATACAGCTCCATGGGAAACTTCTTCATTAAATGCGACACAATGAACTCCACGAGCAGATCAAGTAAAGTGGCAGCCAACGGTTGCGATTTGCCCACTCGATCCACGTTGAGTTTGCGATGGCGCATTTGGGCACGGTGCAACATCACCTTGAACGTCAAATTGTTGTCATGCATCATTGAGTTGGCATACTGATCCTCCGATATGCAGGTGAGTATCAGGAAGCACAGCTTCAAATTGGCAATGCTCGATTCATTCTTATTATCCTGCATAACAATCGAACTGCAGAAGAGAGTGAGAAAGATATTATAAGCAATCGATGGTAAAACTATAAGAATAAGTGAAGCTAACCAATATTGAAAGACGGCCACGAGCAGATTTGTGGGATACTGGGTCATGTCGATGATTGGCGCATTGGCCAAATCAGGCACCGGTTGTGTCAGACTCAATGTGTTGCTGGGCGATGGCGGTGCACTCGACTCCGCCTGAGTGTGCGCCAGCGTCGTAATGAAGTTGCGATTCAAATGCACTGCCTCATAGAGGGCCAGCAGCAGGCCATTGTTGGCCTTAATCTGTTGGACACGCTCGCAGCCCTCATCAGAGACGAACATGTTGCCCACCATATTCGAGAGCGAGGAGAACCACGACGACGATTGCACATTGTTCAAACTCTGCATGTACTGGCGACAAAAATCAATCAGCGACTGCGAGATCATTTGGCCATAACTGAAAGACACAACGATAAAATGTTATAGTTATATCTTATCACACAAGCATTAGTTATTTACAGTTACCCATTCAATGCCAGCTCGTCGGCGAGAATGGAGAGCTGCACCACGTAGGGATTGGTGACCTCATGCTTGCGATAGTTGACCAGAATGGTCAGCAGTATGACGATATCGTGTCCATGCTGTGCCCGAAATGTGGGATCGCTGAGTAGCCGCACAAAGGCATCGAACAGGCTGTGCATCATTAGGTACTCGAAGAGCATGTTCTGCAACACATCTGTGCCCGTCACCAGCACCAGCAAAAGTTTCAGGCACATGAACCGGGCATTTTCGGTTACATCGCCCAGCAAAATGCAATTGCAATGCTTCATCAGCAGTTTTAGCCAATCGTCCATTGCCTCGTGGCCAAAGATCTCGTTGAGCAGGCTTAAGCTGGCATCCGTATTGCACTTTTTGAATATGCCATAAAATAGCGAGCATAATGTCTGCAAACTGTTGCACAAACGCTTCGGATGATCCTCTAGGTGTGGTGGAGCATATGATTTAGATAGCTGCTTAGGCAACATTTGAATTTACCTACCCTTGGTTGTGTCCAGCATTTCGATGCATTTCTGGAATAGGGTATTCAAGTTCGGCTTCACCAATTGCACCTGTTCGCTGTTCAGTTTGCTGATCTGATCCTCGAGGGATTCAAAATTGGGCTGCAGCAAGAAGAACTCGTTCCAGAACTCCGGGCTATCGGCGCTGGGATCCTCACCGCGGCACAGCAGCTCATATATATAAACAACCTTAAGCAGATTAAAGATGCACCGAAATTAAAGTTCAACTGGGTTAAATCGAGCAACCATAGAAATTAGGGTAAACCTTTTCCTTGGGGCGTTTCGTTGATCCACTGCCGCTTCGCTTCCGTGACGTCATGTTGTTTTTATTGTCTGAGTTATTTTATTGGTAATTAGTCAGCTTTTTGGGAGTTGGGAGTCGTCAGCCCTTTGTTGCTATTCTTGCTGGCAGTTTGACATCGGCAATCGACACTCGCATCCAATACACGCTCAGGCCAATCAACGGAATGGATTATTGAATGGATGAATGTTGAAACGTGTGAGCAGATTGCAGATTGATGCAGACTGATGCGAGACACACTTTCCAACACTGGTGGCTGGTCACAGCTGTTGTGCAATTCGATTCCATTTTGTGAACTACTTTTTTTGTTCAAGTTTTAGGGACACAGGCTAGTTTGCTTTTATAAAAACGCTCGAACAAATTAAAAATAATAATATTTGTACAGCCATAATTGCAATATTCACATGTCAATTTCAATAGCGCAGCTTTAAACCGGTGCAATCCAATTATTTTGTGAACGAATATAATTGCTCATTTTCAACCAAGCAGCAACCAGACGCAGAAAGAAGCAGCAGCAAAAACAACAACTTGCGACAAAAAAAAAGTGAAGAGAGTAGAGAATCTAAAAAAAACATGTCCAGTCTGCCACGTCGAATTATTAAGGAGACGCAGCGTCTGATGCAGGAGCCGGTCCCCGGCATCAATGCGATTCCCGATGAGAATAATGCCCGCTATTTTCACGTAGTCGTCGCCGGTCCAAACGATTCCCCCTTCGAGGGCGGCGTCTTCAAGCTGGAGCTCTTCCTGCCCGAAGACTACCCGATGTCGGCGCCCAAGGTGCGCTTCATAACAAAGATCTATCATCCGAACATCGATCGTCTCGGTCGCATTTGTCTGGATGTGCTCAAGGACAAGTGGAGTCCGGCATTGCAGATTCGCACCATTTTGCTTTCGATTCAGGCGCTGCTCAGTGCACCAAATCCGGATGATCCGCTGGCCAACGATGTCGCCGAACTGTGGAAGGTCAACGAGGCGGAGGCCATACGCAATGCTCGCGAATGGACCCAGAAATACGCTGTCGAAGACTGAAGAGTCCTGCTCGAAAAATTCTACTCACAGGGCGGTAGCTAATTTCTAGGGGGAGGGGAGAGTGGGTGGAGTGAAGACGTCCTTCGCATCAACCAGACACCCACCCACCAAAAGCATTGCATGCAGGCAACCAACAAAACCGATAACATACACACATAATATATTTTTTTTTTGTATATTTAAATAAGTTGATGTCAATGCGATATTTGTAGATGGAGCAGTGCAGAGATACATAAATACATACATATAATGATAGTGCTACATATATAATAAATGAATTAATGCTAAATTCGATGTAAAATCAAGCATTTTATTTTTTCCAATAAATTATGTGCGTATTGAAAAATAAATACTCATCGTTATTTGTCTGAAATGATTGCAATTGATTAGCATAAGTATGGAATGTTTGCATGTCGTGTCACGAGCGCGCAAATCTCCATCTATTTAGAAAAAGGCAACAATCGCAGTCTATATTAAACTATAAAGTAAACATCAAATGCAGAAATTACTCTTATTTATGGAAACATGGGTGTAAATATAAATACTCAATGTAAAGGTTAATTTACTTTCCTTACTGGGACTGGGAAAGGAAACAGGTTCAATTGGAATAAGAGGGCTCACACTGGAACTAGTTCGATAAAAACTACGCAGTAAACCGTGTGTTTGATTTCGACACTTCTCTCATTCTTCTGGGCAGCCTTTTGTATTTCACAACAAATCAGTAAATAATCAATTGTTTTGCAGCAAGTACACTCTGCAAACAAGTATGTCTCTGATCCGTAACTCCTCCCGACTCCTGCAAGCGCAACTGCGTCGAGTGCAGAGCGTACCAGTGGCATTATACCATGAAAATGTAAGTTTCAAAATGTAACTCATAAAAGTTCTTTCGTAATAACTTTTATATATTATACAAAAATGAATTTACATCGTTTATTAATAAACCAAAGATAAGAAAAGCGTGAAGCAGAGAATTGATTATATTTTTTGACAGGTCGTCGAGCACTACGAGAATCCTCGCAACGTGGGTTCGATGGACAAGAAAGATGTCAGCGTGGGCACCGGATTGGTTGGAGCACCTGCCTGCGGCGATGTGATGAAACTGCAAATCAAAGTGGATGAGAATGGCAAAATCATCGATGCCAAATTCAAGACCTTTGGCTGCGGCTCGGCAATTGCCAGCAGCTCGTTGGCCACGGAGTGGGTTAAGGGCAAATCCATTGATGAGGCAGGTAAACTGAAGAACACGGATATTGCCAAGGAGCTTCGTTTGCCTCCCGTCAAATTGCATTGCTCTATGCTGGCCGAGGATGCTATCAAGGCTGCTTTGGCCGACTATAAGGTCAAGCAGCAGAAGAAGGAGGCGCAATAAATCGCCATAAATACAAATATATATATTCTACTATGCTAGCAATTTACATACGTACATATAAATTATATATTGGGCTTTAGACTGTGTAAGTATATGTGGGAATATGTGTATGTATGTAAATCACTAATCTTTTGTATTACAGGGTGTGATTTCTGACCAGTGTGGAAAGTGGAATAATAATGAGGAATAGATGGAACTGAACTTATCTAAGCGATGCGTGTGTGAATGATTTTTAAAGTATGCATGTGTGTGTGTGTTTGATCTTGCGTGTGTGTGAGAGAAGTTAAGTAACTGTTAGCTTGAAAATAAAAATTTGTGTCGAACGGAAGCCATTTAAATTTTAAAGTTATGCAAAGCAAAAGCTTATAGTTTATCCAAAAAATGTTTGAATATTAAATATACTGTTTATCGATCGCGAATACAAAACCGCTTTATTTGTTTAATAATTTTACATGTTGCAAATGGAAAATTGTAAAGAATGTCTTTGTCCTGCTCAATGTTTAAGATCCTTAAGAGAGACGCACGCTGACTCCGCCACCGCACTCGCCCTTTGACTTGACTTCAAAAGCTGCAAGCACATGTAATTAATTATTTATAGGATCCATTCAATTAAATGTCGGGCAAAATGCTTACGATTATCAGCATGCTGGCAATTGTAGTTGGACATGACACACTGGCTGCCAAAAGTTAACAGACGCTCCTTACTGCTGTTACTGGCCTTGGCGCAGACGGGCGAATAATCATCGCCGCAGGTCCTCGAACAGCTGTCGGCCTGCTTCTTCGTATCCTTGGCGGGGCTGCCAACGACGAATGCCAATAGACAGAGACCTACGAAAAAAACAGTTGGTTCTGTCAGTTTGATCCAGCTCGCAATATACAAACTGTATTTTTCCTTATCTGGAAAGCTGTCAGTAAGGTTCATGAGTGCATGACAATTATATTTGTGTGTATTTTAATCTATATTTATTAAAAATGGTTTGGTTATCAAAAGCGTAAGTAAAAAGTTTGTACATATAGGCAATATGAGTACATATATAAATAATATTCCACAGTCATAGTTATTATTGTAGAAATTGTATTATAGTTTGACGAGAACTTATTCATATTAAAAATCAACTTATTCCAGTCCGCAAATACATAATAAATTACCGAGAATGGTAAGCAGTGCGAAACGCATTTTAAATTTCCAATATTCCACGAAAAAAAAGTCGCAAGCAAAATAAACAAAATTTTACGTAAACCGGCTTTCAGACGAGCTAGAATTGAACTGAGCTCTAGTGAGATTTATAACCTTTATATACATGTCAAGCTCGCATTGAACAATAGCCATACACACACGCGCACATACATAACACATATGTAGATGTGATTTAGACTATATCTATTAATTGTGCTGATGGGAATCACTCAGCCCACTGTTAAATTGGTGTGTATTAAAAAAGTAGACTTGAGCTTGAAGTTAATTTATTTATCAGTTCAGCTGTACTGGTAGAGGTAAAAATGGCAATGGCGGGATCAACGATAGCAGACAGCAAGTGGCCCATCCAATCGCAATTCAGAAAATTTGAATGGGCGGCATTTGACAGACACGCGACAAATTATTGCTGACATTTTCCCCTTTTGTCCGGAGATGTGGGCGATCCAATTAGCGAAAATGAAGAGTGTTCATCTACTAGATATATTTTCAGTGCACTCTTAATTAATTAATAGCTAATTATTTTTATTGTTATTTAAATTTCATATTTTTTTATTGATTTTGACCCACTGTGATTACCATTTGTCATTCTAATGCTTTACTCGAAAGGGAAATAAAAAAAATTATCAAAGCTCTATACACATTTGGATGCACATCATGTGCAACTAACGGGAATATTCCCCTCAAATCCAATTCACGTGATATTATTTACTCAAGACGATTAAGTCTTTATTGCTCTATTGGTCTTGTTTGTGAGAAGAGCAGTTCAAGATGAGTGATGTCATGCCACTTATTAAAACTTTGCACATATTGACAAGAGACATAATACAAGATACTTAAACTTTTAAGTGTAAATTTCATATACATATAAAACAATGGCATGGATAAGAAATTTATTATCTATCAAGGCAGGTCTGTTTTATTTCGTTTTAGCCGCTAACTATATATATTTATTATTATTATATTTTTGGGAAAAAAACCTAGCTATTTTTATCTAGAGGCTACCACGATTATGATAAACGGTGGATTGAATCAAACTATATTTTCTTTTAAAATTAATAATTTTAAACATTTTAATTTTCGATCGAACAGTCTTATTTTGTCAATTTAAAATTGTAAGAGCCCTATAATGTTTAATGCAAGTTAAATCATAATTTTATATTTAAAGGATGGTAGTTCCCTTGCTGTTATTATTCTCAACAAATTAGGAGAATATTTAAAATCAAACGCAAAAAGTAAACACAAAGTAAATCATCGGTGTAAAGAGTAACTATAAAATATCTTTAAAATGTGAAAAACTAAGCTTATCGATTTATATCAACTTCGAGTATCGATAATAAAACGTGCGATAGATCAGCAATGCGATATTTTGTTACGTCCCTAGTTTTCACAAAGACGATGCGTCATTTTTCGCTCAAAACGTTGGCAATTTCACAATAGGGAAAACAGTTTTTTTCTTCTTTGTAATAAAAATACATACTTTGATAGAGCTAATTTTGAATGTTGAAAAGGTAAAGTACAAGAAAAGGGTCTATTCGAGAAATAGAGCACATTTTAGTAAACATTTTAACTGCTTGCAAAATTCGAAAAATGGAGGAATTTATGAAATTGGTCGCTCAATACCAATGCAAATCGTCGAGTGTTGATCTAAGCAGCTCCGACAACGACAGCGATAGCGACTCCCATCTTCCATCCCCTGGACTTGCCAAAGATGCAGAGAGCTGCACGGGTGGTAAACGCAAGGCAGCGGGAACAGCAGCTCGACTGCCAACAAGGCGACCCGATCCCAACGTTTACAATCGGAATGCGTTGCTCGCCCGGGAGAATCGCCGCAAGAAGAAGGCGCACATGGAGTCCGTGGAAAGGGAGCTGCACGAGACGCGCAGCGCCAACAGATCCCTGCTGAAAGCGCTAAAAAAACAGTTCAAGCTAACGCAAAAGCTCGAGATGGAGTGTACGTATCTCAAGGACACACTGGGAAGGACACATTACAAACAGCGCAAAGGCGCTCAGATTTCATCGCCAGACAACAGTGATATCCAAAACAACAGAGCCACTTCACCAGAGGGTTCTCTAATCTCAACGTATTCGAGCAGCAGCAGCTACGAGCAGAATCCAATGGAGACGATGATGATGAGTGCCGAGAAGAACAATGGTAGTGTAGCCGAAGAGCAGTTTATAAATGAGACGCCAACAAGTTCATGGAATGATTTTATCGATGATTTATTAACAGATCACACTTCGCCAGCGGCGTATATGAATGAACTGGAGCAACCTTCACTGCAGCCAGTGGACATTATTGACGAGCACAGCTACTTCAATAAGTTTGCGCAAATCGATTGGAGTCCCAACTACGAGTGGAGTCCCAGTCGCACTCCGCCCACGCAACTGCTGCAAGATGAGGATTTCTTGTTCGACGCCACAGGCGACGAATATCTTGCAAGTCTATAGAACATACTATATATAAATTAATATTAATGTTTTATTAAGTATTACGTAAGATTTAGGCACACAATTCTTTATTCTGTGAATCGATACAATTCTTTCCATTATGACGAGATTTATGTATCTAATTACTTTATAGCCCGTGGAGAGTTTATGATAGAAAACCGGCCTTTGTCATCGATGTATAAATTTTGCTTCATAATTTCAGAATTTCAGGCCAATTTGGAGAGGCGCGTTGGGTTCTTTTTTGGATCCAGCTCGCACATGAGAACGTTTCAAGGTGGGTTCGATCGAAGGTTGCAAAAGAAAAGTTCCAATTGAGTCTATGATCATTTTGTCCCACTCTTTCAGCTGCGGCCACAATTAAAGACGATACTCGAAATCTATCTAATTTCCCCTATATACACACACATATATATAAATTGTCCTCATGGAAGGATCTCCTGATGAGCTGCAGTCTTCAAGTGTATTTCCGACAAAACGAAGGCTTTGTTCTCGTTTGTTTGCTTATTTTTTTTATTGTTATATTGAAAAAGATACAAAAACAATACTAATTTATTTGGATTCTGACATGTTGCAGATGATTTTTGATCACACAATTGATCGATGTTTGATGTTTGTTTACATTGTTCAAAGTGGTGGACAGTGAGGCTTGAAACGACGGTATGTATTTCTATCATAACTCCCAAAGAGGCATCTCCCATATTTAGATATATATACATATATATGTTTTTATTGTTGAATTTGGAAAGAATAATCGATATAATTTCATTAGAAAAAAATAATAATGCATTTGTTATTGAACCAAAATAAAAGTATAAGTACACAATATTTGTGTCTACATAAAAAACCATTTTTTTGTTTTTATCTTTTGTATCGACTAAGAGGTGTCTGTATTAAGAATCTGATCGATTAGACAAATTCCCTTTTATGTAGCTGCGAGAGAGAAAGAGGAAGACATGTTCTCTGGTGAAATTACATACCCTTGCAGACGAGTCACCCAACCGACAATTAAAATGCGTTATAAATTCATTTATGAACTAGAATTTAAAATTTAAGATATATTCTTAAGTGTTGCAGCAACAATATACGCATTACAAAGAGTTGCGAAATTAAGTTGCCGGATAAACGTTTGGCAATGTAAATCAATAGAGAAATATCTATGTTCAAATGTACAAATTTTATTTGCGTATCTATTTATGTGAAGGTATGTTTGACATGCAACATGCACAACGTAACACTTGACGACAATTTCGATTTTTCAATTCAGGACTTTAGCAACTTGGCATGGTATTCGATGTGTTCGGCAACGAAAGTGGCGATGTAGAAGTAGCTGTGATCGTATCCTTCGCGCTGCTTGAATATGGTCTGAATGTGATCGTTGCCAGCTGCGGCCGCCAATAGTTTCTCTGGCAAAAGTTGTTTGCCGGTCAGAAAGTTGTCGGCGGATCCCTGGTCGATGAACAGCTCCTGCGGTGTGCCGCCATATTTGGAGACTAGGCTGGTGGCATCCCACAGTTGCCAGTCGGCCGTATTAGCGCCCAAATAGCCGGCAAAGGCTTTCTGTCCCCAGGGGCATTCCGAGGGATTTGCAATTGGTGCAAACGCCGAGACAGATTGATAGAGTCCGGGATTCTTCAAGGCACAAATCAATGCACCATGTCCGCCCATGCTATGACCAAGGATGCCCCGTTTGCCAGGCATTGTGGGAAAATTGCCATTGATCAGTTCGGGCAGCTCCTGGGTAACATAGCTGTACATCTTGTAGTGCTTTGACCACGGCTTTTCGGTAGCATCAACATAGAAGCCAGCGCCGCTGCCAAAGTCATAGGCATCATCCTGGCCGGGCAGCTCTACACCACGTGGTGATGTATCGGGATTCACCACTATAAGTCCATGCTTGGCTGCGGTCTGCTGGAAGCCGCTCTTTTGCACAAAGTTCTCATGGGTGCACGTCAATCCGCTCAGAAAGTAGAGAACCGGGCATTCCGTTTTATCCTCAACAGCCGCCGATGGCAGAAAGACACCAAAGGTCATGTCGCAATCCAAGACTTTGGAGCGATGTTTGTAGACACGCTGTTCGCCCTCGAAGCATTTTGTGGTGGACACTAGTTCCAGCTGCATGTTCTGCAATTTTAATAATTATTAGAGTTGGGTAATAACTGAAAGAATTGACCTACTTAAGACGATTTTTGGGTTTTTGTTTTCAAAAAGAATCAGAATGAAGTGAACTCAAATATAGTTCAACTTATACCGGTACCAGGGCTCCATAAATATATACAATTTTTATATTTAAAATCAGTATTAACATACCAATATTATTCTATTATATCCTAAATTAAATTAATTGGAGAATCTAATGATATTCGCTTAATATCGCAAAAGATTATTTAATTAGGTTCGCCAAATTAACTATGAGCTGTTTAACGATCTGAAATTCAGCCCTGAAGCTGTGCTGTAAAATGTTTCATTTGGACTCATTTCTAACACTAAACTTTTACAGAGCATATTATAAGTAAATAAACCGCCAACTGTATTGTTTATTTCACTAATATTTTAACATTTAGCCGCAATATAATGTCCGAAGAGACTCCAAGTACTTCAACGTTTGGCTTTAGGAAGCGCAATATTAACCGGGGTGCCGGGATGCGACGGAAAAAAGTGAGCACCAGCAGCAGCAACGAATCAGGTAAACATCAAAATTGGCGCAAAAAACGCAAAAAGAGTAATATTAATATAATTCGATAGCGAAGAGCAGCGACGAGGATTCGCATAATAAAACCAGTGCCTTAGATCGTGCCGCAAACCGACGGAAGCGTACCAATCCCAACTTTCAGAGTACCAAAACGACAGCCAAGCGAAAGTCAGATGCCGGCTCCAAAGGCGCCGATTCATTAAGCAGCGGGGCTGAGTCAGGTGGGGACAACGATGACGTTGGCGTGGCGTATAAATCAAAACGTGAGGCGATTCCAAGCGGACCGCAAGATCAGGGCGCGACTAGTGTTAATGAAGTGGACACAGAACTGGATCGTGATGCCCAGGCAATCCATGCGCGCTCTCTGAAAATCAATGAGGAGCTGGAGGGCAAGGCAGATGATAAACTCTATCGAGGCATTAACAATTACGCACAGTACTACAAGAAGAAGGACACGGCGGCGGGCAACGCCAGCTCGGGTATGGTGCGTAGTGGACCAATTCGAGCACCGGCTCACTTGCGTGCCACTGTACGCTGGGACTATCAGCCGGATATTTGCAAGGATTACAAGGAGACGGGCTATTGTGGCTTTGGTGACAGCTGCAAGTTCTTGCACGATCGCAGCGATTACAAGGCCGGCTGGCAGCTGGAAATGGATCATGAGGCGGAACGGCGCGGCGATTGTGACTCGGATGGGGATGAACACAAATACGAGATTCACTCGGACGAGGAATCATTGCCGTTCAAGTGTCACATATGCCGGCAGAGTTTTGTTAATCCTGTGGTTACAAAGTAAGTGAACTGCTCATACAATCCTCAAGTGCTCTGTTAATCAACTTAATTAACGTTTCTCAGGTGCAAACATTACTTCTGCGAGAAATGTGCGCTTGCGCAGTACAAAAAGTCACAGCGCTGCATTATTTGCTCTCAGCAAACCAATGGCATATTTAATCCTGCCAAGGAACTGATAGCTCGCCTGAAAACAGAACCAATGGAAGAATTGGATGATGACGAAGATGATGATAACAATGAGCGTCCACATGCCAAAAATACTGAGCAAGAGATACACGAAATTTCTTCCAACAGCGATACTGATTAGCTTTTAGGCTATAAGTTATTAAATTCTATTAAAATGTAGATTGGAAAAGGTTTATTATATTTAATACATATTTTTTTGCCATTAAAAGTCAACATTATCTTAATAATACTTGCTTTTCTCAATTTCTGCCAGTTCACTGAGGATATTTGACAAAATGTTGATTTCATTTTACATCTGTATTTGTTGTTTCTACTGAGAAAAATGATTCGATAGATTCGTTTACTTTTAATTTTATGAGGATAGTTCACAAGTTAGATTAAAAATGTAGAATATAAAAATGATTGTTCAGAACATTTAATAACAAGTTAGAGTGCTGTAGTCGAGTAAACTCGATTTCGATATACCCTGAACCCAGTTATTAAATATATTCTATTATTATTGGCAAATTCCCCTTTAAAAAGATTTACACTAACACGTGAAACACGCAATCGTAGGTAGCGGGGCTCATGCCATCTCTTTCTCACACATGCGCTCGCATATTTATGCATATAGAAAATGCTTGCGGCTGCTGATAGAAATGAGATCAATATGAGAATATATGTTCGACTATAAGTTGGGTGTTTCTTATCCGATCTTGACAAAATTTGGGCATTTGATCAAGAGTATGCATATGCATATTATGTATTAATTAGAATTCTCCCTTTAAAATTGTGGCATTTATTGCTATCGGAAATTTTATTTATCGATAATTGCATAACGAAGGCAGTTATCGAAAAAATAACGCAAACTTGTACTGCGTATACGGGAACCTAGCTCTTATAGTTCCTGAGATCTGCGTGTTCATACAGACGAACGGACGGACGGACGGACAGACGGACATGGCTATATCGACTTGACTATTGATCCTGATCAAGAATATATATACTTTGTGGGGTCGGAGATGCTTCCTTCTGCCTGTTACATACATTTGCACAAAACCATTATACCCTTTTTACCCATTTTGAATGGGTTAAGGGTATAAAAAGTAAAATATTTATTGTGTTATGAGTATTAAAGGGATTCAATTTGTTTGTTCTCGAGCGCAGACTTATAGGACTCACCACAGTAGTCAGAACCTGATATTTAATAATACTATCAATCTTACTTGCATCCGAAAGTTTGCAGTCTACTGAGACCTTCTCAAGGAATTATTATTATTAGAGTGGTACCATAAATAGAGCAAATGTGCTTACCTAGCTGACACTGCCACCACTCAGTAGTAGTAGTATTCATGGTAACAATCCAACAAATGGAATCGTCGTATTGTATTTAGATGATCAGAACCATAGACATTGGCTTCTATTTGAAAACAACACGCCACAATTCAATTACACAAGAGGTACTTGTTAAATTTATTTAACTACCATATAGATAACAAACATAAATACACATATTGAAAATAACACAGCACTTTTAGAGCTTTAATTATTAGTTTTCAATCCAGAAAATAAAATAACTTTTACATTATTCAAATGCTCGAATAAGATCGTTGCTTTTATACTATATTATATTAGATTCGGGTGTGTGAATAGCATTTTTGCAGAAAGCCTCAAAGCTAGAGAATAGCGGCCAAGCGCAGATCAAGTTAATTCATTTTTGATAACTTTCCCGATTACTGGTATCAAAACGTCATATTTTTTAAGATATAACCTTTAACATAATAATAATTTCATGACATCTGATACACATTTTGCTAGTTAGATAAAATACAACAAGTGACTTTAATTACATTATTTGCTTGTACCCTAACTGTTTGCCATTATAAAACATCTGGTATAAAAAGTCAACAACATTTGAAACTCATCTAAGTACAACTGTATGTCTGTGCAATGATTTCTAAAGCCTCACATTGCTTCGGCTTTACATGGATTCTGTTGCTCCTGATTGGAGGCTGTATCAGCAAGGTAAGTCAGGTGATTTGGCATTATTATGACTAACTAAGGCTAATACTTTTTGTTCTTACAATAGCGCAATTGGATCTTTGAGATTATTGCAGTAGCCAGCTTCAGTTCGGACGAGAGCATGCTTAATATAAGTTTTGGGATACACCAAATCTCTCGACAGGAAATTAGTGTGTCGGCGGTGATGGACTGGAAGTTTGATGCTGATGATACCATGATGGTAAGTTATCTAAAGAATTGCAAAAACCCAAAATATGAATTTTTCTCTTTGATCATCAGATTGAATTTACCAGTTATAGTAGTCATAGCGGTAATGAAAACGACTACAAAATGTTGCCCTATAGAATTCACAGGATGAGTCTGTTCGACTTCTTTAACTCTTTTTACAACACCATAATTTATGCGAATGTTGAAAAGTGTTCGAATTTCCCAGATTTTCGCTATGGATTTAAGCCACCCTTGCTGCAGGACACGTATAAATTGGAGAACTGTCTGTTTACTGGTGAAGGTGTTCCAGATATTTTAGCAGCAGGCTACTATTCATTGGTATTTTTATTAAGCGGCCAGGTCGATGCTAAGGTTTCGCTCTATTTCAAAGTTATGCCCAAAAGTATGATAACTCTTTAAGTGACGATGTTGTAACTTTTTTATCTTACCTCGATAAGTGGAAGAGGACTCTTATCGAATGTGTTGATAGGATAATGAGTCCAGACGCATTTGCAACAGCAAATGTGCACCTAATAAAATGTAGTCGATACTTGTCGATGACTTAATTAATTTAAGTGATCAATAAACCGTTTGAAGCATTTCGTCATTAGTCTAACATAACACGTTATTAAGAAAACTAATATTAACATGAACGGTTTTTTTTTTTAATTCGAATTTTGCTGCGAAATGACGAATATATCAAGCTTGCACTTGCAGCATTCAATTCTCATTAAATGTTTAAAGATTACCTCTTTGAATTTGTTTTTGTTTTTCCTTTTGTTTTTTAGCGAACAACGTTAAAAATAATTCTACCATATCGGTGGTATCTAATCCGCTTATTAATTCTCTTAAAATTTATTTATATTTTTTGCGACTTATATCATGGATTGAATTATTTTATTCACTACAGAGTGAGACGAGTTTGAAAATAAACATCAAAGAAACACAAAAGTCAAACTAATGGAACGACAAAAAGCTGACTGCTATGATTCAATCCTTACAGCGACTCGCTGCAAATACACTTCAAACTAAACACATATCTAAATCGGATTATTTTTATATAGATTCGTAACATTGTCAAACAGCGTAATTTTAGTTATTGTACTTTAATATTTTAAGCGCCTGGATAAATTATAAATTGCTTAGATTTTGATTAAAAACAGTCCTGTAAAACATGATAAAATTATGTTTAAAAACAATAAGTTTAATCTAGCATTTTATTATATACTTTTCTACCCATGCATAAGGTGCTGTAATTTAAAAAATGCAGTGATTTGAGTATTTTTATGCCTGTCAAATCTATAATCTTGTGCTACCTATACACTAATATTAAATTGTCTACCTCTCAAACTGAGCAAATAATATCTACATATTAGAGATAAATAATTATATGACAATTATTGCAAGCTGATGTTCAATTATCTTATCTTTTAGGGGACAGCCTTTTTTGCGAGACGGCAGTTACAAACATTTCACATTCGCTCGTCAGGAGCAAAGGTCAAAGCAATCAACCCTATAAGACCCCAGTTAAGAACAATGTGGAAAAAACACGTAGAACACAAGTCTGTATTTGTCTAGAACAATAAAGAACAATTTTATGCTCATAATTCAATTGGCAAGAGTTTCATTTCCGCTTTTTTACGCATCAGCACACAAAATTTCTATTGGGAGACGACGCAGCTGCATTTCTGATTGCTTATCTGACTGTCTTGCATGCTTTGAGAGAGCAGAGCGAATAAATTGTGTGTTCGCAGAGGCACAGCCGCCAACACCGAGAAGCTTTGTGGACTTGTTGGTTTTCATTGTTTGGCGCCTTAAATCCAAATACGGCCAATATTCATTGCTGCCAGGGTCTGAGACTAAGCCGCAAATTCTGCCTGCTCGACGCATGAAACGTACATATGAGCTCATAAGTCTCAAACACAAAACCGACAAAGACCAAAAAAGTTGGATATTGCTCAATGCACACAAATCACTTTGGAGCCGCTCCCATCGTTGCATCAACCTCAATAGACGTTTGTTCTGTTGAAAGTTCGATGAATTTGCAGCAAAGCTTATAGCGTTTTTGTATTGGGCCAATAGTTAATTGAATCTTTGAATGGAAATTCAAATAAAAATCAACTGTAAGCTCTGATAGGCTCAATCCCGCTAATACAATCGAAATTATCAATTATCAAATTATCAATAATAAGAATAAGACAGAGTATAATGAACCTTTTATTTTGTGTTTAAATAATTTTATTAGCAGAGCAAATAACTATAAAATTAATATACAGAAAATATATACATTTTTTATACAATTTCAAAATATCTACAATAATTTGATTATAATTATAATACATTTTGCAAATTTACTCATTGTGAAAGTCGACAAGAAAATAACGATTCTCTCTAAATTGTAGTTCGATTATTCTTCTGAGTGTACAGGAACTTCCTTTAATTCTTCGTTGTGTTGCAAACCAATTTTTATTTTTAAAATAAAGATACTTTAGGTATTCTGTAATTTTCTTAATACATGATTCGTGTGCGTAATTAGTAAAATTCAATATTTGTGTACTTTAACTTGAGAAGACAGCAGGAGCCACAAAAGTCCACAAGTCACGTACATGCAGCTCTACTCTTAGCATCTTAGCATTGGCATTTGACACCTAGTCAAATAATTGAATGACAAAATCGTACATGACAAGAGCAAGTAAATTGAGCGGGCGAAACATTCTTGAACGATGACTGCTCAATATAATTTACGACAAATCAGTTTTAATTATTTTAATAAGCTCGAACGCAATGCATGTACGTGTTGTCGACCATTTTATAGTTTATATGCCCGTGTATGTATGTACATATATGTGTGTGTATGCATGTATGAGTATGCATGGGTGTGTGTGTATAGCTGTCACATATCGATCTCGATATCATTAAGCAGCTCGTACACGTCGTCAAATGGAACAACAAACGCTGCTTTGATTAACAGAGCGCGTTGAGGAGCAGTGGAATTAACACGCTTCAAAACGCTGTCAAATTAGCAAGTGGAAGCTGTTATGTTGTTTTCTGATCCACTCTTCACCAGCCCTCCTCTAACTGCTCTCAGTAACAATTAAGAGCTAAATGCTTTTGACGCCTACAACAAACGTTGGTTAGCAAAGGTAGCTCGCAGGATGATGAGCTTATTATTGCTTTGACACTAGTACCACAAAATCATATTCATATTATTCTCATTAATTTATATATATCATCTTTCGTCTTTTCATTATTCAAAATCTGTGCCTTGGGGGACAATCAGCAAATTAGTTAACTATAGATTAACAGTTCCTTTGTAATATTATAATGTTGTTTAGTGCGTGGATCTTTGGGAATATATATTCCAGTTTCGTTTTAATTATTTAACAGTACATTCACAATTGGTAAACTTTGGTAGGGCTTTGCGACATAAGCACTCAATGGATTGATTGGTTATATGGGCATTCTAAGGCAAGCTCTAGCGGATATAGTGTAACAATTTGCAAGTCCAAAGTATTAAAAAAGGTGGGGGGCAATCTTAATTAGGTGTTTAAGCAAGTAAAAACAAAAGAAGTATTTTTTTTTTAACAAGGAAGAGCCTTATTTGTGTTACAAAATAAATAAATGAATTATGAGATTAATAACTTCATTAAAAACACAATTAATTTTAACAGTCGCTTGTTAATACATCAATTTACGTTAAGTCTTACTTGGGTATCCACAATGTTCTATAATTATTTAATGAAATATTTAATTTTTTTATTATAATAATTACCATTTTTTTTAACATTTATTTTTTAAATTTTTAAATGAATTTTTCGCACATTTGCTACAGAGCCGTGTTAAATTACGATAACATTGATGTGTGATTCAATAATATTGCATATCAAGAATATATATATATATCAAATACTTAAAAAGTGTCCCTCGTTTATTTATTTACATAAGCAACTGGCGATAGAATTTTGTGTTTATGCTACGCATACGCCGCTTTGCCTGCACGTTTTGGAATGCTGTTTGTGTTCGTTCTCTTATTTATTGGCTTCTAATGTCACTGGCTATTATCCCATGGCCAACGTCCGGTGGCACTGGCAGAAGAAGGGAAGCAGCTCAGCAGCTCAGCAGCTCGGCAGCTCAACTTGTCGTTTATTCTGTCAATTATCATTAATTTCGAAATGGTGCTGTCTTCACCAAGGTTGTCGCACCTTTAGCACGCCCCCAACTTCAAGGCACGTACGCCGCAGCTAAAATGTCTCCAGCCATATAAATTGTTATTGCTTGTGCGTATAATTTGCCTGTCTGTTTGGACAATGTCTTAAAGACCGGGACGCCAGGAGACAAGTTGCGGCAACACATTTGTTGTTGTTGGTAGTTTGCGAGGCGTGGTTAGTTATATCTACTGAATGACTTTAGTGATTTATTTTCATAAGGTTTTCTATCTGTGTTCTTGTCAACTTTCTCAAGGATATATCTGGGTTTGTTTCCACTCTATGAATCATTAAGTTTAATTACTGATAAACGTTTAACTTTACTTAATTTTTTTAAATTTAAATTAAATTTTCATATACTCAATACTTTGATCTCAATGTCTCATTGCATTGATAATTGGGTGAATCAAAATTTAGCCATTGGTTGAGAACTAGGTACAATGTGATCTACTAAATGTAAAATAACTTCTTCTAAGCTCTATTAGAAACCTTAGTAAGATAAGTTTTTAAAAGGAACTAACACTCTTTCAATAATAAACATCAATATTGTTTGGCAGCAAACATAATGTCAGACTGAAACAAATAACATCGAGTGAAGCAAAGCAAAACTAGCACAATGCCGAGCTAAATAAAGTTTGGTTAAAATCATAAAGTGCACGAAAAGTTTCTGCCAATCAACGAAAAAGAGAAAAGTGTAAAGAAGAGAGAGAGAAAGAGAGAATCATCAATATCAAAATTGCGTAAAAGTTTCACTAAATCTCCTTTCTCTTTTCTCTGCAGTTAGCAACCACTATTATTCAATTCCATGCCACTGTCCACTTTAATCTTTATTTGCATTGTGGCAAACCGGCGACGAGAATTTTTGTGGTCTGTTTTGAAGAAAACTTGAAAACTTACTTCCTTGTTGTTATTGTTGGCTTTTGGTAACATTGTAAGTGCAGTGGTTCTTATTCTTTGGCTTTTGTTGGCCAACTGCCAAACAAATGTCCGCAGTGCAAGTGTCAGAGATTTTTGGTAACCTTTTGGCGCAGTTGTTGCGAATCTTTTTATAAATTACAACTCAGTGGCAGAAACAGCTGCCTTAGCTGTTGGGAAATCTGATCAAGCAAATGCATAGATATGCAATAATGTGTATTTATGGCTGCATTTCTAGGGAACACATTTTATGCTTTGTTTCCACTCAAAATAATTTTTAATTTAATAGATTCGCCTATTTCCTCTCTCCCTTATTGGATGACAACATTTGTTGCGCATTTTCTGCATGTGTATTTGAGATGGGTGCACACATGTATGTGTGTATGTACATAATTGTTTAAAACTATTAAGCATAAGATTAATGCTTCTGATTGTGGTGGATTAATATTGCTTTTGTTTAACACATAGCATGCCATTTGGCGTAATTTATAAAATAATTACACAATTATGTGCTGAATGCGTGGCAATAAATTAAAAACACAATTAATTGACCATATAAATAATTATTTTAGGTTTAAACTTGTATTCATCTAGTTTATACACAACTAATACAATTTTGTCATATGTATTCATATGTTTTTAATTATTTATTTAGTAAATAGCTAACTTATAGTGTTTTTTTTTTCTTCAAATTTATATTGTAAGCAATGCAATTGAAATTCAAAATAAACTATTTGATTCAAAGTTGAACAGTCTCCATTGTACTATAATAATCACAATGTGGCCTAAGCAACAAAACATAACCAAATGTCACAGAATGTCCGGCCATGGGTGGCCTATGCGAGGGTGTGATGGAACGTTTACATGCGGCGTATCTAGGGACATAACAACTTCCGGTCAAGCACACAAATGAGCTATTCAAAACACACCCACACACTCACAGGCCCACTGTACAAAAAGCTGAGTGAATGCAATAAACAGACAACAAAAACAAACTGGGCGTGTTTCAATTGTTTATTGTTGTTGGCGGCTGTGCGCTTAGCAAATGGGCTCCATTGTTGAGACACTTTAGAGAAGGAAGAAAAGAAAAGGCCGGGACTAGTATAAAAGTTTCAATAAGAAAATATGTGCAAATAAAATAAATGAAAAGTGTGTAAAATTTTATTTTAATAAGCTCAAATGTGTACAAAACAAAAAGCTGAAGAAGCACACGCACACAAACAAAGAAGTATGTGTGTGTGTGTCTCTGTGTTCTGGTTTGTCAATGTGTGTTTAGGGTACGATAGTTCTCAAAAAGTTGTGAGAGTTGAACAACAAAAGCTACAACAGCCTCTTGGCAATGCGGTTTTCCCTTCTTGGTTGCGACTAAGCTAGAAATATTTTCATTATAAACTTTACGACAGGTTTTGTGTGTGTGTGTGAGTGTGTGTGTATGGAATGGAAACGGAAATGCGCTATTAACTGGCAAGTCAAGCTTATTAGCTGCAATAAAAAATAATAAGCTGCAAAGTTATGTTGCAATTGTGGCATATTTCTCGACTGCTCAACTGCGAGTCAAGCGAATCAAGAGCACGGACACAATGCTACTTCAAGAATTTGTATCTATGTATACTGGTGTGTGTGTGTGTGTGTGTGTGTGTGTTTGTGTGTATAGTATGTGTTACTGGTGTTCATGCCATTTTTATGATAGTCGAGAGTGTCAGTTGTGTGTGTGTGTGTGTTTGTGTGGTAAAATCTTCACTTCATTTTCAAGATTTACCAAACCAATCTCTCTGCCACCTCCTCTGTCTACTATCGTTCGAAGTGTTTGTATGTATATGTGTGTTTTCATCTGTGTGCTTGTGTGTATCTGAGTGCATGATGGCACAAGAAAAGTCTAAAAAAAACGAGATAATTTTATTTTATAAAATGTGCAACAATATGTTCGTACTCATCGAACTGACCAAGATTTTAGTTGTGGTCTGACTTGGCTCAGACTTGTGAAAGGGCGACTTGTGCATGACACTGAGTGCTTGACTCAGCATTAGCCACAGCATCTTTGAGCTGGCAATAGAAACTGGCTTATTATAGTTAATATCGTGCTCAGCGCATATCATTATATACAAATTTATTTATTGTAAAGGATTCTGGCCACCACTTAACATGAGACTCATACTAAACGATTATTTCCTTGTGTATATATATGTATAGTATTTGTTGGACAAAGCTCTTGTGAATCCAAAATGCGTAGTATCTCAGTGCAAAGCTTAAGATTATATTATATTTATTGTGTTCTTGGGATATAGTTTTGAAGTTTAAACTTAAAATATGACCCTGTTGAACACTATTTTAGAGCTGTTAGCTTAACAAAAATGGAATGTGAGCAAATTAAATGAAAGAAAACTTGAAAACTCAACTTGAGAGACAATTTTGATTTATATTTTCTCAATTTATTACTCAAAAATATTATTTTTCAAATGTTAATGAGATATCCCACCAAGTAATCAATTAAAACTTAAGTATTTATCATTAGAATCCGTGTAAACGAGTTGAGGCTGTCCTGAAGTTTTTTTTTACAGTTTGACAATTAAAACATACATTTTTCCAATAGATTCAACATTATCTGTTTATAACTGCTGGAATAATAACTTGGGATAAGCTTGCAATTAATTAAATATTAACTTAGTGTGTTGTTTATAATTTTTATTTTATATAATGATTATTAATATGTATTTATTTACCTGGAGTAATATAAATATAAATTAATAAATTCAGATAAGATTGGAAATAAAGTAAATATCAACAAATTAAGTCTGTTCGTAATTATATTTATTATTTTGTATATTGTATATATTTTATATATATATATATATATATATATTGTATTATTAATAAAACTTAATATTTATTTATTTACCTGTCTGAAAACTCTTTTCCCAGGCACAAAATATTTTTTCAGAAGCATTATAGCCAGCTTTTTACATAATCCGATTTGCGGTTCATTTCCGCAAGCAACACTTAAGGCAAGCTAATCAAAACTTGTGCAACGAATTATTAAAAGCTGCGGCTAAGCACATTAAAAGTGGCAATCTAAGCACCTGCCCAACATTTGGTGGTCAATGGATCAATGGATAACAAGCCAAGGGCGCTCGGGGGGTCAGTGTACATAAATAATTTCAATAATGTGCTGCTAATACCAATAACAACAACAAGAGCAGCAATAACAATAATTGCCACCACATTGCCGATAAGCAGGGTCTATGCTGCGGTCGAAACATTTGCTTACCGCACTCGCAGAGTGGCATGTGGCAAGGGCGAATCTTTCAATCATGGTCAGAGATTTGCCATTAACTGAGAATGTCGTCTCGACCAGGCAGAGAGCAAAGTTCCTATTACGTTTACGAGCATTATGCGAGTTAATGGCTGAGTCGCGGGGGATAAGCGTACAAATAATGGTTGTGTATTAAAAAAGTTTCGTTTTTTGTTGAGTTTCTCGGGCATCCAACAGGTGTCGGACGAAAAAACAATATATATATATATATAGATATATATATACGTGTATATATGAAAGACAGCAGCCCCGCTGTAATTTTGAAATTTCGTTTTGTTTTTTACAGCTCAGCACGAGTCCTGACAATGAATTAAACAGGTCGGCAAAGTGGTTTACCTTTAAGTAAGTAACTGATGTTCAAAACTTTCACTTTGCACTGCAAGTGCTTTTCCCGCACGCGTTTTTTGCGGTTCGAAAACTTTGCTCGATGTGTTTGCCTTGTCCACTTTTTGTGTATTATTTGACAGGCCAGTTGACTTTCTCTGGAATTGTTTTTCCTGTTGCTGTTGCACCAGCTGTTTATATAAGAAGTTAATCTTATGAAAGATTTGTTATTGTCAAATAATTAATATAATTGTTAATCTGCATAACTATTTGTTGAAGATTAGTTACTGCGTTTTAACTTAATAATCCATTACTCAAATTAAATATGTGTATAATTATTTAGGTCATTAAGATCACCAATACAAATGCATTGGAATAATAGTTTTGAACATTAGGTTTTATATTCTCGTCGACTATTGTGTAAGATATTCAATACTCGACCTAAGGAACTATGTTTTAAATCTAAATATATCTGAATAAGGCTTTTTATATACTTGTTATATAGAAAAATTATAACATGTGTTTGATTTTCAGGTATAGCATTAAACATCGTACACACCATGGAGCACTCATCATGGCTAATAGCTTTAGAAACTGTTATATCGAATTGTGAACCTTAATTTACTAAAAACATCAAGCCAATTGCGATCAGTATAAATTAATATATAACTATTTGCGAAGAACTTTCAGTACTCAGTCGATAAATTACAAACATGTAAGAGAGTGAGCGTGGAATTGTGTAATCGCGATTACTTAGTGAAATGGTAAAGTGGCAAAGTGCACGTAGAATGCATTAAAGATAAAAACCGCATGTCCAACTTCCAATTGGAAAACATTACACACCCCAGGGGAGATTGGAAGAGAGTGCAAGAAGAGGGGGCTGATTCTGCCATGGGACTAAATACATATATACAGGGAGGGCATATTTTCAAACTGTGGCTTTTATGCGGAATGTGCATTTTACGACTTTTTAAGTGTCAGAGCTAACAAAACTTTTGCCACAAGTCGAAGCTGGAGTCAGTGGCAAACTGGCAACACAGCTGCCGCATCGTTTCGGTGTTGTTTTGTTAGTTGTTTTTTTTGTTTTTTTTTTGGCTTATTGTTGTTGTTGCAGTTGCTGTTGCTGTTGGCGCACCTATACAAAAGTCAAAGCTTTTGACGACGGCAACCATATTTGCTTTCAACAGAATAAACTTGGCTTTTGAAATATATTTTGCGTCAGAAGCACTAGGAAAACTAAATTTTATTTTAAAGTACAACACACACACATAAAGAATGAATGAAAACGCACACCTACAAAGGGCATTTCCGTTTCCGCATTGTAGCGCTCGGTGCGCCTTACAACGACGCTTTTCCCTTAAGCAGCACCGGCAGCACTACGTTATCGTCTTTATTGTTTGTCACATACATGACCTCGCAATTGTGTTCCGTTTTCTTTGCATCGCCTTTTTCTGGTCGTGCAGCCACTGTGGTTCAGCTCCGCTCAGCTCAGGTCTTCGGATACGGAAATGGCATAAGTTGTTGTCGCCTAGTAGTTCACACGTAAGTCCGTTCAATGAACAATAAAATGGCGTTGCTGTTCAGTCTGCCACCGCGATAACTGCATGGTTTGTGTTGCGCACAATATAAGCACATGAAAGAATGCCAACGCGAAAAATGTCTCTTAATATGCTTGAAATTGTTTAACATGCCTGAAGAGTTTGTGGTTTGGAAGCCAATTTGCTTAGTAAATAGCTTTAGATTTTAATTTTTTTTAGAAATTTTTCCATAAATTATCTTTTAAAATTAATATTAATTAATAATAATATTAATTTATTTACTAAGCAATACAAAGCGGGTAAGCATTATAATTAATGTTTGGTGTGCACTATTTACAATGTATATTTTTCGTTGTCAAGAGTTATTTTTATTAATTAAATTTTTTTTAATAAATAATGAATTTTTTGTCTTGCATCTCTTATCTATCTTTCGCTCTCACTTTATATATCTTCCTCATACTCTCTTTATCTGTCTCTCTCCCGCTCTACCCGTCGGTCTCTGGTCATGCAAGTCACTATTACAATGAAAGCACTGTCTATGTAGAGTGACTGTCTGTGTATTGGGTGTAAAAAGAGTATAATTAAAAGCATTTCATTTAGCCAATTTAAACTTCAATCTAAAACTAAAACCTTTTAAGCAACGTTGCAATGATGAATAAAATGATAAAGCAGTATAATATATCTGTATGTATGTGTTCATAAAAGTACGTATCATTATACCTATTACAGATTATATGTTTTAATGGGCATTATTTAATATGTATAATCAAAATATGCAAATTAAATATGTATCGAATTATGTCAACAAAGGAAATTCAGTTGTTACACAAACATTTCAATTAATTTTTGTTATAAAAGTCACAGTCACGATAATATTACTCAATTATACCATTGGCACTCAAAGCCATTAGTAAAGTTTACTGACTGACACTAAATGCCCGGGCGCAACACGTCGTATGCGTTATGATTGCGAAATTAGCACGCTGTTCAGAGACTGAGGGACTGACAGCGCAGCCATTGGCTTAAGCGTTTCTAACTTCGTGAATGGGGGATTGGACCTGAACAGAGCCATAAACCCAACTTGAATGGAAAATTGCAGCTGTAAAGTTTCGCTTAGCCTCGCCATCTCCCCCCACTCTGAAAGCGCTGCACGTTCAACTTATTCAAAGTTATTGTGCTGCTGTCAGAAAGTTTTTTGTCATCACCTTCTGCAATGTCCAGTGTGGCACAGTAGAAAGCCAGAATCCAATAATGGCTCACTGCTCACTCTTGCGGTAGATTTACGCACATTCACACACACAAAGACAAACATAAATACACACACACACACACACACACACACACCCACATAAGCACTTAGGTTTGCACACTGGCTGCATTGCTTTCAAATACTAATCTACGCGCCATAATTGAAAAACTAACGGTTTTTGTAACGAGTTTTTCGTGCTTTCTGCGAGTGCTCGTATTTTGTGGCCAGTCTTCCGCTGTGTGTGTTTGTGTGTGCGGCATACTTTCTCTCTTACACACAGCTACTGGACATTTTGATCAGTTTTTTTTTATTTTTTTTTCACCACTCTTGGTGGAAGCTAAACTGGCCCATAAAGTGCAAGAAGCATTTTTTCCTTACCAAACACGCGTTCATATTTCTGCTGACTTTTCTGCGAGTTTCAGAAATGGCATCACACACTCTACACCAATTTCTCTGGGGTATATCAAACAATACTTGTCCTTAAGGCATGAGCATTAATATTTGCAATATGGCCAAATAACAATCTTCATTATAACAACATATAACTAATCAGACTAAATTAATATTTCGTCATTCTATCATATATGTATTGCATATGTATATATAGATCACATAATGCCAGACTAAACCGAATTCAAGAAAACAAAAAACCCCAACATTTGCACATATTTCAATGCAAGCAAAAACAAACAGAAAATCAGCATGAAATTGAAAAAATATGATGACACCTTCATTGCAAGTGGAACAATAACAATGGCAGTTTTCGAGCCATGGTCTGGCCTGAACTGAATCGGACAGCGAGAGGGAATTCAACTGGCAAAGGAGGGTCTGGGGTCTCAGGGAGGCTGTGGGTGTGGCTATCAAAGTGTTGACTTTAGTGTGCACGCGGACTTTAACAATTTTGCTGGACACTTTTTGGCCAGATTTCTCGGTGCGGAAGCATAAAAACGATAATTTCGAAATTTGTTTGAAAAAGCCACGACGTCCAACGATGGCAGATTTATATACCCATACCAGACATTGCAAGGGTTATACTAGGTATATGTAATGCCTACAATACCTAAATAATATTATTAGTATAATACAATTGTTTATTGGTTATATTTTAATTCTTCTTCTTTTTACTTTTCGTAGATTTAACAACAATGATTGTCAAATTCGCTACGATATATTTTCAAATTCAAAGTCAAAATGTAAAACAAATTTCAAATATTTCCTTTTGTTTATACCTGAGTAAGGGTATCGAATTGTATCAAGGCAAATAAAAAGTGATTTTTATTGCGGAAAAATTGGCTTAATGTAGAATGCTCGTTGGCAAAACACACATACATACACACATAAGCACACCCACATACGTGGTTGCGGAATTTCAGATTTTTTGTCACGATCTAAGTCGCGGTTTTTGTTGATTGGTCGCATTGTGCCCAGCATGTATATTGGTATACTTAGCTTTTCGATTGGGGTTGTGGGATTTTATTTTCCGTTTTTTTGATGTATAGCTGCTTCTGAACGATGTTCCTGCGAGTGTGGGCGAGTTTTCATATCTCAAATTACCTGTTCAACTGGCAAGCATTAAATTAAATACCTTTTGTCTGTTGCCATTAAGTGAAACGACTGAGTGTCGACCGAAAAAGGGGGAAAAAATAACATTGGCCATTTTTAGGGTGGTTCTTGTTGCGAGCAAAATAAAGGACAAGCGCGGCGGCTTCTTTCCGGTCGAAACAAAATGGCGTCAAAAGAAATTCAATCAATTCGCACGTGACATGATTATTTTATGATTTTATTTATTTATTGTGCATGCATTTTATTATTTTGTTTTTATTTTTTCCCATTGCTCTTTAAAAGGGCTCACTCCCCAACGTGCCTGTGCTTGTAGAATGTTCGTGATCAAACTGAGAGTTCTTTAAGTTTAAGTGAGTTTCAAGAATGCATAAGAATTTTAAAACTCCTAATCATAGCCGACATTTGAAATGAGCTACATGGAATATGCTAAATATGCTAAACTAAGCGGAATGCTAAAAGTCAATTTTTACACGGAGCTCCACAAAGTATGCTATAAAAACATGTGTAATTCTTCAATTGTATAATAATTATATAAACTAATGTCCCCTTATTTAAATCTTTCCAAAAACACGAAACGGTCCATAACTACATAATATATTAAGTTGACTTACAATATTCGTTAATAACGCAAGATCTAAATTTTCTGATTGCATATTTCAATACACTCAAGTTAAATTCTTGCCGTTAAGTTAAGCGAAGATCTGTTTTTAAATGCCAACTTTATGGTTGCTGCTTGACAAACGCCACACCAAACAATATGCCTAACAATATTTTGGATGGGGGATTTGTCGATTCGACGTTTGAAGGCGGAAGGAAAACAAACATTAAGGACAGACAGAAAAAAGGGAGCGACAGCGTTGTTGTCGGGGCATTGGAAACTTGTTAGTTACACTTAACGAGCCAAAAACCCGTATTTAAGTCAAATCGAGGCCAGCTCCTGGCCATAGCCATGGGGTAGATGCCAATTCATGACCATGGAGCATGGGCTGTCGTTTGTGGATGTTGGTGTCAAAGTAAATACAATCAATTTGATTGCATTGGCCTTTTGGGCCTGACCCTGTTGCCGCCGATAGATTGATAATTTAATTCAATCACTGTTGTCATTAAAATTGGCTATTAGGGCCTTTCCTTATGTGTGGTTGCCAGCAGAATGTCAATTTGAGCAGGCACGTCGCCAATTGGTCAAAGCTAAGCAACCAAGCATATGCATCTATTCAGAAGTTGACTGCTTTTGTTTACATTATAAGAATAAATTTAGTTCGCTCTGATCCAATTCGTATGCATAATCCATTGGGATTCAACTAAATTATCAC
Source organism: Drosophila setosimentum (assembly GCA_035043505.1). Classification (NCBI taxonomy): domain Eukaryota; kingdom Metazoa; phylum Arthropoda; class Insecta; order Diptera; family Drosophilidae; genus Drosophila; species Drosophila setosimentum. The sequence goes on from JAWNMY010000094.1 coordinate 5,870,913, forward strand.
CATGCGTTTCTTTATATTAAGTGAGATTTCTTGCTTTTGCCACATAAATTATATTTTGGCACGTTCACGTCCAATATGCAATTTTATTGTCGTGTTTCAGTCAAATCCTCGACAAATATTGTTTAATGGAGTAAATTTTACATATGCACATTTGAACTTAAATAACTACGTCAGATTATGTGTTTGAAATTAGGTCCGTTAAAAGTAGAAATATCTATATCTATTTATTGTAGATATCGAAATCAGTTTACGGTTTGACTGACTGACTGATTGACGGGTGATTGAAGCACCCTTTCAGGGAAACGGAAAACCAATTTTTTTCTTCTTATCGCCTTCAAATTCAGTTACAAAATTTACGAATATAAATAATATAAATAATTTAAATGTTAAATCGAAAAAAAGTCGAAAATGCATACCAGCTTTTGATATTTGCCTTACTTTTTAGTGCTTTGCTTTTAAATAATTCAAGGTTGTCAAAGATTATTATGGTACAAATCCGTTGCGCAGATAATCAAGTGTAATCTTGTATTTATTAAGTATAAAAGAGTCCGTAAGTACCCGAAGCGAGTGCGTGGTATTTAAAAAAATCAGCAAGTCTTATTTTTACTACAATATATAGCTAAACTCGGTATATAACAGCAACTCTGGCATTGTCTACTTAAATTTATTTTAGGCACCAGTTGACAATTGGCCTTTTTGTGTTTGTTCCGATTGCCTCGCTAATGAAAAGTATTATGTATTCCAAACTGCTCATTGTGGGAATAATTTTAAAATCCCAGTGGCCAGATAAGCGATAGCGAGATTTGTGGTAAAAAATGTTACACAAATCGTGGCCAACAAAAAGGGAAGCTAAAGGATTCAATTTGCATGAAATACATAAACAATAAATTCAGCCTTTTTACTGGCTAAACACTCCAGTCGCGAACAAAATGCTTAGGGGCACTAACCGTGGCACGTTCGCATCCGTGTCGCGTGGCTGTGGTGATTGTGGCTTCGATTGTTATCGCCTGCTCCTTGTTTTTGTGGCCGGATTGACAGGCGTGTGGCTACAGCGGAAGCAGCGTCTTCTATGGCGGCATTTACAAATATGTCGTCACAGTGAATGTCGCTCCTTCACTGCCCAACCTCGCTGCTGCGAATTATCCCTCTGGTGGCTAGCAATTTGTTATCTCCAGATATGTCGTATAGCTGGGGGATTTCTGTTCGTGTCCGCCCATGATGCCCAATGACAGTAGCTCAGATTACAAGACTGGCTGCCTAACTAACTTCTGGACAGGCTAAAGATGCACCCAAGTGAATTCTGGCTGAGCTTATGATTCCAAACGGATACTTATTGGAATCATTTAAATGGGATGTAAATACATATGTATGTACATACGGCTACAAATCCACGACTTAAGCAGCCAGCGATGATGATATGAGAGAATGTATTTTGAGTTTTCTTTATAAATGTCAATATTCTGATACTATTTGAGAAATAGAATTATTAATATTGAACAAAAACGTGTGTCATATAACTCGGTCTGTATTCTTTAGTTTTTTTTATCAGCCAAAACTTTATAACTAACTAGTTCTTCATGATCTTGATCTTGTTGTACCATTGATTTTATTGAAACGCTATGGACTTCTAATTGAAACTGTGTAAGGAGCTCGAAAGCATAGTGCACCAATACTAGCGCCATATTACGACTGACGGATTTAGTGACAGCATCCACAACCACATCCGATGCAGAATTATCAGCAATGCTTCAGTTGTCACATATTCAGACGGCAAAGCGTCGCCGTTGATGCCAAGCGCTACTTTACCACTGACTCTACTTGGTGGAAACACTTGGTTCGATATAAGCAAACCAGATTCGGAATCAACTGCAGAATGAGAACTCGGTTTTGTCAGTCTGCCAGCTTGCAGATTTGCTTCGCTATGGTGCATGCAAATTATAATTTTAAGCATAAAAATAAATGGCAACACTTGCCAGCATATGCAGCATGTCTGGCATAAAAAGTATCCGTTTATATATATATATATATATATATGCCTCACATACGGGCATTGCAGAATTTATTTTTTTTTTTTGTGAGTTTTAGCTTTGTTTTGTCTTTTATCATTTTGTGGCCAGAAATTCTCCAGCTTCATGCAATGAAGCATATTGATTTTTGTTGGAGCTTTATTCATTTTTTCTCTTGCAGATTATGCTCGGAGAATTTGATTGAATGTTTTTGGTTGTAAAACCAACCAAAATGCATATATGTATGTGCATTCCTCGCAAGCATTCGGAGCTTGGCAATGTGTCGAAGTATTTAGAAATAATGTAAACTGTGTAGTAAAACAATTTGTTACTAATGGTTATGAATTGAGTCCATACACTTGTTGTGAACTATTTATTTTCGACGAATTTCTATAGTTTAAAAATCATATTAGGCTACTTGTGTGCAGATTTCTGTGCTGGTTAACATACTTTTTAAATAAATAAATGATTAAGTATAAGGTATATAAATTCGTCATCAGCATCACTAAGCAAGTCCATAAAGTCGTATCATATTTTCTTTTTTGGTACAGAGATGACGAAAATGGTTAGTTTTTTTTGTTGTACAGCTTGTAGATTTAAGTGAAATTGATGTCTAAGCTAATCAAGCAAGAACGGCTATTTAAAAAATTTCATAGCTCGAACTCCGAACAAAAATTTTATATAACTTTATTACTATTCAGTCTGCAATAATAATATTAATTTTTGGCCACTCTTTCATGTTTATAGTAGAAAAGTTCCCGTACAAATTCCAGCTTCATATTTAATCAGATGGCCAGTTAATTATTCAGTTTGTTAAAGAGAGACTCTTATCGATTCTAATATGCAGACTTTTATCACTACAGGAATTGACTTGAAGGTAGTGTTCTAAGCTCGTCTAAAATCTAAAATTGCGTATATGTAAGCTACGAGGCATCATAAACTGTACGTGAGGCATGTTGATTGCCTCTTTAGGCATATCGCTCATACGCCATATTGTATTTATTTATTCGTATCAATAGCTCCGCAACTGCAAGTGCAACTCGTTAGTGATGCTCGTCAAAATCAAATGGCCAAACTGACTTCTCCTTTAAAATGCCCATTTCCCGCGCTCCCGTCGCAACTCGCCTGCCCAACTGTTGTTTTGACTGCCTTGGCTGACGTCGTTAAAAGTTGTCCTTGGGTGGCAGTTTTACGAGCTCAAGTTGTAGCATTAGCTGCCATTTGCTGCTTGTTAGCAGTTAGCAGTTAGAGTTTCAGTTGACAATGTTGGCAGCTGCATCAGGCAAACATTGAGGCTTATTGCGCACACAAACACACACATACACACACTCAATCAGAGAGTAAGTTTTGCATGGGGCTGCAACGATCGAGCGAAACGAGGCTTTGATTTCATTCAGCCCACTTTCAATGTGAATCATTTCAATTTCGATTTCCACTTCGATTTCAAGTTCAACTTGTTAAAGTATTTTAAGCTTAGAGCTTTACAAAGTTTTATTACTTTTTTTAAGCCAATTTGTTTTTGCTGCTTTGGGAATTGGCCCGCAGCTCTTTTCAATTTTCTCTGTGTTGCAATTTCTTATTTTTGTGTTTTGGTTTTGTTTTTATCTTAAGCGCCTTGTTATAGTTTGCTCAGAAGTTATATTCTTTGAGCTTATTGGGAAATTTGATATTGCCAGCGTTCACAGAAGCACAGCATAACAAATATGAACACACATATATATATATATATATATATATAAATCAAAATGGTTTTGTTATGCCAAAGACTTGCCCCAAGTGGCTAACAAATAAAGAACGTAAAAAGCTTTTGTTTTAAAACCACCAATAAATTCAAATAAGTTGTTGAATACCATAAATTGCAAAACAATTTTGTTATTAAATATAAATCTATGTACATATTTAATTTAGAATTTGGCACATATATTATTCCTTTGTATTTGTTATTATTTTAAAGAGTGCAATTTGCAAATTATTTTGTTAATGTATATCTATTAGCTTTATCCATACAATCATACATTCAAACATACAGAAATATATATTTTCCCATATGCAAACTTTCAATGACCTTGCTTTTATATGGAAAACTCCGAGACACAAACGTGTTAAACAAAATCATTTACATAAGTTAACATCACTTATTTATTTTTTGGGAAATGAAACAAAACCTAAAACTTTTCAAAGGCTATGGTTTCGTACGTACATTTAATGTTCACATTTTAAATAATTCCATGCGGAAAATTTATTACGTATGAGAAAATGCTGCTTGAAGTTAATTAGACTCGTAAATTAGAAAGTTGGTCAAAGTTAATGTGATTGAGGAGAAGAATTCTTTAATGTGAATCGTTGGCATTTTTGTGGTAGTATGGCAAAGTAAAATTAACTTAGTTGCCCTTTTTGTATTTGACTTAGCGGGCAGGCTACGGAAAATGGATGTGCTTAAGTGCAGGGTCGTGCAATTGTTGGCCCACAGCCAACTGACTGCCTTAGACAGGCCAACACTTTTGGCCCATTGTTTTGTTGACATACAAAAACACAAAAACACAAAAACCATAAACAAACAACAAATACAAATTCTGGAACAAATTGTTTTTGACGCGCCTAAACCGCAATGCAGTTGGTGTCACTTTGAACCAAAATCAGCAGGCGGCTGCCAGTAGAACGATAGCTGGGGTCGTATTATGCAAAAACTTTAATGCAATTATTTGCATGCGGGCGAGCAATATACGAGCATGCAATATGCTAACACAACCCTACTCCAAAATGTGAATACTTCAAGAATGAACTTTCAGCTTTCTTTTGCATACCTTTTCTGAACTGTGTGATCTCAACTCCGTAGTAAATTCAATCATTGGACTTCTACCACTTGTGTATATATGAAAATTACATCATTGAAATTATGAAATTTAGTATTTGTATCATCCTAGCAGGAGTCTTGTAAAATTACACACTTTCTGTAGAGATATTTATATAAATATTAATTTAGTTGTCAAATGTGCCGTGGAGCACCGGACAACGACTTGCTGACTCTTATGAGTTATCAGTGTAAGTGCGATTGTGATAGGTGATTGTGTCAAATTGTCTGCACCATAAAGGTACTTTGTATTTACCTTCATAACTCTGTTACAAGAAACATTCAGCAATCACGGACGGTGATTAACAATTAATAATAAAAGTAAAGTAAGAAAAAACATATTTAATTTACGGCTGCCTGGCTCACAAGACGGTAATCAAATCTATCGATTAAGTGTTGCTTTTGATATTAAAAATATTAAAAACAAACTTTAATAATTAGTAAATAACTCTATCAAAAATATTGATGTCCGTAGCATCAATTGACTTGTTTTCAAATTGTTTCCCTTACCAGAATTATGAATCTCAACTTAGAATACAAATAGTTTACTAAAATTTGTGTGAAGAGAGTTATGCACGATGAACTTTAAACTTCATTTGGCTTAGATCAAAGGCAATTTTTAATTGAATGCATATTGCATATCGCTGCTGTTTATCAAAATCCAAAGCAGATGCATTTTTGATAGCTCATAAAAATGCCAGCGAAATTAGTTATAAATCAGTGGAGCGTTGCCAGGAGCTATAGATTATGTGTATATATATTTACATATATATATATATATATATATACGTATGTATATGAAATGCAGGACCTGGCTCAGCTGGCACAACTTTGTAAGCCAAGATGAAGCCATAAATTATACGAACTAATAATTATATGCCATCAAATTGTTGTAAGCAAAAGTCAAGCAAAAGCCAAGCCAAGCAAAGCCAAGCAGCCAGTGAATTTAACGGCCAACATAAATTATAGACATTTAAAAAGGGGCAAGTAACGTGGGGCAGGCAACGCTGCGTGGAATATGCGATTTTTATCACAGTTTATGCACTGCACACAAAGTTAACATAATAAGGTCAACACGCACCGAATGCCGGGCGGAGCCGAGAGGATGAGCACCAGGGCCTGCCTGGAGGATGAACTGTGTGTGATGTGGGTTGGTATATGGTGGGTGGTTGGGTGGTTCGCTATGGGCGTCACTTTAATTAAACGGCAAACAGCTCCCAACATTTCGCGTTCGCTTCAGAGAGCAAAGTTCGAGGTCAGGCAGCAACACGGCAATTTCGTTGCCTCTTTTTTACAGTCCAGCAATTTGCAACAAAATTAGCCGAAAACGTTTCTCGACCCTGGCCATGCTCATTGAGAATTATATCCAGCCAACGACCAACGTGCCAGCATTAAACAAAAGATTGGGTTACGCCTCTGTCTCGGCATTCGTATAAAAAATCACACTTGTGCCTGTGAGCGAGAGTGTGTGTGTGTGACCGTGGCATGAAATGGCATATGTCAAAGTGGCTGAACTATAGAAAATACTTTTAGTCACCTTGATAACTCCATCACAGTTACTTTCACTGTTACACGCAGGGACTGTCATTAAAAGTAATTAATATTAAAAGTAAAATAGAAATACATTTTAAAATATAAATTATCATATTGTAATGAAGCATAATATAATAATAACTTAATAGAAAAATGTAATTATGAGATAGAAGTTGAAATCCAATCGAACAATAAATTATAACATAACAAGAGATTTATATAAGAAATGGTTATAAATTCGAGATATGAAGATTAACCATATCTTCTATATATGGACACAAAATTAAAAGGAAATTTAGTCAATTTTTGCCAATGTTTCATTACATTCTGAATATTGAACTGTAACTTTTGACAAAGAAACAGTGACTGTGAACATGTTACCATTTTCAGTTGCAGTGTGAAATGTTATTTGTCAGTCACAAATTTGTTAATATTGCTCAACTCTAGCCTATATAGCATCTAAGTGACTTGTCATCTGCTTGTGGTCGCTATGACAAATGGGTTGACGCTTCCATCTTCTGCTCATGCCGCTTTGGGATGTGGCTCCTGCTGGTCGTTAAGTGTGTGGACACAACGCACTTTGTAATAACAACAAGAACAACAACAACATCGACAGAAAAAAGCGTTTAAATTTTGTAATTTAAATGCAAATTGACAGGCAAATGACAAACATTGCAATTAACGAGGGACTGGCGGGCGTATATACAATATTCGTATTCGCCATGCCCCATGACAAAGGACAGAGAGCAGAGCAGAGCGCATGCTAAAGCATTAACACAGAAGACTAGGACCGATGCTTGCCATGCAATACATTATAAAAGCCGAGCCACACGAAAATCGAGCAAAATTGCAAGATAACAAAATATTCCACGAATCATGCAAATCTCAATTAATAACAATTATTCGAGTTTAGTTGACTAGATTTTAATTTGAAAATTTACTGCATTTTATGCTTGACATAAAAGTGGTGGAGAGAGAGAGAGAGAGAGAGAGAGAGAGAGAGAGAGAGAGAGAGAGAGAAAGTGTAAAAAAGAAATGATTTTTTTCCATTTATAATCAGTTGCTTCATCTTTTTAGTTTTCTCTCTATCCAGTTGGTTCTATGTTACCTCGTCAACTATGTTCGTTACTTGAGAACTATGACACATGCTTTTAAAATAATATAAGTTGGTTTCACATAAACGTAATAAAATAAAAAATTCTTCTTGTAATAATAAATACTGCGAAAGCTTGATATTAACAATTTTAATTATGATGGTTGTCAAAGGGGTCAATAATAAAACAACCTCTTAACTGTGGAAAGTATTGAAATTTTGTTAATGGTCTCTAAGGATTGTTATCAGAAATCTTTCTTAAATACATAGTTTTAAAATATAACTATAGAATTAATAATTGCTTTAACGATTTAATCTATAAAGCACACAATAATTGTTATAGATATATTTTTTGTGTATGCATATATTTTTTAAATTCAAAATTTAGAAAATATATTTATTAAGTTAAAGATTGTGCCATTTATGTTCATATGTGAAACCAGAACTGTATTGCGTTGTAAAACCTATGCCCATTTGTTTTCCTTATTCTAAGGAGAAGATAAAAATTTTTACTGTATACTTTTCAATAGTCAAAAGGCGTTAGTTCATATTTCTTAAGTCCCCAATCATATTTCTAAAATCGCAAATAATGCAAATAGATGATTTTGATGGGTTCTAGAGCACTTTAGCGATTGTTTGTGGTCTTATAGACTAGTACAATGCCAAGTGTAGTGTATAAATGTGTCGACAGCTGGCAGGAAAGCGTGGTTTTGGTAAACCACACGCAAGTGAACGACGGTGTCGCCACAGCACAAGTTTGGATGTGGCATGTGCCACAATCAGGCTTAAGAACAAGGCACCAACAGCGTGGTAAAGACACTCATTAAAGGCTTCAAGTGGCCACGCGAGAAATCCAAAATTGCAGTGCCAGTGGCAGGACTATAACGACCGTCGAACATCGAACAATCAGCTTGGTGAGCTGTCACTGAATGCCTCGAATGTCCTTGGAGTTCTGCAAGTTCTTTTTAGGTGGCATTTTGCACGTTGAACTCTGAAGGCGTCGTGAAAGACCTAATTATCTTAATTAATGAGTGCGAAAGTGAAATTTGTGGAAGACAAATGTGTCGGGGACGCTGCTTGCTACTTGCTGATGTTGCTCTTGTTCTTATTGTTGATTTTGTTTTTGTTGTTGCTGAGTTCAGGCGGCAGTCACTCAGTTCGCTTGCACCACAAGGACGTTTGTGGCTGCTATTTTAATTGTCTCGCTTTGTAAATGTATATACGTCTATATACGTATTTGTGTTTTTGTGGATGGGTGATTTTCATTAATTTTGCTTCGCTGTTGCTGTTGCCATTGTCGGTGACTGTGGACGATTGTGGCTTATGGCCTGCGCCAGAAATTCGCTGCTCGCTGTTTTTGCTTGTGCTGTGTTTTTGTGCGGCTTCTGGGCTGGCCTCAGAGCGAGGCAGGAAAAGGCGCTCGCAATGCTATCTGCATAAAGCGAACAGAGAAGCAGTTGAAATTGTAAGTGAATCGAGCAAACGAGCGAGCAACAATAATATTGAGGCGCCACACAAAACAGACGACGCAACACTTTGGCGGAGCTCAAAAAAAGAGGCACGATTGTTCAAAACTCAAACAGCCTGAGGGCGACTGTGGAAGCTGTGCATAACTAAATCTAGGAGTAGACATAAACATATAGTTACAACACACACACACACACACACATATTTGTGGGCCCTAAGTGCAGCGGCTCTTTTTGCTCAACTTAAATGATAAGTGAGTGGAGCACATGTGGAAGGCAAGCATAAGAGTTGTGATTTTATTCCATATATTAAATAAACCACATGCTGTTATCAGTCGCTAGCTGCAAAGTTGGCGTTTAGCCACAGTTGTTCGCTTACGTACATTTAGGCATCTCTTTGTGTTCCACATGTTGTTCCATTGCCAAAACGTTTCGATGTGTTGCGCACTCGCATTCCAGTGAGAGCGAGCTTTGCTCGCTGTGGATTGTCTTTGTGGATGCAGCATGAAGCATTGTTGCGCTCAACAGAAACTAGAACAACATTTTTGGTATTCGCGTCTTTCACGTGTTTCGCTTGCCGCCTGGCCCATTTTGTATCTGTATCTAAAAATAATAAAAACACTTTGAACAAATGTTGACACCAATTAGAGCAAGCGATTTTGCAAAATCTGCTATCTTAGGACATTTTTATATATTTTCAGCTAGCTTTTAAAGATTTTCATGATTAATTATTGAGAACGCACTTGATTAATTTTTCCAAATCCAAGCCCGTTGCTGAAGCCTTCTAATAAAATATAGATCGATATCTATTTCAACAGATTTGAAAACTCCCTCTCGCTTGCTGATTGACAGCCGATTATATAATTTACATCTAGAAATCAAAACCCGTTGTTATTCTATACGTATTTGACAAGATTTAAAAATGTCCTCCAACAAGGGGGTTAACAGCTGTTAGTTAACATTTAAATTGAAGTCCCATGGTTGGGATAAAGCCGGGTAATACCAGTTGGCATGTTCTTATGTAAGGATATGTACGCCTCCAATCCCATAAAGCGAACTAAGCCGAGTTAATAGAGCCCGGTCCGTCTGTACAAATTTTCAGTCTTATTTCCGCAATATTGACGTCTTTTTTTTGAGACATTAGGGATACTTAATTGCGGACTATAAAGTTATGAAATCTTCGGCGAGCCTAAGAAAGCCGTTGATGTTGGCGCACTTCACTTACTTGAATCGGCACTATCGAGAGTAAATCAATCGCATTTATTCATTCCATTGCTTGCATTAAATCACTATTTATTTAAATAGAGCCCTACAAATCATAATAAGAAAATAATTGTTAGTACATCTCTAGTGTTTGTTTTGGTTGAGTTTGTTGTTATAGAAGTTCCCAAGCATTTAATATTACGATTTAAGTTAAGTTCAATGTCGATTTCGATTTCGAGTTCCGGTCGTCAGTATCAGAAGCAGAGTTTTGATAAGCACCTATGCCACCGTCGTTTGCTGTGGTTCCTGTGCGGTTGTCGTGGATGCCACCGTGGAAGTTTCAGGATCCTTTTCGCTGATGGCGAGCCAGGGACAACGCTTCTGAAGCTCAATGCGGTATCTGGGATGACTGATGGCGTATACGAAGGGATCAATGCAGGCGACCAATTTGCAGGTGCAGGCCGGTATCATTGTAGCTCCTGGCGTGAGAAGACTCTTGTCCCCGAAGGCACCAATTAGCGACATAACGCCATACGGTGTCCAGGACACAAAGTACAGGAAACAAATGGTAATGGCCGCCTTGGCGATGCGAATCTCTGCCATCTCCTTGTTCTTGTCGATATTCGAGCGCAACGATTCCACATTCATCTTTTTGGCCTGTTCCCTGAGAGCCTTTTCATGACTAAACACATGGCCCACAATCTGGCTGTAGTAGTAGATGATCATTGATACCGGACAGATGAAACCGAAGAAGAATATCGTGGCGACAAACATACGCGTATCGAAGTTATCCGTCAGATAATCGAATGAGCACGAGGTCAAATAGCCCTCGGGCACAAATCGACCCCACGTCTCCGTGTAGCAGGCAATAATAAATGGCGTCGTATACATATATATGAAGATTATCATTGCGATCGCCTTCCCGTGTGTCATCTTGCCGTCCATGGGCCGAGTGATAACATTGAAGCGATCGTAGGCAATGCAAGCATTTGTCGCACTCGCTGCGATTCCCGTGTAGGAGCCAATGATGGCGAATATCTGGCAACCGAGATGGCCCAGTGCATAGCCCTGATTGAAGCTGTTGTAGATAAAAATTGGAGTCTTGGACATCATCATGAAATCACAGATCGCCAAATTGATGACCAGTATATTCGAGGGTGTTCTCAACGATTTTGCCGCCGAGAAGACCCAAATAACCAAACCGTTGCCCACAATCGAAAGCAGAGCGAAAAATATGTAGAGTGTGCCCAAGAGATAGTTCATCGACTCTGGCGGCTCCGGATATGTCAGCCAGTGTTCAGGTATGTGATGCAGCTCATGCGGCGGCACATTCCAGCCCAGCAGCCTCCCCTCCGCAGGAAGACGCGCCTCCGGTAGCAGTACGGTCGTGACATTCCGTATAATGCCAGTGCTGATATTGTACTCCATGCTGGGCCCCGTCGCTATCCAAGACAAAATCAGTGTCTGCTCGCACTGGTCTTTATATATGCTTGCCAGCAATTGGATTAGTTGCATATCTGCATCAGCATTTGTGGATTACTTTGTGGATTCCACTAATCTTGCACCCCAAGCCAACCAAATTCGCTGAGCAAACTGTTTTGCATTGATTTTAGTCGCCTTAAGCGGTCGGAGGTCATCGATTGAACCAATTCAATCTATCTACGGTAATCTTTTGTTGGTATTTGCTTTTAGGCTTGTCTCCTAATTGATAGCCATATGTACATACATGTTTGTATGTATGTCGTTTGACCCAAACTCTTACATAACAGATTGCTCTTTTATTAGGAATTTAATCGATTATTTTATCAGAAAATATGTTTCGAGATTTAATGTGAGGAAATAAAGTGTGTAACATAATTATAAAAAAATACATTTTATATATATAGAACTATTTTTATATATACATATTATTTAGTTTGTTTACATTTTGATAACTTGCAAATCGAGGAAAACAAATAGAAGCAACATTTTAGGATAAAATTAAAAATGACAAGTATGCAACATACATATTTTATTTTTAATAATTGCATTTAATTAAAACATTTTGTAAACAATATTGCTGATTAATACTAATTTTGTTCCTTACTATCTTTTCGCTTAAGCTTAAATTTGTCAGAGGTAGTGAGTGGAGTCTTCAATAACGTATTCGACTGTAAAACACATAAAGAATTACACTTTATTGATCACATAAATTTTTCTTAGCCCCACTAATGTTGCCAATTCGCTTAGGACGATAGACAAGCTTTAGCAGTATTCCCAATAATTTAAAATTCAACTGAATTAAATTGTGAAAATAAAATTAAATGCGGTCATAAAAAGTGCATTAAAAAAAGCCAGTCATTTATATGAAACTATAAAAGTTAAAGATAGGTATTAAACTTAATTTCGCATCTTGTTGCAATTTAAGTTTTAAGTTTTAAATCTAAGATAAAGAGAATATATTCAATTGAATTACAATAGATACACACACTCACAATAATAATGTAGCTTTTATTACATAGAGGGAGGTGTGCAAATTGTTATGTCTGCCACGCCCGCTTATTAACACGTAAAACAAAAAGCGTAGCATTCTGTTGTACGCTCACAAAGCGTCCACAAACTCAAGCTAACATATGCGGTGACATTGTGTGTGTGTGTGTGTATGTGTGTGTGTGTGTATGTGTGTGTATATGGGTAATTATGTGACGCTCCTACAATGTGTGCACCTACAATTTGGGTCATAAATCATATGGAAAAAGTCCACAGAGGCATGCAAATATTCCCTTATTGCCCGCGCCAAAGTTCACACTCAAATTTATAATTCCAATAGCGTTTGTGTGTGTGTGTATGTGTGTGTCTGTTTATATATGTGTACATATGCCTAGCAATATGCTGAATACATATATGTTAAGATTGATTTCTCTTTGTTTGCCTTTTAGCGCTGGGACATATTCACCTCAATTGGAAGCTTTCTCCAACTCTCCCTATCGTCCCCCAAATCGCCTGCCCCCTCTGCGTTTGGGCCATAATCAACAAGCAGACACGAAAGCCATGGGTGGTAATATTAAATAAGCGAGCATATTGTTAGCATACGACTGCTGAAATAATAACTACGAGTATGTTAAACGAGTATTCAGTTCTACTATTTGATTTCATCGTTGAGTTTTTTTTTTTTATTGCCGGCAAGGTGAATGACTCCAATGGGAACTTACTTTTCCCTATAGCCGCGCACAGTTTTGGAGAAACTTTTGCTCCATGTAATTAAGAACAGCTGTTGGCGTCATGTGGATTCCCCCGTGGCGCTCACATGTTGCAAGTTGATTAAAGATTGCATGTGCTTAGACATTCTAAGGAACCTTAAACATAAAGTGATTGAAATGTGGCCATGTTCTTAAATGCAACATTTTAAACAGGAGTTCATCGGATATTGAGAATTAAGGGTTCATCACATGATTAAACATAGCTTTAAGTTTAGAACCGTTTGAGGTTTGATTTGCCTCTGTATGTCTTTTACATGACAACATAATAATAAATAAATAAATTATTAATATGTATCCAAAAATTCAAAAATCATCTGAATTTGGGTTTTCAATTTTACGAATTTCCAATAAATTGCTTTATGATTATTATTGAACTGCATGTATTGTATTGTATTGGTTTTAAAAATAGATTTAATCAACCATAAAAGAATGTCAAAATAATAGGTAGCTGGTTATTGTAGTATGAAATGTGGAAGTATGTTCAATCCGTTTGAAAATATATATTTTATATCAGAGAGATGTCTCCACTCATACTGCATCCAGAAGGTGCACTTTGATCTTATATATATAATCAAAGGACCTATCTTTTAATAATATAAAGAGTGGCGACTCTTACAAAATCACCCACTCTCCCAACGATTTCACTTTGTCAACTGTTTTTAACTAATATCAGAGTGTTTCGCAGTCGGTTAAGTTCGATTGCTCATTTTCACTAGTTAAATTTCATTATGTTAGTTGTTTTAACTGCTTTACCAATTCAAAAGTTTTTGGTTGCTTTGAATGTGCAACAATTAGTCGTTCAACCAGGTTAATGGAAATTTGGCCTTTGTTTTTTTGTTGCTTGTTATTTCAATTGCCAAGCAGATGCTTTTTATTATTGTTGTTAGTAGTGTTTGTGTTTTTGTATTCATTATTGTTGCTATTGTTGTGAGTGTTGTTGCAGAAAAAAAAATACTTTCTATGCCACAAAACTTTACTTGGATGTATTTTATGCGCTGAAGCAACAGCAGCGACAATAGCAACAAGAGGCAAAAGCAACATGCCGTTAAACAACTACAACAAATATAAAAACAAACAGCCCCTAAGGTATAATTTCAATTTCAACACTTTGCAAACACGCCACAGTTGCGTCATTAACTGTAAAGATTTGCATTCGAAACGCGTCTGCAACTGCTGTCAGAATTGTTAGTATGTATGTGCGTGTGCGTTTGTGTGTGTGAGTGTGTGTGTGTGTGTGTTTGGCACTTAGTGCACACGCTGAAGGAAATGGCCGGCAGCAGCACAGATGGAGATGAGTTCAACGCAACGTCAGGTGCAGCAGCTTCATGCAACTACAGCAACAACAATTGCAACAAGAACAGCTACCAACTAGCAACTACACTCAGAAAAAGCCGAGCTGATATTAGAAAACACTCAATTCAATGATAATGTTTTCTTAAATTAAGCAAATATTTTTTAAATACCATGTTTTTGATATGTGCATAGAAATTTTTTATTTGGCCAGATTGTAAGTTTATGTGCTTATCTTTGAACAGTGTCTCTAAATATGATGACTGAAGCATTACATAAATTTTATGATTTTATTGATTTCAGCTGTTTGATGTTACCGGGTTGTAGATGTAGGCGTGAACGATGCCGATCTTTGAATGAAATCGCAAGCTACCTATCGATACAATTTGGTGACTGTAGCTTTAAAATTGTGGGCTTAATAATTTGATCGATTTCCGAGTTCTAAGTCGACGTTGCACCCAAAAAATAATACCAAAGGTGACGCGGGCACTAGCGAATATACATTCCAAGACGTGATTTGTGAGTCTTTACTTCAAGGCCATAGGTAGATATATAAGCATCACGACATTGCACAAGAACAATATACTTTTGTAAAAATAAAACGAACAGAACAAATTTGTTGTATTCAGGGGTGTTTTTTTTTTAATTCTGAGACTTCTGTTTTTTTTTTTCAGGTGTAACAACTTGGAACACTGCAAGTAGACTAGTTACCCTTCTGTTGGATGTGATTCATGAAACTTTATTGTTTTCTGTTCGTGCTATGCTATGCTTGTAGCTGCTGTGAACGCTCCGAGCTAAACATAAAATCATTTTCCATCATCCGCCGGTACCCCGCAACCCGCACTAACATTCAACAAACTGCAGTGACTGATACTGACAACAACAACAACATCATCAGTACAATTGCAAGAAGTATCTAAGTAGTTACATTCCACTGGACTGCATATCTATGTGTGTGTCTTGGTGTGTGTGGTATGTGTGTGTTTCGCTTGTTGCTGTGACGAACACTTGTGAAGAATTCTGATCCCCACCCACCCTTGCCATCTCTTCTGCTTTTCACTATTGTTCTGAATTGCTCTTAGTCTAAATAAGTAATTCCAAAGCAATTCTATAACAGTTTTATTTCCAAGCTCTCATTTCCACAATATATGTTTGTATTTAAAAAAAAATTACTTTAAACTTAAGTTTCAGGTGCTAGCAAAATTACACTTTAATTTTTATGTAGATATGCGCAAGTTAACTTAAAAGAGCTTAAGAAGAGCTTTCCTTTACAATCAGAAAATCGCAATTGACACATAAATTGTGATGATATTTTTGTGCTAAATAAATAAAATAGAAATTGAAATACTATGATTCCTTTCAGAGCAACTTCAGCAACGATGATTGTGAATTAGATAATTTTTACTCGCTGTGGAATTTTAAATATATTTCAAATAAATATGTCAATTATATTTACAATGGTTTAAAATTAAATACACATTCATAAATTTGTTGTTGCAATCAAATAATAAATGTTACTTTAACTTTTGAGTTTATAATGCACTTATAAAACGAGTATTGTGATAAACTTTAACATTACATCCATTAAATGTATTACCTGTAGTACATTCCTCTTACGAATAAAATCTCATTTCCATTACACTCTTTTTACTTCCCAGTACATACAATATACTATATATGTATGTGTGTAGATAAAGAAGTACATCTATTCTACAGATGCAACATGGCATTTTATTGAATTCCAAGTCACTGGCAAAATGGTTCACTTTGTGGCTGTGTGCTAGTGTGTGTGTATGTTTGCAAGGTGTGCAGGTGTTTTGACTCCTAAGCTACACTGGGTGGTCCGCTGTTATTCTTTCCACCCATGAGTTGAACTGACTTCGTGATGTTTGCTTTGCGTTGCCAAAAATAAAAAAATAAATAATAAAAAGCTTGAAAAATAGCAAGAAAAACGAAATGCAGAAAGCGTCGCATACTTTTGGGGCCAAGTCAGCCGCAAAGTGGATTCCTTTATCAACAGACGCCATTTTCCGTTTGGGGGCAATCTCGATGCGGATATATATTAGACTTATTTTAACAGCAACTCGCCGGCGACTAAGCGTCGATGCACACTCACACGCTTATTCACACACACACTCTCTCACACACGCACACACTGACGGACTGACTGACTCACTCAGTTGCTTAGTCGGTTGCCTTTCAACCGCTCATTATTGCATATACTTGTGTTAGCTTCTTTAGCTGCGCTGTGCTCCGTCGCACTTCCTTAGCTTTGGCATCACTTCCGGCCCGTGTCGCAGATTTAGTGAGCACGATAAACTTGCCACCCCAGGGCGCATTTCAACACTGCCGCACAGACAGACAGAGAGAAAGATAGAGAGAGAGAGAGAGAGAGAGAGAGAGAGAGAGAGAGAGATCGTAAGAGACTGATAGAAGGACAGTGCGCGGGCAGCATTGGATGAAATTTCTCAACTTGAGGCGTTTGCCACTTCCGCAAACGCTATATAAAAAAATACACACACGCTCAGACACACCCACAAACATACAAACAAACACACACATTTACGTTTAAGTTTTTCGTTTTATTGCCCAGCATTTTATTGCACAAATTTTAATATTTATTTTAGCTCTTGGTTTATTTTTCACTCTACCCTCTGGCAATGCTACACTAACACGTACACACACACATACACATGTATGCACATACATTGATATATATATATGTATACATTTTTTTCTTGTTGTTTGTGCACATTTAGTTAGCTTTTTTTGGAACAGCAGCTACATTTTAATGTTTAACAAACTTGCTCTTTCCAGCACCCAAACAAACAGAAATAGTAAAAAACAAACACTCGCTCTAAACAAAAGAAACACACACACACACACTATCCTTTTGTTTTCTTTGCTGCATGCTGTGGAAAAACTTTGTGAAAATTATTTTAAATTCTTAAAGAGGTTTCCACGCTTACCCGCATCTTAAGTGCAGATGTGCAAAGAGTCTGATTTTATCACGTTTGCCATGAAAATGGTATTATTCTTAAATTAATATTTCGCTGCAACTTGTTCTACCCTCTGCTTACTTGTCCAATTGAAAAACTTGTCTTGGTTTATAAATGAACTTACATTACTGTGTGTATGTATTTAGTTCTCTTAATGCTGATAATGTTTTATATGATAATGTGCAGCTTTTTATTTGTATTTGCTACTCTTATTGTTCCTCAACTGGTGAACTTTATTTGACTAATTAGAGAGCAAAGTTCATATTAAGTACTTAAGAGGAAATTAACTTGAAATTTTAAATGAGTGCTTAACTTCTGCAAGAACATAAGCTATTATTATATATGACATTTAATTTATTTACTTAATGTGTATCAAGATCAGTCTACATTTAAAATAAAGTCTCACTAAAAAAATGTAAAAATAAATTTAAGATTAGGAAGGAGAATTCAAATTAAAAATGTAAAGTGATGGAAAAAATCAAATAAATTATATAAAAACATGTACATAAAATGTATTTATACTATCTAAGTCTTTATTCAACAACAAATGTATTATTTATTTTATATATGTATTCTTTTACCATAGGGAATTTACTGTGGTGTTCTAAATATTTATTTTAATGCAAAAAATTCTCTTAACTGGATGTCTGTGAAGCTCACTTGAAAGCTCATTGATACTCAATAACTGAATATTTAAACTTATCAGGCTCTGCTTGTTATTAAGTGGCATATTCATCTAAAAGTTAACAAACATTTACTCAACTTTCTGAAATTTCAGCCTCATAATTCCGCCTACAGAAAAAATCACAAAAGCCTGTGTCTACCGCAATTTTACAAACGATGCATCGGTTATCTTATTGATAACCCGACTGCAACGATGTCTCTTCTTTGCGTTGTTAAAAACATTAGAAAAAATGTAAATATAATAAATTATTTATTATAAAAATGGCTTAATAGACACAAAAGTTGTAAAATAAATCGTATTTTTAGTTCACATAACTGCAGAATATCTCATAGTCTAGCACTCTCTACTGGAGCCTTCTTTCCGGTTAATATGCAATAATGTACCGGATTAAATGTGAGTTTCTGCGCACTTAGCGAATATAAAATTTATGAATAAATCATTGGCTCACCCACTGTGCCGTATCCCTTTATCGTACAATGACAGCATTCTTTTTCGAAGCAGAAATTCGATCCATTTTCAGCGGGTTATTGTTGAGTTTTAATTAATTGAGTGCTCATAAAAGTATTAAATCAAACAAACATACATCTGACGAAAGCACATGCATAAATAATAAGCAAGAATGAATTAAAAGAGATTGCTCGACTATGGATACCCTGCACACTACCGTCAATAAAGACCATCATATTACTTGCTACTCAATTGTTTACTTTAAAAGGCTCAATTCAAATTTTAAATACGATTTTTTTTATAAAGTTATTCAGATATTCATTACATGCATATATTATACACTTTTACGCTTGTTTGTTAGTACAGGATAGAAAGGTAGGGTGATTGGGATTGTTGAGAATTCAGACAGTTGAATGAATTTAATTACATTAAATTTTTCTTTTCATTATACATCTGTTTCTGCATCATTCGTTTGTCCAGTTCAGATATATATAATATCTGTGAATACCTTTCATTGCATAATTGCATGCAGACCTAGCAAATTAACTGAATAAACTTTTCCTTACATTCAAACATAAAGGTGTTAACGGTGAGCGGTTCAAAAAGAAAATACAAAAAGACTGAAGTCGAGTTCAAGGAACAGTCTTGAGCAGACATTACTCAAACTTCTCTTTTACTAGCACAACAAAATAGCTGCAAGAGATGCTCTTGGATCCTAGCACTAAGATCGACTTGAAGTCAATTTCGTGATAGAATTTTAGTTTTGAGGAGTTTGAGGACGATGTGGCTTGCATTCACAGCTCATCGATAAGATTGCCATGAGCATTAGAAATTCAAACGCAAACACAAACAAGCAATTCCGAATAAACTAACCACAAATCCACAATATTCAAATGCGGCTTCTCTTATTCCAATTTATATGTCAGTCTCTGCTGTTAAATTGCCCCAAAGGAATTTGTCAGCATCTCAAGGAAACTATTTATTTACTGTTAATTAATTAACCTCAAATGCATTTGGCTGCAATCATGTATTGCATTCTGTCACCTCGCTTTGTACCTTGAGCTCCATTTACAGGTCACCAAATCAGTGGCCTGCAGTATTTCATTGTGTGCAGCAAACACATCCAAGTTGACCAGTTGTCAAATATACAATAATTGCAATGCCACAGCGTCGTGGGACACATGTTTAAAAAATTGATGTCTTAGCCCGTAACTCAATCAGCATACGAGATATGCAGATAGACTGCAGAAATAAAAACATATTTATAAGTTAATGTGCAATATTTTGATATCATAAGAATGCGATATGTGTATAGATACACACATAAAGGCAAGACGGGGATTTTGATTTGGGCTTAGGAGCATGTGAAACCACATAGTTTTTCAGTCAGTACCTGTAATGGTCATATGAAATGAGAGCAATTCCACACCTGGTTAGATCTAAGGGTAAACAGCTTTTTAAAGGGAAACTTGACAATACAACTAGAATAATGTATTTAATATTTGGGTTCATGGTATCACTTAGCGCGCTCACACGAATCCAGCATTTTTACTTGTTATTTCTAAACTTTATATTTAAAATATTATTTTCTCAAAGTAAATGAATAAAATAAATTAGTGTTGCAACTCAAATGCCCAATATAACAATTTACATGTTTTCCTTGCTATTTACGAACACCTATTCCAACTGTTATGTTTGCCGATTAGATCCGTTGAAGTTATTGTTTGTACTGACGTTTGAACACAGGTACAATCTATTATTTAATTTATGTCTGTGTATATAAAATATAGCCAGCAATAATTTATGTGTGCTTGCTCCCATTCATTCGACTACTTATAAGTACATGAGTTGAGTACAATAGAATACCTTTTGATTGCTATTGTTGTTGCACTAGTTGTGCTCATGCATTCAAATGTAATACAGATATGCCTTAACTTGTAACGGGCTATAAACTAAACTGTCACCGATTTGGGTTGGTTTAAGTCCGAGCTTATAGTGTGTGGGTGCGCACGTATTTGTGTTTGTCGACAAGTTTGTAAACAGCGCATCCTGCTGGTTGGTGCGGAGTCGGATACGGATGCGGATACGGGTGGGAGTGAAAGTGTTTGTGAGTGTGTTACTTGCTTTTGTGCTAATGCAATTTAGTGTCTATGCAGTAAATGAACTTTGATTATATGTTTATTAGACACCAATTTACGCCTATGCAACAACTGGCTTGCAATGTTGCCAAAATTGCCATTGTTACCTGTACACACACACGAGCATTTGAGTTTGTGTCAAAATACATATGAGTTTAAGGCAATGTGTGCGATCTCATCACGTTTATATCATTTTTGCTTGCCACCCACTTTACATTGTCTTGCTAATGAATGCAATTAGGCCTGACTAGTATTCTAAGCCAAGTGAGCACTCAGTGAGCTTGCAATCAACCCCTCAGTCCGTTAATTGATGATGGCCATTGTTCCATTATTCTCGCTTTTAGTACTGGGTGGGATTCATAATAAATGTATTAATGTATTACATGACAATTGAGCACTCTGTGGCATGTTGCTTGTTGCTAGTACGTTTGATGAGCTCCAATTATTTGGTTCAAACTTATTGTGATAAGTTTTATACTTGAATAAATCTCACTTCTGGAAATTATTCCAAATAACGTTAATTAATCTTACTTACTTGAATAAATCTCACTTCTGGAAATTTAAAAAAACATGTTAATCACTCAATTTTATATTTACTTAACTTAATCTTTACAAAACACAAATTAAAATTAAAAGACACGTTTTAAAATTTGAATTTAACATCAACAAAATAAATAATAAAATTTGAACTTAAAATGGAACTTAAAAGTTAAAATAGTCAAACATTGGCTGCACAATGTTGCAGAGAGAAAACTCAAGTTAATATTTAATGTGGTTATTTTGGATCGAAAATCACCGAAATAAGATTACTGATTCTGCATGGGATAGTTTTTTCTTATGTATCAAGCCGTACACATTGAATTTTAAATTATATTTTCTAGCTCTTTGTAATTATTATAGTACATCTTATATATAAGCCGATCTACCAGTGTAATGTCAAATGTAAATGTATACAAATTGACAGATAAAGAATATTAGATGACCTGTTATAAATTATTAAAATCCTTATAGTCAGCTTCCTATGTCATCTATTCGTTTGGCTTTTTATACCCTGAACTCATTAAAAATGGGTAAAAAGGGTATAATGGTTTTGTGCAAATGTTTGTAATAGGCAGAAGGAAGCATCTCCGACCCCATAAAGTATATATATTCTTGATCAGGGTCAACAGCCGCAGATATCAGAGACTATAAGAGCTAGAGACTTCAAATTTGGCATATAGGTTCTCGTATACCCGGCGCAGATCAGGGTTATTTTATCGATAACTTCCTCCGTTGATCGAATATCGATACATTTAAATTTCCGATAGCAACAAATGCCACAATTTTATAGGCAGAATCTTCTAATGCATATGCATACTATTGATCAACTGCCTAAATTGATCTACATCCATATCGATAATTATGCGAGTGCATTTCTGAGAAAAAGAGTCAATATGTAATTGAGCGTATTCTGCAGAGCTCTGTTACCTACGATTGCGTGTACGTATGTATGTATGTATGTACATATGTATGTATGTATGTACATATGTATGTATGTACATATGTATGTATGTACATATGTATGTATGTACATGCACGTGATTGTCGGCAAAGTGCGCTTCCAGAGCTGTTCACTTTTAGATTTTCTTAACATATTCTGAAGCAGAACATTGAACACGAAACTATATTGCCATGATAAGAGAAAAACTACAATTTTCTTTAATGTGCAAGCTAATCGTGAGTAATTATCTTAATATTGCATGCTTTGCACATTAACAAGAACATTATTTTAATTTTAATTATAATAGAGACCTGCTGACTTTTCAAGTCCACCTTAGGTATTACTTAGCTAGCTCTTTTTTAGTGTGAAATTATTGGCCAGTTTAATGATCATATGGGTCATATACTAGTGCAATTAAGTGACACTCATTATGCCAACCCAGACATATTATATTCCCACTGAATAGTTGTAAACTTAAGCAAACACAATTACACTGAAGCTCACTCAAATTTATTTACAGGCCATAAGCTAAGCACCCATTTGAACAGGCGGACACATAAGCGTACACATCCAAACATGTGTGTGTGTGTGTGTGCGTGTGTTAGTTGTTTTCTCAGTCGTTTACTCACAGTTTACATACCTTACGAGCATTAATTATTTAAGAACAGAGAAAGCATATAATAAAATTACGGGCAACTGCCGCAAGCTTGAACGGTTTTGAAATTCAAGAAACTGAAACGGCAAAATTACATTAAATTTGCAGATATGTTGGTCGGTCAACTGGCCAAGTAATTAAAGGCTATAATAAAGCTAAATTTACACAAATGAGCTGAAGTACAAGCATGTGGCGATAAGATGCCACAATCCCACAGACAGACACACACTTTTGGGCCACACCACGTGTCGGTTGTCAACGCTGCAATTTGACACAAACACCCAAAAGAAAGAACCAAAAAGTAAAACAGCTGCGTTTACATATCCCTTCTATATACACACGTATGTATGTGTATTTGTGTTCATTTATATTTAACTGTATTTGTGTATGTATCTAACTTGTCCTTAGTACATTGGCTTTGTAGCATTTTATGTCTTGTGGTATGCATTATAAAATTAGTGACATGACAGCGACAAAATGGTGTAATTGTCCTACTATCCTTATGGGTTCAGTTAGCCCTCCCTCTCTTGCTTGATCCTTTCTTCTGTCTCTTCGTATTGAGCGGGCAGTACGGCTGACCTTATCTGTCATCTGTTCTGTTTATGACAGTTGTCAAATTTTCACTGCCAGCCATTAACAATTTACAATTACGCCTTGTGTTGCGAATATTGTAGCCGTTTTATGTGTGTGTGTGCAAGTGTATGTGAGTGTGAGTGTGAGTGTGTATTAAGCAAATATTTGTTTAAATCAATGGCGCTGGGGCCGAAAATATCTGCTGCTCAACTTTAATATGCTATATGTACAGGCAATCTAAAATGCTTTCAGGGCCTTCGTTATTAAAATTGAATGTGTGCAATTTGGAGCAATTTCATAAATATATACTTATATAATTAATTCGTGAATATAAAAATACATATCTGAGATACTTATTTATTCCTTAATGTCCAATAAACTCGACGAATATTCCGCGATTTTCATCAGCAGCATGTTTGTTTTATTAGAATTATTACACCCTTAAGCGCATGTATTTCTGCTAATTTATATAAATTCGAAATTCTGTAAATTTAATATGGAGTGTCTTTTTATCTATTTAAATTTTAAATTCTGGAAATTAACATAAGATTAACAATAAGTGGATGGATATTAAACGTACCCAATAATTAAATAATTTTGTGTTCGTCATATTGAGCAAATGCCAAAGCATTAATTAATTATTTCTTGAGTTTGTTGTTACAAAAATGTTAAATACATTAATTTTCTAAGAAAATATGGTTTTCTGATTTGACGTTCGACTGAATGCATTTCAGTGTCATAAGCGTAATACTATTTGGAAATGAAGCAACTGCATCACAAATAATCAACATGTACAACAACAGCAATGTAAACCACTATCCAGACACAACCATAATTCAGGTTTTTGGTGATTGTTCTTAAGGGGTGTTTACCCATCCAATTTTCTCTTACACTAAAGCCTTATTGCTCTCGAATTAATTGCCGCAACATGGCAATGCTGTTTGAATTGAAGTCGTTATTGTTGTTGACAGCAAACTTATTTGCCAATTTCTAATATTAATTCAAAAATAAATATTTTCAAATTTGAGTGCATGAACAATTGCGAATGGCAATTATCCACATTTAAGATTTGCATATGAGATTATTTAATGCTGAATCATTTAATCCATAAGTAATCAATTTGAATCAATTGAAAAGCATCTAAGTCTCATGCCTGTCAATTCATGTAAAAATCTTAAAGACTTAAGGATGAGCAACATATAAAAGCTGTTGTGCTGATAAGTTTGATAAACTCCTTTTAAAGCATAATTATTATCTTATTTAGAAAATACAACGTGGTTAGCTAACATGTCAAAAATAATACTTCCAATATTTATTTTACTTAATTTTGCTTATGCAAATGAATCTCTAATAAAGATGAATAAATAATATGCCAACTAAGAATTCATATAAATGTTGATTACACAATTTTTTCCACAAATTAATAATTAATTTATTTAATTATTTATTTTAATTTTTTCTGGCTTGACATTCACAATATTTTATACTTTATTTTTACAGAGACATAATTCGTAAAGTGAAAATCTGAATAATACAAAAGTTTTTGTTTTAGGTTTATAAAACGGAAATATTTTTTAAAATATATAATTTGACCACAAACTGGCAACATGTTTTTATATTCTTCTTTTTTAAAAAGCAGGCTATTTCAAACTTGTGATATTAAAGACAGGTTGTCGCCAACTTAAACAAAATTGTATTTTTTGCTAAATTGTATCACAATTTTGTGCACTTTCATACTTTCAAGCTTATTTTAGAATTCAGGAAAATATCAACTTCAACTATAATAAACACATATACAGATACCAATGCTGAAAATGGTACCGCAGCAAAGCTTGTCTAGTGTACTCCAGTTACCAGCCAGTAATTGTGGCAACTGTGCAGTTGCACTTGCAGCTGCAGTTGCAGATTCAGTCAGGCAAACTGTGAAATGCATTTGCACATTTCATTGTTGACATTTTCGCATGCATTGTGGGCAAATTAAAGGAAACGCAGAAACAAAACAGGCAACAGAACCAGCTAGGTGTGTATGGTCAAATGTCCAAGTGTTAACCTTGTGTGTGTGTGTGTGTGGGTGTGTGGGTGTGGCTGTGTTTGTGTGTATACATTTGTTCCTATTTGGACTGCTTGTTTAGCGCCAGCATAAACAGTTGTAACAGTTGGCTCTACAAGTGCACTGAGCTGGTCATTTGGCTATCCTCGTCCCTATTCCTGTCCCCGTCCCCGTCCCCGTCCCCGTCCACGTCCCTGTTCTCGTCCCAGTTTCTGCACCACAAACAGCAACAGTAATTACATAACAAAAGTGTATCCAAATACATGCGAAAAAGCAGGCTACAAATACAGTAAGACAGCCAAATGAGTTATACAAATAATTATGCTCTGATTATTTTGCTAGCCACGTACATTGCACAATTAAATGCTGCCTTCATTATAATTAGCGAGAGAGCATGAGCTTCAATATTGGTCTCAAAACAACATTTGTGCTCTTCATTTGATGAGAAAGTTAATGACTTGGTCTTGCTGAAGAAACAACATTATAAGTAAAAATAAGTATACAACAAAGTGTAAATAAAGTGACTGCCGTATTCGCCATTGCAATGAATCTCAGTATCTAGATGTGAATTTTGAGCAGAAGTTGTGTCCATAGATTTTGCTGATTGAATGCAAGCCAGTGAAAATAAATTAAAAACTTAAATAAACTAAGTAAAACAAAGTTCGAACGAAGTAGCATACCAATTGGTATTATCTACTCTTAACTTTAAGTTTTTTTGCAGCGAGTAAGACATTAACTTGTCGCACATTGGAATATTCACTATTTCGAACTGAGCTAAATTTATATAAAGTTCAGAATCAGACAGCCACATGTACATATAGCATAGAGTTATATATGTATGCTCGATGAACCCTTTTGCGATAACACGTAATGAAGACGAAATCTCAGAAAAAATCTTATTGTTATTCAATTCTTAAAACTTACTACTAAACTTTTTGAAAGGAAGGTCCCTTTTCTTAATTGCTTTTGATGCAAGCTGTTGGTGTCGATCGTATCTACCAAAATAACTTATAGTAGAAAGTTTTTAAATAGAAAACGTTGATGCTTTCCAACCAATTGGAAGTGCTTTTATGACATTTTGGAAAATCACTGAACATCCTTATTATTTTTATACTAATACTTAATAAAATGCATATAATATAAGAAAATATGTAAGAAAGATTTATAAGAGCATAACGAGCTTTTGCGAATAAATATTTATATAATGATTTGTAATGTTAATTTGCTATGATTAAATAATGAAAGTTATCTTTGTATTATTGGGGAACTGTTCTGCAATTGTGCGTATTATTTCCGAGATACTTTCGTTTACTAGTTGATTGCGACAATATTATATTTAATTTATAATCCCTTATTCTCCCTTGTATATACACATTTTATAATTAAGGTAGTCACGTTAAATGACGCATACGCCATGTGGTCGCAGTTCGAAACCGCAATTCTCTGACAATAAATATGTATTGCATTTGTTACAGCTACAAACACACACATCCAATTACACACACACGTATATTTATTATTACGGTCAGTTGATTGGCAAGCAGTCTTAGTAATGGCGAGAAGTGTGTGATTTATAACTAATTGATGAACACAATCTCATGCAATGCTAGGCACACGTTTGTTGAGTGTTGATGAGCAGCTGAGGAGGGCGTGGCACACAATAAACATTTTCACACAGGCCACACACACGCACATACACACCACAGTTTGCGTTGAGTACAGTTCCGCACAAGGGCACTGCGAACTGCGACTCGTGAGTTGAGCCGAGTTGCCGGCGGCGCTGCTGTCAAGTTGATTCATTCAAGCGTTTCCCTTGAATAATTTGCGCCATAACTAAATTTATTATGCTTGGTTGAAATGGGGAGGTGGTGGGTTGAGGGAGGGCTTATGGCATAACTTTAACTTGTCTGGCCGACTGCGCGCAATGCAGCAGCATTGTGGTGGTTTGGGTAAAGGGATGTCGGGATTGCGATCACGCATACGGATACGGTCGCTCGTAATTAATTTAAGTTCACTTTTTATATATAGATTGCTTTGTTGTTTAGCACTTGCTGTAAATTGATGAATACATTTAATTGAACCTAATGGATTTTGGACTGAACTGTGTGGGTGTAAAAGCCATTAGGCACTCTCACCCAAACGTACATTTAACCCATTCCTCTAAAACGCAATCTTTTCGAATTTTATATTTATTAGCCCAGCAAAACAACAATAGCAACAACCGCGCGGTGCCAACTGGAATCGACTTTTAATTGAATTTCAATTGATTGCAAAAATGTTCCATTTGATACCACAACCAAATTTCATTTTAATTAATTAAAATTGATAACAATAACGGTCTTGCTTGAATTGTAGATGATTTAATGGCTTTGTTCGTTTAAGAAGAGCAGCAATATAGATTCCGTGTGATTTTTAGATTTATTTACATTTTTTTTTTTAATGTAGCAATCCTTTCCAAATTATGCAATCAAGGTAAAGAACTTCTATTTGTTTCCCAAAGAACATATTTTTTTATATTATACCAAAGTGCTTTAAGATATAAGCAGCCAATCACAATTTTTACACACGGTTTCAACTTCTATCCCATGAGATCATTTTGCCACAGCTTTGATAAGGTGGTAAACAGTCTTATAATATGTGAAAATATGTCAGAGCTCAAAATCAGGACCTGAATATTCCTATTTGAAGGTAAAAATAGTCTTAACATATAAAATGTATATATTGTACATATTTTTCCGAAATTAAGAAAAGAAAAAACTGGGGTTTAGAAATATAAAAACATTCGTTTAAGAATTGTGCTTTCTGAATTATGAAGTTTAGCGATTAGCTAAAATTCTTGAAGATTTTTGTCTAAGAGCAGTCCCTGCAGTGCACAACATTTTCGTATGCAATCCACAACACAATCCCCTCAAGCTCTCTGGAATGCGTGTGAGCAGCGCGCGATGTGGAACTAAATAAATAAATAAGAATGTGAGCAGAGGGATTTGTGTAGCAGCTGTTGCTAAATATAATCTAAATTTCGCATCTGCAAATTGATAACACCATGACAGCCTCAAAATATCTAAGCTTCGGTTTAGCTTTGACATGAGTTCCATAAATCCATAATTATACTTAGACGTAAATTAATCGCTGCACCTTTAAATCCATGTGATTTTTTTACTTAATGAAAAGTACAGACAAATAACTAGAAAATGTGACAAAATTGTATAAATAAACCAAAATATCCAACAAGTGAAATTAATTTATATTTAATAAATTAGATTTGAATACAATTTAATAGTGTTTAATTAAGAAATTTTTGAAATTTTGTTAAATGGAAAGAGCAGTTAGCTCTTATGTATGATATTATAGTACATCTTATTACTCTTTTCATGCAACTTAATTATCCAAATCTAAATATGCTAAACTTTAATTATATTATAGATTGAAATATTCTTGAATATAAACTTAGTTCGTTCTCTGATGCTAGTAATACTCAATACTCCTTTATCGCGGCTCTCAAAAAGTCATTAAACTAAAACATTGGGACACCGATACTAAAAATCTGGCCAACAAGCACAATAAAAAACATGTCGGGGAAATGCAATCAAAGTGACATATCACAAATTTTACAGATTTTTGCACGTTATAATATGTGTGCAACTTTACTACTATATATGCATAGGATTCAACGGCTGGCCAAATAAAAGCACGGGCAAAGTTTATAGCAACCAAAAAGAAAAAATAAAAATTAAATATTATCTGCATGGAGTTCAACAGCAGCCTCTGTTTGGGAATATGTATAAATGTGTTTGAGTCTGTGTATGAATGTGTGTGAGCGTGTGAGTGTGTATGTGTGTGTGTGTGTGTGTGTTTGGGAGGAAATACAGAATGGCTTTGTGGCCAACGCTGCGGTGCTATGCAAAATGGTGGTACCGGCAAATGCAACGCCGAATTTGATAATCAATTACCGAGCTGGGAACGGAGTCTACTTCCAGATGGAGAAGGAGAAGCTGGAGCAGAAAGAGGAGGAGGAGGAGATGGTGCAGAAGCAGGAGCTGAACTCGTGTCTGGGCCACATATGGGCCACATTTACTGCAGTCAACTGCATGAAAATCAATGGCAATGGCCACATGTTAAACACACACAACACACATACAAACATACACACACACACACACACACACACACACACACACTTGAATATACCAATGGGGGCAATCTTATTGACAGTCTCCTGGCAAAAGCAAATAGAAAGCGGCAAAAGAATACACTTGACTTTTCCACAATGCTAGGTGTGAGCAAAGTCAATGTGTATGTGCCTTTGGGCAGGTGTGAGTATGTGTGTGTGTGTGTGTGTGTGTACAGGTAGAAATGCACATAAATATCAAATGCTCTTACATTTGTTGACATATTTCATAACGGATTGCAAATTGGTTGTCTGCTTTGTGCAGCTGTTGTTTGCCATTTCCATAAATGTATCATTGTCTTTATCTGCATCTTTATCTGCAACCTGTATCTATGGCTGTGTGTGTGTGTTTCCATCCAATTAATAAATTGCATGCCACAAATGCTAAGCTGAATTGCCCACAAATTATATTTATGTCAGGAGCTGGAAAACGGTTTCTAGATTTACAGATGGCGTTTAGTCATTTTTGGGTTGATTTATTCAGTAAGAACAATATGCAGGAATTCGTTTTCAAATTATTATTCTTATTATTGGCATATTTTCGATAAAACAAGCTGTAGCAAATAACTTTCGCCAAGTTTTGCCTGTTGTCTTACTTATTGTGAACTTTCAACTTACTTAGCCTCTTCATTTTAACTTCAATACACCCATGTAAATGGTTCTCTTGTGCATTTAATTTAATAATTAAACAACTAAATTTATTGTAGCAATAAATTCAATTCAATAGTCGTTTTGATCGAAGTTTATGAAGGTAATTTAAATGAATACGGCAATTAATTAAAAATGTTGAATAAACATTTCAATTATTTAACTTTAAATTGTCTACTGTTTGTTAATTCCAATCATCAATTAAATCGTAGTTAATAAATCAAAGGAATTATCAATCAATTTCAATTTAAAGTCTCAAATAATTATTGAAATAATTATATTTTCAATTGTCTCTTGTTTATTTTGGTTTATTATTCCCGAAGTATATGTAATTTTCATAAATACATTTAATGTATGAAATTAGCATTTAAATAATAATTGTCTAGCATAAATCATTCTTTACCGCATACAACAGTTTCTTACAAAGAATTTAGGAAATCCATTAAGAACTTGTTGCTAGCAGCCGAATAGTGGTTGGTCTAAGTTTCAAACATTTAATTAGTTTCACTGAATTTAATTTAATTTCTATTGAGGGTGAGTCTATTCACAATCTCATTCAATACCACAACCATCAGTTGCATCCCAAGGACATCAGCCGGATTTATCCGCACAGAGCACATAATTAAAGTACGCTAATACCGATTTACGAACGCCCCAACCATAAACACTCAGCTCCCATCCGGCTTATTGACATTTCCTGGACCAATAAAATAAAATGCCAACGCAGTGAAACACTTAAAATTCAGCACATTTTTTTGCATACCCTTGTGGAGCATAAAATTATTATGTCATAAAAAGGATAAATAGGAAATGGGTTGATATGTGAAAAATATTTATTAAATGTTTTTTAAAGATTTATGCGCTTAATATTTTTCAATGTATGCAATCATTTAATCATCATGAATTTAATTTTTTAAAACAAGCCGTGGAGGGTATTTCCTCTTCGTCTATGTTTATGCAAAGCCGTTTTATCTTGTTTTTTTCATAACAAAGTGTCCTCCGATGATGACCAACCACATCATTATCATCGTTGGCCTTGCTGATGAGCCGCAGCCGAAAAGACAATGTTGGTTGGATAGAACCTGAAGCAGAGTTAATCAAATTAAGTTTTGGTTCTCATTGTGAAGAAACTGTCCAGGACACCCTGAAAGGACGAAGACGAATGGACAAAGAGACGCGCAAATTAATCATTTTTATTTTTATTGTTTTTGCTTTTTTTGTTTATTTATTTTTTTGTTGCATTAGTTAAGGTCTGGTCATGGTTTGTCTTCTCGCTTTCCTGCGACTCTGCAGTCGCTTAAGCTTTAATACTCTTGTGATTATTTTTACCCGATGATAGCTTTGTATCTTGCTTAAAGTGTTTCATAGTTACTCTTAAGATTATTAGCCCCGGAATCATCAAACTTCAACAAAGTAACTCAAACAAAAATTGCTAATAATGTTTATACTTTGATTTAAATTGAACGAGATGTGTATACATATAGTTTAAACTCACCTTGAAGTTTAGAAACCTCGCTGAAAACTTGAAATATATTCTGCTTTTAATAAATCGTTTCTAGAAATGTTTTGATTGACAACCTATTGTTTGCCACTGATGCATTGTGCTTTAAGGAAGATATATATGTAGGTTTATTTACGAACATAGTTGGCACTTAATTAAGTTTTTTGGGGTCATGAACAAGAACATATGCATATGCATGCATTTATTTATCAAGATTCTGTTTAAGTACCTGTTTTCCGCTTTGTAAATTATCTCGGTGGTCAGCTTAATTTTGCTTCCTGTTGCCAACATTTCTAACTTGTTTTTTTTTCTCGGTTTTGTTTGTATTTGGATTGCACTGAGATTAAAGTTTTTTTTTGTTTAATTTTCTGAAACCATTTCTTACGTTATTTATGCTCCTGCGGTTTGTTTTTATACTTGGCCATCTTTTGGCTCCATAAAACTTATTACGAAACTTATTAACAGAGTCAACACTCTTTTGGCTTGTGCAGTCTGGACGCAAAAAAGTTTATTATGCCGCGCAGCGTTTTCCATTAAGAGTCCGCACCGTCAACCCCTTTACCACTTTGCAAGCTCCTTCGTTTTGGTGTTGTATGTGGCCGCCATTGTTGTACTGGTGTTGGTCACATTGTAATGGTGTTGCCACTTCGGCACTTTGACGGAAATGTTGTGCATTATGGGAAAGTTGCTCAGATTTCCGTCGCTTCCGGAGTGACATTTATTCATTATGATTTGCTCATTTCTTAAAAGTTTTTCTCTCCTTTTTTCACTTCTGGTTTTCTTTAATTTTTTTAACGGCATTGGCTTTGAAGCGCGTCTACTTTGCGGGAGTAGCGTTAATTGAAAGAGTTTTGGTTGCCTTTATTTACAAGCAATTACAAACTCTCTGTGCAGGTTTGTTCGCTTGATAAACGCGAGTTGTTAATTTATTTATTGACCCTTCTCACACTTTTCGCATAATATCATTGCTGTAAATAGAAAGTTTTGCGGCTTTGCATTGCTCCCTACCATTTTCTCCCTTTCTTTTTCTCTCGCTATGTGTGAGCCTTGAATTGGGCACCCTTCGATAATCATTTGAGTGACCCGCATTGGACTGCCTTGTGCCCCAAATTGTATTGACTCAGTAATTTTGGTTTGCTGATTTGGGTGTCTTGTCCTACGCTTGGTTAATTAAGCGGGACGTTTGTTCTCAATACATTCACTATAAAAAGGGTCGAGGCTCGAGCCAACCACATTTCCCAACTCAAGAACTTCCCGGTTATACAAACTGATGTTTATTAAAAATAGTACAATTTATTACTTCATTAAAAATGGTCCTCTTAAGAAATATAAATAGCTTTGAAGTGGATTTAGATATGATACTATTATTTTAAGGCCTTATTCCATATTCTATCAGCATGTAAAAAAAATGTGTATTAAACTTTCATATATGTATTTTTTTATGATGTGGATTGGATTATTTAAGATGATGAACTGATTTCAATTCAATCCCTTAACCGCAGCACTTACTCATAACCGACATATGCATAAGTATTTCTTTAATCTAATTAATTAATATTGATCATATAGTATAAGCCTAATGATCTGGGTCAATAGTATTAAATTTCCCAAGAATAGTATTAAAGTTGAGTGTTTTGACCATACTGGCAGTTGTCGATTAAGCCACCCCCATCTAAATGCACTTCTTTCCTGTCCTTAGCTCACTCAACGAACTTATTTGGTTAACTCCCACAATTTGCCTCAATATGCTGGGGCAAGCAACGAAAAAAAAACATCAAAAAAATACACAAATATCTAATAAATATTTATGGCAAAAAATAATAGCCAAAGTCATAAAAATGTTTGGTCTGCCGACGCGTCGTAACGTACAGGCACTCACACTCACACACACGTACACACGCACACACACTACGATTCGTGTACATAATTGCATACAATGTGTGTGAGTGTGTGAGTGTAGTCCTAAAGTTTCCTTTACACTTTCAGTGGAGCCTACTCATTTTTAATAGAAAGCCACATTTTTTTGGCCTGTGTGTGTGAGTGTGCCAGTGTGAGTATCTGTGTATATCAGAAGGGTCGAGGTAGTGTTGGAATGTGTTTTTGCGTCGGCGTGGGTGTTGTTCAGTTAACTTTGTTTACAGGCCGAATAACCATTCACATTTGTATGTGGGGCAGGTGAAATCTATACTTGATCAGAATAAAAAAAGATTTTACGGACCATGCAATTATGCCGGTCAGAATACGCCACAATAAGGTAGAAATGTCTGTAGGCGATTACGTATGCAAATAGGTGCCAGAAATTTGAACATACATTTGTATGCTTGATGCTCCAAGCCCTCAATATGTTGATTGAAAAATGTCTTGATGTTGTATTTGTTGTCTAAATTGCTGTACAAGCTGATATCCACTGGGAACACATGTCAGACTCTGACTTGATTGTAATTTATGAGACTTGTACTTAAAGTTATAATGTTTCCATAAAAGTTAGCCGACATATCATATTTTAGTTTAATTACTTTTTGAATTTACATAAATAGAATTTCAAAAATTAAATTTTCGTATTTCAACACTCCAATTTATTAACAAACAATAATGAACTAAATTTGAATCATAAATCGACACAAAAATAATTCATAAGCCTTGTTTTTATAACTGACTTAAGCACTTTTGAAGAACATTATTCTTATTATATACATATAACATATAATCATCTGACATAAATATTTAAAAGATTATTTTTGTATCTAATTGAACTCTAACTTAAAAAGTTGTTAAAATTCATTAAATTTAGGGACTTAAGCAAATATAATTGTTGTGTTTAATGTCGAATGAGCATATACATACATATATTCCTTTGGAACAGATTTTGTTTGCGTATAATTTAACTTTTACGTTTACAATTAAAAGCGAGTAGAAATAAAAGAGACATAAAAAGACACAGAAGCAGCGAGAGAAAAAAGTAAAAAAATATTCAAAGCTTGTTGGAAACAAAATCACTTAAAATTCATGACGTGGCGCGCAAGTCCCTGCGTCGGGAGGGGTGCCTAACACTTAAGAGTAGGCACATTGTACAAGTGCGAGTATCTTGTATTTTGGCCATAAATTAGCACAACACTGCACACACTCAATGGCAAAAGGGATTTTGGAGAAAACCTCGGCCTTTTATTTATTGTGGAGCCGGGTCTCCAGATTGCCACATGAGTGTGGAAATGTCTTTGTTTGTGTGTGTTTGTAAGTGTGCGTGTGTGTAATAAACGAGGCCATGCAGCCAACAACTTGTAAATGTATCTCTGTTGCTGCCACATCCACATTCCCATCCATATCCATACCAATATCCACATCCACATCCAAATATACTATTTCTTCTACTTCCGATTCATTTGCCAGCCTTGCCCTGCTTACTTTGCTGTTGCGCTTTTACGGTCGTAGCGTTTCTTACAGCATCACTTTATGCTCCAATTATAAGCAGACAGCGTTCCAGCGTATCCAGTTCAAACAAATACCGTATGAGAGTACAGAGAAAATGCCACGCGCAACTGACTCGCCGAGTAGAGTAGAAAGCTCAGTTCCTCATTCCATTTTTTGTTTGCGGTTTACTGTTACTCTGTTGATTTTTGTTTGTATGTTTCCGCTAAATTAATGGCGTCCACTGCTGACACTTCCGCTACACACACACGCACACTCACTCACACACACACACACACACACATCTCTTCTATGTAGCTCCAAGGGAATGCGCTTAATAAAGTTGTGGTTAGATGCTGTGGCCGTCTCCTGCCTGCCGATACCCGACCCAGGACCACCCGCTGGCAACAAGGCTGGTGACTAGTTTCGACACCCCTGCTACGTACTTCTACTCTCTTTCCCCTGTTGCTGTTGTTGTTAATCAGCATTTTGCCATTATCCTTTTACACGCGCCTCTGATTATGAACATCATTAGTTACTGCTCGCTGATTCTATGTGCCAGCATCCAAGATTTATGAGTCTGCAACAGTGCCGTGTTTTCTTACGACCCCCCAACTCTCTCTCCACCACGGCCAGCTTGAGCCTGCCACTGCCTTATGATTCTATTACAAGCTGTAGTTACAGTTAATTTGACGTGCATAATTGTGGATGTGGCGACTACTTAGTGTGCGTGTTTATGTCTGTGTGTGTGTGTGTGTGTTTGTCCTTTTAGACAACTTGTTGTTTCTTTCAGCTTACTTACATTACTTGCCATTAACTATGTGTCGAAGGACACACGTGGCGCTAAGCATCTTCAACAGGTTGAAAAGACAACGAAACATATTAGCTGTCTACTCCTGACAAGCACGTCTTACGTTCTCCAATTAGTCAAATTTAATACAGAGAAATTGCTTCAATGAAAAATAGTAGTAATCACTTTAAACATCAGTTGCACTGGGCTTAATTAAATGCAAATATGAGTTTGAAACATAGAAAGTCGATATATATATTTAATTTAAATTGATTATAATTAGTTTACGACTTTACTTACCTTACGATAAATAATATTTTAACATAAAATAGAGATTTGGTGCCTACAATGTGAACAAAATCTGAATTTCAATAATATGTATGGGTATTTTATATGTCTTATCTTGAACTTAGTCTTGTCCGAGTTGTCATTTGGTAATTGTTTGTTAAGTTAAATGGCTCTGCCAATCTTGGCTTATCATTCGTAAGCATAAGTGAATTTAAATCTGTTACTTTCAAAAAAAGAACAATTTTGGATAAAGTTGCAATCCCAAGTACATATTAATTTTGCGTTAGAGTTCTCGGAATGATGATTGGAAGAAATAAATTTCACACACACAAAAATATGCGGATATTGAAGAGAGAAAAACAAACAACTGGTGGTAATTTGTGGAGCAATAACTTGATATCGCTTTATGTCCTTGAGGCCTATTCTAGACGATTGCAAGTTGCTATTGTGCCCAAGCACACACGCACACACACACACACACACACCAGTGCCGCGAGTTGAATTGACCCCATTGGCTCCGTGGCAATTGGGTTCAGTCAATTGACGACAACTGTGCCTGGCTACGCAACGTGTCGCTTAATTGATAACGACGTCAACAATATTGAAGCCATGGACGCAATTCGAACCAACGATTCAACAACAACAACAACAACACGAGCAAAGCCAGACGCAACAATAGGCAAACATTCGAATGGCTTACAACAACAACAAAAATAGCAGCAGCAGCGAAAGCGAACTAGCAAATAAACCACCAAAAAAAAAGGCAAAATGCGAGAAATTGTTTTCAAGTAGCGGCCACTTGACATCAAAAACATGCACATGTCCAAAACAATATGGCGACCGACATGCTCACATATGCCTGTAAATGTTTCCCCCTGTGTATGTGTCGGTTTGTGTGTGCCTGAAGCGAGTTCGATAAATGGTTGGTTGAAACAGGAAGTAGCAAACACGAATGCGCACACTGGCCCCTCGCAAAGTGGCTGTTGGTTATGTCTCCCATGAGAATGTGCGGATGTATTTTTAAGAGCCGCAATTTTCCAAGCAATTATTACCATTTGTATGACCAATGCAACGATTTACCGCATTGCTGTTGTCCTACTTGTGTTGACCGCTTGGGCTGATCGGTGCAATGGGCTCTGAATTAGCGTACTTGTCAATAGTTAATGGTTAACATTTAATTGTCACAATTGTCGAAACACTTTTGTTTCATTTTTTTTTTTTTTTTGTTGGTCTTAATTGGATGTAGCGTTTATCATAAATCTTTTGAAGTTCTTTCGAATTGCTAAATGGGAGCAATTTCAACTTTTCTATGCCGAAGGTTTAATCCCCTTGTTTTGCCAATTTTATTAACATAGTTAGCTACAGAACTAAAAGATAAAAGATCAGAATGCACGTCCATTTATTTATTTTTCACTTAGTGTGTATAAAAAGAATGCGTAAAATGTCAAATAGGCTTTTGGGGAAAAAATGAATAAATAAATAACAAAGTTAAACAATTAAATGCACTACATATTTGAAATTAATAAATGCATTGATATATCCTTAAATTTGCGATGAAAATTCAAATTTAAATTTTTGTTGCCTTTGTAAGCCTCAAGTCACTTTTCCATCAATATCTTGAATATTGTATGTATTTCCTCTATATATAGAACGTCATTGAGAGTTATATACAAGTGTGTGAATTGCAAGCTTAATTGCAAGTGAAACCATGTTAAGAGCAGCTAAATTTGATATATATATATATATATATATTCTCACTGAAAATTATAGAAATTTGGAATGAATAGATCCGCAGCCTCGATTTGCCCTTGAATTTGAGCATTGATTTGTGGTCCCATAAGTTAGCTTTATTATTTGACTGATTGTAGGGTATTTGCACGTCGAGAGATCTTGACTAGAGAGTCCCCTTAGCTTTTATTTACTATTTTGAATTTTTACGCGTTCTAGTGTGAAATTCGTATGAATTCCCAAATTGTACTTCATGTGAATCTTCCATATATGCAATGCAAACAGCAATATTTATGTACCATATATGCGAAGACTTGTTTATGTATTTGTACGAAATTCTGCCCTGCAAATTTATGATTTTAATTGGTTTGGTCAAGCGGAAAGCATACTTAATGCTATTGTTGGTCGACAGGCTTTTTGTGCTTTTGTAATATGCTTTCAATTTCATTTTTGTTTCTTTGGAATTTTCAATATTGTATTATTCTTGTGTTTTAATATTTTCCACCATCTCATGCATTTCTGCTGATTGATTTATTCAACTGAAAAAATAATACTACACTCTGACTTTTTGGGCGCAACATTTTTTTACGGAAATGATATCATTTCTGATTATTTAAATTTCAGCTCACAAAAACTTGAATCAAATATATTAATCCCTTCACTTTTAAAATTTAATAAATAATATTAAAGTTGAGAAAATTGAAATATTTGAGTTAATCCTGCAGTGGGTTTTTATTATTTATTTTATTTTTATTATATATTGTGGACCAATTAAAATTTTTTCAGGATGACTACACAAATTGAAATAAAATAAAAAATTAAATTTAGCAAAGGAAAATTTAACAATTGGGAACGTTGCAGACTACGAAACGCTCTGATACAAATAAGTAATATCATCTGATCATCTGTCAAATAGAACACTGTGGGTGTATCCAAGAAATAGCGATCCTTGAAGGTGCCTCGTAGTAATCTATCCCTCCGGTTTGGCTTGAAATTTGCGGTAGATATGGGCTTTGTGATTTTCTTGTGGGCGGGATTAAGCGTAGCCGAAAAAATGTTGGAAAACGTTCTTATTCATTTACCTTCGAAGATTAGTAACTGCAGCTCTTAAAGTACGGATCTTAAGTTTGGGGGGAGGGAGTGTGCGTGGTGCAATAATTTTTTCCGCCATCTATATATCTTTTAAATTGCGTGAGATATATGGTTTTATATATTTATCGGTTTTGGAGACGGAGTGGGTGTAGTCATCCAATTTAAAAATTCCATCCAGATTACAAATTGGGGAAGATATGCACATTTCAGGATTCTACGTGTTTTTGGAGAAGATCGTCAGCAAATTTGTTGACTGTAGACTTAAAATTGTTGAACATGTGTGGATTTATCGAATTTACGAATATCAATTTCCCAGCCTCCTAATGGACGTATCGCACAATTTTTGACATTTCATCTGATGCGGACACAGACCAGTATATAGCCCAAGTTTCAAGGCTTAAATGTGTCAAAATAAGATGTGTTCATGCGGGCGGACAGATGGATAATGCACGAAAGCAATATATTCTGGACCCCTACGATATCAGAGCGGAAAGTTCTAAATCGCAATTTAGTCATTTAAAAAAATCATTGATCAAAAATCAAAAGTGAAAAAGTATTTATCTTTAAATCAATATTAACAGGTGTCGCTTTCAAACGGAATTTTGAAATAAGTGTTAAATTATTTTTGCCAGAAAATCGAGAGTATGAATGAATATATTCACAGCATCAATCATAGAAACACTTCAGTTGAGAAATCCCAATGATAACCCAATTAAAGCTGCTGAAGCACTCCCATTCACATATGCCAATATAAAAGTTATTACGTATACGCCGCATGTGTTAATGCCTTTTCATGAATCTTATTCAGCACTTTTGGGTTTTATTACAAAAGTGCGAGCCGCTCCCAATGACTATGAAAAGTGTTATTCGAAGTGCACATGTGTGTAGTATGTGTTCGAGTTCATGTTGATGTGGGTTAGGGCGGGAAAACAAAGCTGTAAAGCAACAATGACGGAGACAAAGGAGCCATAAAAGCGTGATGACAGAGCCATAAACTGTTAACAAAAGTACAAAATGTGAAAATACGCATACACATATCACAACTCCCTCATATAAGTGTCAGATCGAACAGCAAACAAAGCAAAAGCATTGCCTGCACATTAGCAATCTCGCTGTGATGGCTGCATTTTGTGTTGAAAAAAACTTAAAAGCCACAGAAAGACTGGTGAGTGGATATGAGATTGATGTTTGTTAAACATATCTAGCCACAAAAATCACGATAATATTATGTCTTTAAGAATACCTAACTCCAGTC
Source organism: Drosophila setosimentum (assembly GCA_035043505.1). Taxonomy (NCBI): domain Eukaryota; kingdom Metazoa; phylum Arthropoda; class Insecta; order Diptera; family Drosophilidae; genus Drosophila; species Drosophila setosimentum. The sequence goes on from JAWNMY010000094.1 coordinate 5,911,496, forward strand.
CAGTTTAATTTAAAAGCAAATATATTCCATTGATCTATTAAATTAGCAATTTTAATATATGAGGCAGGTTGAAATATATTGTAAAATTGTTCCATCCCTTATTTTTGTATATTAATATGTGCCTTGTAAATTTCTAAAAAAAAAAAATATTCAAATTCACATTGTTCCTTTTAGACTTAACAGATGTAAACTTTGTAGAAGTGCTCTTGGTTCAAGAAATATTTTATATGGATTTTAAATTTAAATTGATTAAACTGAATCGTTGGAGCATATATGTTTGGGAAATAATACTAAAATGTATTTATTCTTGTTGGTGTTTTCCATTATGCCAAATTGAATATATTAATAAAGTCATAATAATATGCAAAAAATTTGGCTTGCTTTGGTTTCTTATTCACCGCCCTTTACATATGTTTTATTTAACTGTTGTTTCCCACTGGATATTACATAATAATTGACGGTTTTAAAAGCTGCAGTATAAGTTCAGTTGTGCTAAAGGTGCTTGCGAAAAGAATTAACTCAATAATACACATATATAGTCGCACATATATGCATACATACAACTATGGAAAGGGAAAGCACCGAAAATTGCCTTTGATTTTTTAAACCATTTTTCGGAATTTTTCGAGGCATTAAAGCTTTTATATGCGCATTTATAGTCTTAACAGTTTGCTTGTGTGTGTTTGCGTATGTGTGTTTCTGTGACTTCAAACTCGCATTGACTTGTTCGCTCCCACGTCTCAGTAAAAGTTATAATCCCCTGTTTCACAGTGCGCATTAAAAGCATTTGGCTCTGACTCCATGGCTGCTACAAACACACGTAAATTTAATTTATCCTCTTGAGCTAAAAGTACAAAAAAAAAAATAAATAAATAAAAACAGCAGACATATACACATAAGCAGGCCATGTGTCCTTTTGTATCCTGACAGCCGAGCATTGAAGCGATAAGGGGAAAGATCAATTGTCATTTCAATGAGCATCGAGCCGGCGAAAAAGTTGCAGAACATTCCAAATGCGAAGGAATTAGCTACTGGAATGGAATAGTTCAATGGAATCTAACACCACTTAATGCTTGCAACTTAGTATTTTCTCTGTTTCGTCCCACTTAAATTGAACTATAGCTTAGACTTAGTTTTCGCACCACAAAGCTACGTTAAAAGAAACACATGTTTTAAAAAGTATCGACATGGGGTTCCAATAAATAAAAGGCACAATTATAATTTCCGTTCTTTTAATGTTACTCACGCGTATCCATTTAAAATTTAAAATAGCAAAAGCTTTTATAATTAGCATTTTCAAGAAAGTAAATATTAATATAAATATAAATATTAACTATTTAGTATTAAATGTTTTTGACTTTAGCAGATTATATATAAGATGATTAAATAAATGTATTCTTTAATTAAGTATTATTGTTGTACTTATTTGATTCTTTTTGTTTGTTTTTTTCTTCCTACTATACATTTATCCCCTTATAAATTTTATTTTAAAGTAATGTTTGCGTATTGCAAACTCATTCGATCAAATTAAAATGGGAATATGAATTAATATTATTGATATGAATATAATTTTCGAATTTTTAAGCTTAGAATTATACAAATCAGTTATTAAATTTGGTTTGAATAAATCTTGTCTGCATAGTCTTTTGAAAGGGTTATTTGTGTGCATTTTGTCCCAGAATTAGTCAACGTACTTCGGAGCCATAATTGAACGCAATTTATCAAAGAAGTAGATTACATGTTATTACCATGAGGCCATTCTCGGAGTTGGGGCTTCGTTTTTCCCTGTTAGAGTCTTTAATCCCACGACGCGACAGAAGGGTTTATTGTTTAATAATTGATTATATATTTTTTTATTATTTTTTTTTTATTATTATAAATTACATAATTTGAAGCTATAAATATCAAACAAAAGTCGTAGGATTAATTTTTTTATTATCAAGGAATATGTCAAAAAGTATTGTGATAATTTATTAATTTCGAAAACGTATTTATTAATTTTATTTAAAAGAAAAAAGCTATGTTGATTGCTTTAAATTAATTTTTGTAATATATGTTCGCACTCCTATTAAAGATTCTGTAGAATTAAGCTGAATGTTAAATCATAAAATGCACTCAGAACAAATTGTGATTAGCACTGACAAATTAAAAAATAACATTGCGGGGTTGCAACATACTTACATGTGGCAAGAGTGTCACCCATAAGCGTGACAAGTCAACGCAGCTTAACGATGTGCGTAAGTGCAACGATATCCACGTCACTGGCGATATCATGATGAGGCGCCAGTTGAGGCGCAAGTTGAGGCGCCGGTGCACGCTATTTGCCAATCGACGTACTGATTGATGGCGTGGCAGCGACTCATATATCAAATCCGCATGTAAATGGTCAGACAGACAATGGGAAGGGTAAGCAATAAAAGAGAGAGACAGCGAGAAAGACTGTTGGACTGTCAAAAGGGCAGACTATTTGGCCACACGCAAAGCAATTTAAAAAACCATTTGTCGGCATAATCCGTTCAAAATTTGAGGGAGACAACGGACAGCGCAGATGCCACCCCAGATAGAAGCGGCACATTTTCCAAATAAGACTTTGGCTACGAAACACCACATAAAAAGATGGCGGCGTGAAATAAAACCGTTTCCGTCTGGCCCCGCCCCTCAATCGAAACTATCTCTGTTAACATGCATGTAACTATTCATGTATGTTGGTGGGCAGCTGCTCAACTGGGCGTTAAAAATTCAATTTACACAATTTTGAACGCAATTAAATTGGAGCTGCGTGCCCCCATCTCATTCATTCGTATTCCTTCATCATCAAGGAGCACGCAACTTGCTCCTAGTTTTTATGTATTTCACATTTCGTGGGCTTCATGTGTGGGCTGGTAGCAACTTTTATGTTCATATTTTATGCATTAAGTACTCTATTAAATTTTTTGTTGCCACTCTTCGGCTAAGCCATTTTACCATGAGTAACATGAACATTCTTGTACATATTCACATGCATTAATATACATACATATATATAAATGTACATATACATATGTATATGTGCTTTTGGATGACCCTCAGAGTTACTGCTGGTGGTGCTTGTTTATTGTGTGGTTTCTTTGCGAATTTATAGGGTACTTGACATGTGGGTTTTATCGCCACAGAGGCGTATACGCGATATTTATTTGATTTTGATATCACCCCTCATATACAGGAGAGATAAGTTAAGTTTGTTGCACAATGTGTTGCATGCGAGTTTTATATGATAATACAGAGCAAAAATTAATTTCCCATAGATGTGTTTTTTGCCTTAGCTAACTAGTTATTTAAAAAATTTTGCAAAGTTCTGATACCAAAGATACTAAAAATCATCCTATTCTCATTATTACTGGATGGACGCTGCGAGAATTTTTGAACGGGACTCGATATATATTAGAATAAAAAATAAGCTGCACTTGACAGCAAAGGAAATTTGTATCTTAAAAGAAAAAAAAAGAAGAAAACAATAATTGTTAAAATTAATAAAAACAATAACCTATTTTATAGTTTCACATTTACGCTTTTCAAACAAAATCTTAGATCGGAATAGTTATGCATTTTAAAAGGCTGCATTTATATATTAATTTTTTTTTTGTAATCTTTAGTTAATAGCGATTTTTTAGAGAGTAAACATAAATCGCTTGTGTGGCGTGATTTTCATTTGTTTATTTTCTCAATGTGATCTGAAAGCTTTAAAAATAAAATTAATATAATAAAATTAATATAATAACACTTAAAATTAATCGTGTATAATATACAGAATGGAAAATAAAAAATGAAATAATGGATATAATAAAAATAGAATGGATAAACATTTTTTTTAATTAATTATCAAGGCGACGTCTACGCAAATGCTTTCATTTGAAATTATGAAAATAAATGTTATTTGAAAGAAATATGAAATTGTACAATTTCAAAACATTTGTTGTACTCGCTATTCTTTGAATGACGTGCACAATGCATTTGATGACCTCAGATGACATGAAGTGGCACCCCAATGTAACGGAAATCGGCTTAGATTTTGCCTGGCACTCTTGCACATATACACAAGCATACACACACGGGCACAAACACATCCACTGATGCGGACAAAGCGTACGTGATTTATGGCCTACCTACACTGGGTGCCTGCCTGTTCCTGCAGCGGCAAACACTTTCTGAAGTCGGCCAACAAACCAGAGTTATGGCCTGCGTCAGCGACTTATGCAACTAATGCAACTGAACGTCGTCGCGGCCCAAGTGGAAATGTTATTTACGGCAAACTTGCACGGCGGAAAGTGGGGCGAACGAAGTATTGTTGGGTTTGAGCCTACCTTGCGCACTTTTTAAATCATTTTTCGTTATATTTCTATTCAAGATTTTATTTTTTTCTTGTTCCACACAACTTGGCTTAAGTTGGTAGCCATTTTGCATTGTGCAATGCGAGTGAATGGAATTGGGGTAGCCGGGGGGAGGTGAGATTGGTTGCGTTATTTGCAAATTATGTTACTTTAGTCAACTCGAATAAATCTTGGGCGAAATAGCGGGCCACTGCTGCTCTTGCCCACACACACAAATCACAGGCAAATTAGTTACCAACTCTGGCAAAAAACTTGTTGAGCTGCAAGTTCGAGTACTACTATGTGTATGGCCAAAACTTGACACTAATGAGTAAATGTGGCAAAAGTTTAAATTAATTTTTGAAATGTGCTGTTGCTAACTGTTTACTGCAAGCGTCCCACCGATAGCGACATGGCCAACAATTTCAATTTCCTTTATGGCCACGGCTCTTTAATTATATTTTCGACACTGGCTGATCCCTTGACCCAACCACCCTCTGACTTCGAAGCTTCGAAGCTTTGAGCATTTATAGCATTTATAGCAAAAAGTCATGCGCTCTTCAACTTTGAACCTAACACAGTTACAGGTCCAAGTTGACCGATGGTTGCTATTTAATATCAAAAACATCGTCGGGCAGGCCATTCAGTTAGGGTCTGTCAAAGAAACCCACAACCGGGTCAGCAACACGCATATTTCTATATTCTGTTTTCCAAAAAAGTAAAGTAGATGTTAAATACAACAACTGACAAAGATGATTATACACTTTATCTGCTATCCAGTTTCCTCTTTGTTGTATTTTACTTTTATAGCTTTGTCAGTGCAATTCATTTGAGAGCAAATCAGATAAATTGGTAATAACGTTTAATGACATGTATTTATGCGAAAGTCGTTTGTGTTGAATTGATTACAAAAGTTTAAAATGGCAGAAAGGATATTTTTACAATCATTATTTTGAATTCTGTACAGAATGTGTATTATATAATCTTTAAATTATTTCAGCAAATTAATTAACTCACATTTCTTAAATAAACTTTCTTTTATTTGACACTTAACCAAACAATGTAAATTAATTTTATTAAGTTTCTAGTTTATGGCAGGTATTTGATCAATCAATTTAATTTTTATAAATACGTACATAAATATTTTGTTATAGCAAATAGCAAAATAACACAAGCGTCAAACAATTCAAACTAAATTTCCTAACCAATGCGTTTGCCATTTGCACTCAAGAGGAGCAACCGATGGGATATTAAGAACAAGCTGAATTAAATTAAATCTTGTTAAGTGCACGCAATGCATTCGTGATAAACTCAGTTTCGAAGCAATTTCATTTTGCACAAGCAGGTGAACTTTGAATATGGCGTAGTGCGTATATAGTGTATGTTTATAGATGGATATGTAACTAGTATTCCGTTAACCTGATTGCGCCTATGGCAATATCGATTAACTTGAAGCTGCTGCTTGAACACTCTCTCTTGACCAAAATGCCTGGCAGCAAATTGTGCCTAAACTTATTTAGGCATAATTGTATATTAATTTGAACGCTTCGATTGCCTTTACGATATATTGAACAATTAAGTTTACTTATCAAACTGCAAAGGATCTACACTTATGTGTATGTTGTGTGAGTGTGTCTTGGTCTGTGTAGCTTTTGACAGATGCCTTGGGCGCTTCAGTTTATATAGCAGATTATGTGATGGTATTTGTGTGCGTGTGCTTCTCAGTATTTTGTTTATGTTGCGCACTTCCGTCTCAACTGAATGTCCATTCGCTGAATATGCGTGTATGCGAGCGTATACACTCAAAAAAAAACCGGTCTCTTAAAAAAAAAAAAATTGAAAATCACTGAAACTTTGAATATGTACCTTTGAATTAAGAAATTACTGAGATGTATTTTAGAAAGTAAAATAGTCAACCAATCATTGGCATTTCTGATTAGCGGTGTGATTTTTGTTCACAGTGTCTGCTTGCTTTGGGGAACAGTTGATGCTTGGCTGCGTCGCCCTAGCTGTCAATCACAACTGGTTGACAAATTGCTTTTGGACTCGTCTGACGTGTTGACAGCGGCGCGCAGTTCTAGTCGGAGTCCTTGTCAACCCTACCATCCCAGAATGATACGGTCTGCTGGCTGACAGTTTTTCTTTTTTGAAGTAAAAACTTCTAAAAAAAATGCATTGAAAAGATCTGATAACCTGACATTAGCACTGTTGCAAGCCGTTGCTGCTGCCAATGTGCCGCAAGCATTCTCCTGTTTAAGCAAGTGCTGGCGAGACACATTTTCAGTTTTCCAGTTGAGAAAACTACGTCAAACACACAGACCAGGTGCAAAAAATAAAATGCGTTAAGTTTAATGTCGCATGAAGCCAGGTGAAAGTTGCATCTGACGTTTTGCTTTAAATGGGTGTAAGAAAAAAATACAAATTTTTAAGTTAAGGTAAAAGAAAAGAACAACAAGAGACATCGTTAGAAAAGTACTTTTACTTACTGTCATTCAAGATTCCCTTAGGACACCTTTGAGTTTTCAGTTCGACGTTTGCACTTGTGGAGACCACAGAAGTTCTGCGCCAGCTTTCAGTGTGTGTAGTTGGTTAGTTTGTCTTTTCTTTCGATTTGCGTAAAAGAGGAGTTCACATATACAGATATGCGGATAGCATTGATTTAGGTCACGAGAACCAATAAGCTAATAATATTCCCATATGATATTTGAATGAAGGCGCATTCGATTTTTTTTGAAAGTTTTTGACATCGGTTTATTTGTTTAAAAGCTCATGCGAAGCATATACGTATATAAATGCACATATAATATATGCAGAACGCAAATTATCCACAAGTTTTTATTACTTGGGATTACCTATATTTACGTCATCGTTTTTGACTTCAGACATTGAAGTATGCTCTACAATCTGTAGACTGAGCCGAAATGCTTAACTATAGGTAAATGCGAGCTTTAAGAACTGGAGAAATCGATGCTTTCCTGAGCATTGTATAACTTTTGACCAAGTTGCAGCAGTGCTTAACTATTACCAATAATCGTCAGTCTATATTTATCTGCAGGCAACAAAGCGTACACTGATTATGTGCACAGGCTCACACGACACCTTGAGACGAAGTCGACTGCAAAGGAGATTGCTCTGCCATTTGGAGTTGTCAAGCTTAAAACGGAGCGTCATCGTTGCCGAACAGAGTTTCGAGGCTAATATTAAATGGGCATATATATATATATATATATATTTATTCACGTAAATATCAATTTTGTCACTATCATGTGTTGGAGTTACAAGGATGATTACGAAGGTGATTAACAAGGACCACAAGGACCACAAGGAACTTGAGGACCACAGGGTCCAACAGGTCCGCAGTGCGTATTCCATGGCGTTGGTGCGCAAGGATAACAGGGACCGCACTCGGGCGATTCATAGGGGCAGGGAGGTGAGCACGGACCGCATGGTCCACGTGGACCACATGGCCCATTCGCTAAAGGTCCGCAACCTGATCCGCACGGGCCACAAGGTGCAGGTATAAATGGACCAGAAGGCATTGTTAGGCCACATGGTCCACAATTTGGTACAGCACAAGTTCCACCACAAGGTCCACATGGTCCACCTGGTCCACCTGGTCCACAAGGGCCTGGTCCACAGGGTCCACACCCTCCACGGGGTCCACATGGTCCACCAGGTCCACATGGCCCGCAGGGACCGCAACGCGTTTCGCACACTGGATACTGATTGGTGGAAAAGCAGGGAAGCGGGCAACAGGCGCCACCCGGAGCACATGGTCCGATTGGACAGGGTGGACAAGCGGCACTTGGCTTATAGTTAATCGGTCCGTTTGGGTAACAACAGTACTCCCTTGGCGGAGGTATGTCGATAGTTTGTGGCTTGGGCTGACACAGTATCGACTGGCAGACTTCTCGCGGCTCGCAAATGCGCTTTGGATAGCAGACCACATACGGATCTGGTATCATCGATGGGTAATATATCACTCGAGGCTCGCGAACCATTTGTGAGACCCAGATAAGTTTTGGCACCTTAATGACCCTGGTAGCATCCACAACTTTCGGAACCGTTATTTGCCTGCAACGATTCACGACCATTGGCTCCGGCACGATCTTTTCCGTGAAAACCACTCGCTTCTTGCATATAAGGCGTGGTGGCTGTTGTACCGTTATGCACTTGGGAAACGGCGGTGGGATGCGTGGTGCACATTGCGGCAATGCCTCCAGCTGAGCAGAATTGTAACATTTTGGTGAGCACTCAAAAGGTCCACAGCAAGGATCACAGGGGCTGCACGGTCCGCAAGGAGAACACATTATTCGGATAAAATAAAAATAAATTTGTTTATTTTAGTGAAAATAAAATTTTTTTAAAATTTTTTTCTGTTACAATTTGGATGCCGATCGAATTGAAAATACTATTTCTCACACACTCCAAAAAGTGATTCGTTTCATTTTTGTATCAAATATTCGCCAGCTACTAGATTGTTTGCGCCATGAACTGTATTCCAGCTCTGAATTGTGATTAAGTGTCTTGTGTAATGGCTTTAAAAAAATGCCCGGAAGTCTGCGCTAGGTGAGTATCATATATCACATGACGTCATTATTTAATTTTCCTGGGGAGCAGCCGAGACGCGGTTGAAGTGGTAGCCCAACACCTCGTCGAGGTCAGACTCCAGGGCGGCTCATCAGACTGTCGCCCGCCTTGATCTGGCAGAGAGTGTGACATAATGTGATAAATGACGATTTTATAATCGTTTTTATGTATGTGTATATGTGTATGTATGTATGTAAGACTGGAAAGCAGCCAGCGTCTCTGGTCACTGCCAACTTTCCTGCTGGCCAAGCCTGGCCGACATGTTTCTGTCAGGGCTGGTGCTGAAAAGACAAGACATGGGCTGCGCTGCTTTGCATGTACCAGCATTTTTGGGCTTAGCACAGCCCATGATTCCGGACTGTCCGACCCAATCCTTTTTGCACATTTTCATTTCATTTCAAAAATTATCTTGCTTGTGAGTATATATATATGAATATGATAAATTATCATTTGTCTAGTTTTTGATGCAATATGATGCCCTTGTCGTCTTCGTCTGTTGTTTGCGATGTCCCATGCAGCGTCCTCTGATTCGGTGCTGACTCCGTCTCCGTCTATGTCTCTGTCACCGTCCCAAAATTTTTGATTAATTGAATTTCACTTTGAGACAAATAGAAATTTTCATTTCGTTGGCATGCAGACAACGGTTTGCTGTGACATTTTCTGGGTAGGCATATTTTGTCAAAAATTGAATTATTACCAAGGAGATGTGAGTTTAATTTAATTTATACAATTTTGGAAATTATATTATATTTTTTGGGATAACATAAACACGTAGTAACTAACACTAGCAATTTTAAATTTTAATTGCTTATCGCAAAATTGTGTATATGTAAGAATTCCATTCAAATATAAACTTATTAAATTGCGGTGTAAGTTAAATGCTTAAATTTGGAATATCTTATTTTATCAAACATTCCTTAAGACGCAATATTTAAAGAATTATATATATGTATATTATAAGATTAAATTGACTCCTTAAGACATAGCAGAAAAATAGCACAAACACAATGATACCTTAAGGAATATAATCTTATTCTATTGCTGGCATTGTTTTCGATTTCCTTAATTATATGTAATAATTAAGATATTTTATCTAAATCTATTTACTTTTAATAATAATGATTGTGGAAGAATAGAATGTAACAAGGACAAGGCATTCCGAATACTACAGACCCTTTTAGAAAATTATAGTTCCCTCCACAAGGGTATAATGTGAGAAATTATGAAGCATGGGCAGGTTTTGATAAAATGAAATATATTTAATTTTCCTGGGGTATATCAGAATTTATAATACACACTTGAAGTCTCTAGCTCGCATAGTCTTTGAGACTGCTAGACGGACATGAGTATATCGACTCGGCTGTTGATCCTGATCATAAATATGTATAATTTGTATTTTCACATACTTTGCACGGAACGATTAAGCTGTTCTAAAACTTTTTATTTAAAAATAAAAAAAAAACAATTTGTGGAGTAATGACTGAGCTAAATAATACTTATACTGAGCTATGCAAATACTGCGCTTGAAGTGAGCAAGCAATTTTGTTAACAATTTTCACATAAATGCCATTATAATAGAAATTTGAAATCAAGTCTCGAAGCGAGCTGCGCATAATGTCAATCAATGTCCATAACCATATCACCATCAGCTTCAACATCAACATTCTCATCAACTTCAACATGAAACATTTTCATTCTCGTCATCGCGTCTTCAACGTAAATGCCATTAAAGTGCATTTTAAAATAGAGTAATAAATATTTATCTAGCTGTGAGAAATGGCAGGCAGCCATCCAGAGTTGGGGCAACTTTTAAGGAGGCGTGCTCGGTTGATTGCCAGCCCCATATCGTAATTGCAGATAAACTTTATGCCATTAAGCTTTGCGCTGATGCCTAGTTGCCCGTGTCTACTTCTGCACCTGGGCAAGCACAACTGCAAAGTGCTCTTGAAACCACCTTTCACCTATTACTGTTAGTGTGCGGGTGTAAATGTTTCCTTCTGTAGCATGCAGCAGTTTGTGTTTTTTGTGCCTTCAACAACCTTACAGCTGGAGCTGTAACGAAGCTATAACGAAGAAATATGCAGAATATCTAAAATTCAACCCCTCCCCTGCCCTCGTCCCCACAAAAACCTCATGCGTTTGCCTTCATTAAACTTGAGCCCAAGCATCAGCAAAATGCATTAAACTTGGTAAATATCGTAAACTTACTGACAACATTATATGTGGCCGAATTCAATCTGCTTCGATCATTGCCTGATTGTGATATGATATGTGTTTTAATATGCTCGGACCATGTTAATTCTATAAATTTTCAATAAATTGAATAGATTAATAATTATACCCTTAACCCATTAAAAATGGGTAAAAAGGGTATAATGGTTTTGTGCAAATGTATGTAACAGGCAGAAGGAAGCATCTCCTACCCCACAAAGTATATATATTCTTGATCAGGATCAATAGTCGAGTCGATATAGCCATGTCCGTCTGTCCGTCCGTCTGTATGAAGACGCAGATCTCAGGAACTGTAAGAGCTAGAGACTTCAAATGAAATATAGGTTCTCGTATACCAGGCGCAGTACAAGTTTGCGTTATTTTTTCGATAACTGCCTTTGTTTGTCAATTATCGATAAATTAAATTTCCGATAGCAATAAATGCCACAATTTTCAAGGCAGAATTAATTAATAATTAATAAGAATAATAAGAATAATTAATACATGATATGCATATGCATACTCTTGATCAAATGCCAAGATCGGATAAGAAACACCCAAGTTATAGTCGAACATATATTCTCATATTGATCTCATTTCTATCAGCAGTCGCAAGCATTTTCTGTATGCAAAAGATGCGAGCGCATGTGTGAGAAAGAGATGGCATGAGCCCCGCTACCTACGATTGCGTGTTTCACGTGTTAGTGCAAATCTTTTTAAAGGGGAATTTGCCAATAATAATAGAATATATTTAATAACTGGGTTCAGGGTATATCGAAATCGAGTTTACTCGACTACAGCACTCTTACTTGTTAATGTATGGACGAACGAATTACTATCAAATAAATTAAACATGTGGCAAGCATGGATCTTAGTCTAATCTTGGTTAATTTGGAGTTGACCAGAAATATTCTAAGTATTTTTAATTCTGTTCAAATAAATATTTTATAAATTACACTAAATTGGTTTATGTTCTTGTTATCTTCAGAAACAAGATTTATATTCCGAGAAAAGCGCCAAAGCGAGATAAGCAAACTAAAAACACAAACAACAACACAACTTTGACACCACATCAGCATACTGAATAATTAATACAGTAAAGTAAGTAAGTAAATCAAATTTGCGGAGAACATAAAGTCACGTCATATATTCTCAACCTGAAAACAATTTCTCTGTAAAAGCGTTCTTTTAATTTATTCAGTTTGTTATGGCGAACTTTTTGTTTCGATTAATATTATCTATTGGACTCAGTTAACAAGTGTAAATTCATAATATATTCAGCCAATTCATAATTAATTTCCAAAACCAAGGCCAAAGTAATTATTACCACTCCAGCATCAGGATTTTTTTTTTAACAATGCTCTGTTCATCATCTTTCTTGCTATTAGCAAAAGATCACATTAATATTTCTATGATTTTTTATAGCTAGCGTTCTAGCTAGAAGGAATGGATAGTTAAGGGACGCCAAAGCTTATATTCCCTTGTTAACTAACCAACATAAAATGATTTATATATAGATTTATTATTGTACATTTTAAATACATTTTATTTATCTATTTCCTCTTTCAAATCGGATTGGGAAACCAATATTCTACATTTTTGCTTTAAGCAAATATTTGAAAAACTTTTTTTTAGTTTTTCACAAGAATTTGGAAAATACTAATATATATAATATATATTATTATATAAATTAACTGAAATCATAAGGCACAAAATAAACAAGTTTGTCAAGTCGAGGGACATTGCTTTTTTTTTTGGATATTTTCAGTTACATTTTCAAAACTGCCAGTTGCTAAGTTAATGCCCTGTAAACCGGTTATTAGTTATATTAAATCCCGAGTCTTGTGGCAACAGAAACGTGGAGCGTTGCCACTATGTTAAATTGGTTCCCTAATAACTGTAATTAGTCGGCAGTCACAAAGTTATGACAGTCAGTTAACTAACGTTACATTATGTAATATAATGTAGCACTCCGATGCCTTGGGCCATTGCTCATTTTAACGACTGTAGCTGTCGAAACAAACTTTCGCCACGTGATTCAGCAACATCCACGCAGCAGCCACATCAATAACTAATTTTTCATAATTAATGTGCCGGTTTGTGTGATGTCCGCTTGCCATATTTACACTATATAAAACAAGCATGTATGTATTTGTGTGTCTGTGTGTGTGTTGGTATTTGTATAATGCACTGTGCACCGGTTTATGTACATGATATCAACATTTGGGGCTTGAATGAGGATGCCGTAATGCGTTTCATTGTGTTTTGTTACTGTGATGCCACATTCCACGTTGCGACAGAAGCCTTGTAGTAAAATTAACCGTTTTATGCTTGCCCATATTCTGGTTGGCCGGTAACATCAAATATTCACAGCTAAATCATTATCATAGCAGCGATTATCTAAATAATACTCTGTACAGTCACTGTTCCAGCACATCAGGGATTATTGAGCCGGGAACCGAAAGACACACGAGCAACATTAAACAATATATTTTATTGAATTAAATTAAATTATATTTTAAGCTCATTTAATAAGGGTAAAATGATTAAAATGGTTTAGTATAAAAGTGATAAAATGCAGAAGCAAGACCCTCCGACTCCAAATTAAATATATATATTCATGATTAGGGTCTATAGTCGAGTGAATATACCTATGTCCGTGCATGCGAACACGTTGATATCAGTCGCTTTATGAGCTGGACTCTTCCAATTTGGAATATAAAATTAATTGATAACTGCCATCGTTGCGAATATCGATAAGTATTGATTATCTCTTATGGCCATATCATTCCAATTAATAAGTTATTTACTTTGACATACATTTTATAGACAAACTGAAATTTTCATCAAGATTGAAAATTTATAAAAATAATAATATATTTAGCAGCTGGGCTCATATCGACAATCGCTCCCGCGATGACTTAAAATTGTAAATTCAATTTTTTTTTTAAATTATTTCCTGTATGCAACAATTTTTTTTTATTTTTTTTTAGCAAGTTCAAAATCATTTTATGTCCTGATGTCGACTCTGTATATAATAAGCCGAAGTTGCTTTTGGTCAGTTTAAAAAGCTTTGTTGCTACCTACTCTTTCCAATAGTCAAAACTAAGCTCGGTTTTAAGCCTCTTAGCTGTTGGGGTTAGCTTTTGAACTGCATAAGGTATATGTCTGCTCTTCTCGCCATCCCTTTTCGGGCAAAAATATTTTATATCAAAACAGAAGCTTGTTAAATATAGCTTTGATCCCATTTGGTTATGCTCAATTTACGAAAGTATTTTGCATTAATTAAGCCAATTTAGTTGTCACATAAGGATCTAAGCTGCTGACGGTCCCAAATACAAATACAAATACAAATACAGCAACGAATAAGAATACAAAACTGTGAGAGACATCACCCATCAAGATGACAAGCAGCTTGAGGCTGGTTCTCGTTTTCGTCCTGGTCGTCCTGCCGACTATTTGTTGACTCAGCAACGTTGATTTATGAAAATGTCGCATGTTTCATTAAACAGATTTTGGCCTCTCACTTAAATAAAAAATATTCGTGATAGAAAAACCTTAATTTAAATTTTTGCCATGTTGTCAATGCTCATTTTATCTGCACTTTTCTCCCACACTCCGTCTATCACTCTCTCTCACTCTCTCTCGCTCTCATTTTCTATTTCCTTTGAATTTTCCTTTTGGGGTGACAATTTAAGCACGCTCAATGCCATCAGATAATGACGATGATTGTGAGGTCCTCCACGCTCCGTGCTGTATACTCTGCTCTCTACCGATTTGTTGCCATTCATCAATCGCAGGCACGCTCCTCGTCCACAAAACAAAAGCAACTAGAAAGAAAAAAAAGAAACAAAAGCCACATCATGTTGAGATGCTGCCGTTGTTGTCCTTGTCCTCCTACTTGTACTCTACCCCCAGCCCAACTCGTTATGCTTCTCATCCTGCTCCTGCTCTCTCTCTCTATTTTTTTCTCTCTCTCTTTCGCTCTCACTCTCTCTCTCAGTGCACTTTGCTCTGACATTTTGAGCTAATGGCATATTTGCATTATAACTCTTGTGCTTGTGCGTTACGATACGTGGTTAGGAATGCAGGCATTCGGCTGTGGTTCGCTTCGCTGCTCCAGTCTTTCAACTGACCGCATTGCACATCACCATCCACGCCCACAATGTGTGTATGTCATTTGCGTGCCCTTTGCTTGTTGCACAATGACGATAGGTTGCCATGAATGCATAAGACTGAGTTAGAGTCACAGTCAGAGTCAGAGTCCGTGTCCGTGCCCTGCTCTTGGATGTGGAGCTCAAAGCTGGCTGGGAAGATGTCCCAGTGTCTTGCTGATGCAGCTGTTAACAAGGCAAATAACAATTTTTGCTTGCACAAAAGTTATGCACAGATGAACACACAACAACTATTTGATATGTGAACTCTGCAATTAGAGACCGTATTTATTTGATCCAATTTTCTTTGCATATTGCAGACAAGATTCTCTTTGCATTAAGGTTGTTGATTATTGCCCACAATCAACAAATGCCAAACTTTTAATTATCTTTTTTATTATCTTAAAATTTAATAAATTAATTGATGAAACTTGGAACTTTTAAAATAATGTTTGATTAAGGTATGTAATTATTATTATAAAGTTATTCCTTGTTTTGAAAACAAATAAAATGTCAATAAAAATTAAATTCCCAATCATTCCATTTGCGATTAACCCTCGATACTCGATTTACAAACAGTTTTTGGGCTATCGAGAGAATGAAAGTGACACTTCAAATTGTAAGCTATGGCAGAGCAAACACTGAAAGCGTTGGAAAATAACCAATTCTTGTAAAGTTGCCAGAAGTGTGGTAGATAAGTGAGTATTAGGAGGTGGATGTGGTGACGGTAAAAAATTTTAAAACTGATACTCCAATGTCGCCGGGCTGATTAGTAATCTTTTGATATTTTAAGAAATGATTTTAGTTTGATTAAACAATCTATATGTCAACACAAAGAAGGCCGGAAAACAGTCAATTCTTTTTCCTTGTAATAGGTAAAAGCAGCTCCGACATACTAGTTAAATATATATTCATGATCAGGATCAACAGCCGATATGAACACACTGATCTCTGAGATTTGGAATTTTGATATTGGTATTATTATTATTTACTTATCCTGGAAGTACGATGAATACATTGACGAGATGTGTTTTTCCCAATGCAACGAATGGCAGTTTAAACTTGACTTCCACCTGAAGAATTTAATAGATCTAGCGATAATGATTATCATCACATACCATCTACAAAATTTTAATTATTGGGTGTTTTGCTAAATTCTTGAGTGTATAGGGAAATTAAGGGAATGGAAACAGTGACATCATCTCATTTGAGATATTGGTAAATCAGGGCTCGCAATTGGTGAAGCGTGTTCTGGGCTTGTTGACATGGCATTGACCAGGCAGCCAAATGGGCCGTAACGCTCCCCATCCATCCAACCAAACAATTCACGCTAAAGTCGCTGTCGAGCTGAGTCTGATAAGCGGCAGACAGTTCAGAGACAAGGGCATTTCGTATTTCCTAAGCAGGCAGCCAAAGCGTTATGCATGGCACTTTGATGGCTCACGCTTGGGGTTGGGATCAAAAAATTACGTTCATTAATTTGGTCAGAGCAGAGGTCGATGGAGCGTAGGGTGGGAGGTGGTAGATTGTAGATGGTAGATGGTAGATGGGAAGTAGGCTCAACGTTCGACGGGATACTTGAATTAATTTATCTTATCACTCGCTGCATTTAGGATGCCTCATGCGTTGTTGACGTTCGAGTTCCACTTATCAACATTAACAGCGCAGTGGCAAAGAACAAAAACAAAAACATCAACAGCTGCCATACAAAGGGCATGTCTGGCTATCAACATGATCTCATCAGCATCCGCATCGTCATCATAATGACATTTAGGACACTATAATCAGCTTCATTACAGAGCATTCATTTTGATACCATGCGCTTTTCGTGCGACCCGTTTTTCTACTAAATTTGCTGCTTAAGCGAATTGAATTCAGGATTGTGTCTTTAAGATTAAGTTGTTCCTCGCTGAATTTTGCTTGCCTCGCATGCCTTACTTGTGGCAAGTCAATTACTTTCTTGTTTAGCAAATTGCTACACATTCAGCTTTAGTGTTGACATTCAGCTTTCTATTGTTACTGTTGTTGTTGTTCCCTTTGCTATTTTGTCTTGTCAAACTTTCCGGTTTTCTACATACTTAAAGCATTCTAGTGCGCCTTTACATAGTCCACATCATCATCGTCGTGGGTTGAGTTGTGGATGGATTCTGTCACAGTTGTTCGTTGCTTGTTCCGTCATTCTCCATATGAGTTTTGGGGTTAACAGGCACGTTTGCTAGCAAAAACTTAAATTGCTTTTGAGGTTATTTGTTCACTAGACGACAAGCAACACATTCACAGGTTGCAGTCAGGTGCAGTCTGGTTTCCAATGCGGCAACTGACAACTGTGCGAATAGCATTTTTCAATTATAGTCGATTTGTTTATTCATTGCTTACTTGTAGAACAATTAACACATTTTCGATCACATTCCTCTAAATATGTCTCTGCTTTAGCCAAGTTGCTAAAATTGATTATTGAGTAATCTAGAGCCACTAGAAAGTTTGAAGATTCGTATCTATAATATTGCAAGCTGTACTTTAAACATCTATACCCTTAAATACCCAAATATAATGTCTGCTCAGTTTTCCGATCCATTTCACACAGCTTACATACTTAATGTAGCATTTAGTAAATTGCTTAAAGTTTCCATAGCTACATTTTATTCAAAGCTTTCAGCAATTTTAGTGAATCTATCTATCAAACCTTTTAGTTAGTCAAAACGAGCGTGTTACATGTTTTCCCATTTTCACGAGAACGGTCAACAACAACAACATGTTCGAGCCACGAAACATCTTTAACATACCCGCAACACACACACACGACAACACACACACACACAGACACACACACACGGGCATACACGCACAAGAAGCATGAGGGCACTGCAGAAGCAACATGCTAGAATAGCTCGACCCAAATATCATTTAACACGCGTGTAAACAAAATCGCTTAAATACATGCGCCTGAACAGAATCGAGAACGCCCTCAAACAAACAGACAACTTGGCCAACGGGGCAGCGGTGGAAAGCTGTGGGTCACATTGAAAGTGAATTGTGAATGTGGGGTGGTGGGGTGGTGGGGTGGTGGGGTGGTGGGGTGGAGGGTAGACTGAGGAAGTGGCCAACAGAGACTGGGCGTCGGTTCAACATATGCAACCAAAAGCAGACACACTTTGCTATTGTGCAGACAGGGCAGATAGAACACTCTGTGACCTGAGCAGAGGTTGTTTGCTTATTATTAGTAGTAACTGATGGCTGAACTGGCCCATCAGAATAATCAGCATCTAATGGCATACAATGCGCCAAAACGATATGAATAATTAAAGTCGAATTTCCTTTCCTTTCCTATATCAGACTTTATTATTATTAGAACGTTGTCTAGGCTTTAAGTGTTTACGTAGTTATCTCAATTTATTACATTGGATATTTGCGTTTTTATCAGCGAAAAATTCGAGTATATGTATGTATTGTGGTGGTTGTATACAAATACAAATATATAAATTGCAATAGCACAGAAACACAGAAAATGACAAGTGAAAAGGTTTTTGCAATTAGTTCTCTTTGGGAGTAACTGAACTTTGAGGCCAACATTTCAATTGCCAGGCCAGGCAATCGATACATGGTCTGCATAGCAAATCGACTGCGGCAAACGGATGAATTTAAAATTTTAATAAAAAGTCGAACAGAAAACAACAAAAAAAAAAACAGGAGCAATGCTCGATTATCTAATGACAGTCAGTTAGTCAGTTCAGTTGGAGCATCGCCTATTTTCTGCTAAAATGAAATCCATGCAATATTCGCAGGCTCACTTAAAACCCAAAACTGGCCAACGGGCAGAGCAACAAATCCTTGAAAAAAGCTGCCTGAAACATATTTGCTTTGTCGACGCACTTAACCTCATTTGTCGACCATTTTGATACCCTTGCTTGGGGCAGTATAATTTTAAGGAATTGTAATTACACAAAATAGAAATATAAATAAATTTCAACTTATTTATATGTTATATATGAATTTTATGTAATGTTTAAATAAATATAGAAATTTTAATGTAAGCAGCTGAATTATGCTCTGAAAGGGAGTCCCATCTTCGGATTCAGATTTGTTTTTATATCTTTCGTATTTGGGTAAATAACTTTAGCAGAAAATAAATGAGAGTATTCTCTGCGATTGCTGTTGAATGTTGGTGCCCATTGGGTCAGTGGTTGTTGTTTTTGCAGTTAACAATCAAATGCAGTTTATGCCAAATTTTCTGTAAATTATATTTGAATGTATAATCAAAATGCAAACGCTCGAGCGGTCGGCGAGGGTAAAAAATTAAAATTATTTCTAGAGTGCGTGACCAGCAGTGCTCAGTTGCTGTGTTTTCGTTTTCGTTTCCATCCACACAACAAGAGAGACAACAAAAATTCCCATGACCATCTCTGTGCCGCAATGGAAATTTCTTCCACTACCTCTGCCTGTCTGCCTGCCAGTCTGTCTGTCTGTATGTCTTATTGTCTGACTCGTTGCGATGCTAATGTTTCTGGCAGCGCCCATTTCCGTACTCGGAGTCAGAGTTTTAGCTATCACAAAAGCAGAGACATTTGTTAGTCCTATTCCTGATCGTGTTGCTACTGCTGCTGTTTCAGCCTTTGCCACTTGAATACTTTGCATTTTGAACATGGCCTGCATAATGAATGGATCGTCTGTGGCACTCAGCGCTCCATGTTGCTTGTATTTCAGCAGCATTTTTTTTTAGTTTTTAGGAGTTTTCATTTGCAATTACGATGTACAATAAAATGACAATTTTTGGCCATTTCGTGCGTCAAATTATAATGGACAGCGAATGCCTAGCAGAACTACATAATGGACAGTGAATGCCTTGCAGAACTGTGAGTAAAGCACATTAATTTATCAAGCTAATATTTAATATTTAACATTTGTAACTGAATGTGCTTACAAAGTATACTATTAATAATTTTAACTAAGCATTGCAGTCAGATATAAAATATTTAAAAGCATCTTTACTTATAGATATATCTTCGAGTATTTCCTTTAAATCCCAATAGGTTAATTTCAACTCGTCGTAGATGACACTGCTTATCTTCATCGTGTAGCAATTGTTCACAATGCAATTGCACATCTTCCGACTTCATAACGGAAATGTCAGATAAAAGCTACTTGCGGTAGCCACTGTCCATTTCAAGAGAAACATTGCGCACCATTTTGTAAAAGCGTACACGATAAATCCAAGTTGCTCTAATCAGTTTAAGTAGTGCTCTAATTGAATTTAAGTACCTATGAAGAAATCATCACTTTTTTTCCTCAGTTATAATTTGTTATTTATAAGTATCTATATATGAGTATTCTAAATAACTATACATTAAATATATTCAAATATGTCCTGTCTATTTACTATAACATTCCATGTTGTAAATTGGCCTTTACATCTACCACTGTAAAGCGTTTTAATTTTATATATTTTATTATTGACTAAAGAAAAAGGATCACAAAGAGTGTAAATAAAATTAAGTGCAATTTGCACAACAAAATAAATATATTTTTTCGATTTACCATTATCAGCTTAAACACCAACAAAACAAAAGCAAACAAATATTACTTGCAGTGCACTGTGCATAAGCTAAGGTTTCACTTCCTGCAACTGCGTGCTGCGAAAGGATAACAAAACCCGATTCCCGGCAGATATTTAGAGGGAGTTCCAGAAGCAAACATTGACTGCACAGGCCGATAGCTATGTGTGGTAAATTGATGCGTGCCCCGGGGATATTTACTGGTTGTCTGTGTGTGGCACGTTCATGAGATTGCTGCTGCTCTGCGTGGCCTGCCGCCGACTCGATTCACTGCAATTCGATATTTACTTTTAATCTGCACTGATTGCGGTGCACCCTTCGCTACAGATCCCCTGTAAGCCATATTGCCAGAGGCACTTTGCCATTTGCCCGTCAACCAGACAATTGACATTTGCCAATTACTAATTAAATGTTTTAGGTGCGTGCGAAAAGTGATTGAATTGTTTGGAGCTCGATTTATTATGTTTAGAAAGGTTATCTAATTGAAAGTAATAATAAATGTCAGCTAGTACTGTACAATTTAATATTCCCCTTTAATATCTATCTATCACTATTTGCATTTTCACGATTATCAAATATAACTTATATAAATACATAAATCTATAAATAATAAATATTAATAATAATAATTATTGATTCTAGTAACGATGCAAATAATTATAAGTTTATTAGTTCATTTCAATTTACCTACCCATTAAATATTTTCTCGTTCATGATATTCAAATTACAAATAAATAAATTCATCTATATGTTTTCACAGAGTAAAGTGAATTTATTCGAGGAGTGATTTTAATATGCAAATAATTATAATTTACTGAAATTTTTTTGTCAAAATAATAATGTTAAATTATACTTTAAACAAATGAAAATTTAATTAAGCTGAATTTTGAATTCATGGCGGTTAATACTTCAAAAATAGAACAGTTAAGTAGTAAAGATCATTTAATCGAGACGTGATTTAAATATTCAAGTAATTATATTTTACTGAGATTGTTTATTCAAACGATTTGCGAGTTTAAATTTAAAATGGTTTAATCTTTTTTGCAATCAATTGTTTTATATTTCTAGTTTCCATTTTAGAAATATATTTTAAGATATGTATTGCAATTTCTAACAGGTAGAATCACAATGCCTCAAAAAGTAAACTCGTTGCCTTTATTGTTATGCCGTTCTTACATTACCATCACTTACACGGCCCGTGTGCCATAACAAAGCAGTTGGCAAATCGTATTTACTGTCGAGTTACGCACATTTATGGCATACAATTTCCACATTTCCGCAATTGAGTTGGCCGGTGTCGTTATGCAAATTGCTTGCATCAGGACAGCCCGTTGCTCATGTCGCTGGATGCCCACATACAATATATAGGAAAGCAAGTTGGCTAACTTTAAAATTGCCTTAAAGGACGTGGCAAATCCAGATGCCACATGCCACATGGAACACATGCAAATGGGACATTCGGCCGATGTAAAGTCGAGTAAATTATGAGGATTGCGAGCCCATCTGCATGTCAAACAGTGGACCATTTTTAGTCTCTCTTGGTGCCCATTGGTCCGCCCGGTTATCAGTCACAGCGCTGCTCAGCACTAAATTATAGGCAAATGAGCTGCTGTCATTTTTTTTGTGCTTTATTCTCTGTTCCGTTAGGTTCTGTTTTGCTTTTCTTATCAACATAATAAACGTTTCTGCATGGCCAACTGAAGGCCAAGTTCATTGTGCTATATCATTTTGTATGCGAATTCGAAAGTGTATGTGTGTGTGTGTGTGTGTGTGTGTGTGTCAAGGACATCCGCCGACTGACTGGTTGTTTTTCGGTCACATCCGCAGACGTGTGTGCCCAACGACTGACCCAACTAATTTTATGCCCATTTGCAGTGTGCTGCAAAGCTTTTTTTTCATTTGCCGAGGCAGAAGGCCAACTCTAAAGAAATGTGTCAACTTTATCTAAATTGTTAAAACATTTACCAAATGACCTCACGTACAGAAATTTCATTTTCCTGGCCGTTGTGTCCCATTTTTGTGACCGGGTCGAGCCTAAGAAAAAAGAAGAAAAAACCGAACCTAAACCTCAACTCTCGAACCTGGGGCAAGATGAACGTGTGTGATGCCTATCGCTCGATCGGCTGGCGTTAAGTCTTGTGTCGAGTGTGGATGAGAGTGTGTGTGTGTGTGTGGGTTTATGTCGTCTTCCTGAGACGTGACACCCTCTGGACACGCGAGCATTTGTATGTGCTGTAGTTTATTTAGTTGTCGGTGGTTTTCCCTCGTCGTTCGGTGTTGTCTACGCTTTATTGGTTTGCAAACATGTTCTTTATGTCATTTTGATGCATGTTGCAGGGTAACCCTTCGCAGTTTCTTCTCCTTTAGTTTTTTTTTTTTTTCCACTTTGACGTTTATTATGCTTGTTTTGTCGTTCAACGCGTCCCTTGCGTATTAAGTATACGCGCCCTTTGACGTTGCCTGTCAGTCAAATTGCCAACGCTTTAACAAATTTAAATGCTCTATCATAAAGGTTGAAGCTGACAACAGTAAGTTAATAAATTTATGTGTATAGATCAAGCCATGCTGAAGGGTATACCAAGTTCACATATGAATACTGTATATTGGCCATATAAACAGCACAAATGTAAATGTGTACTTTGAATACATTTTTCGTTATTGGCTTGAACCGAATACTTAGCCTTCATTTTCTGTCACTTTGTGCTTTGAGATCTTTTTATTCACCTTTGCTAATAACATAAAACATTTTCAATGAGAATGATAATTTGACTTGAAAAATGTATTCTCATTTAATATTTAGTACATTCTCAATGTTGAATGTAATTTTATTAAAATTCTCGGCACTTCTGATGGCTTAGAGACATGAGAGACATTGAGTGAAGCTCTCCAAATTCCATTCGTATTAAATGATTATGTACATTTAAGACAAATTTCCAGCCGACAGAAAGCTTTTATCAAATGTGGAATTTTTGATTGCTACACAATAACAGAAATGTATACCACAAGAGTATTTCGTAACAGTTCTGCTGCTATTTAATTGTCAAAACATTTCACAAAAATGTAAGTTCACAGTTAAATGACTGAAACATCAAAACCTGTTATTTTTTTCTAATTCATATGCAAAAGAATTTCTGAAATTTATTAATTTAAAAATCATAGGTAAATAAAAAGCTGAAATTCATAATAAATTGTTGAGAAAAAAGGAAAGAAAGTAGGGAATAGTCAAAGTTAAATCCCATACTAACATTATTGTATATATTATTTCATTAAAATATACAGATATAAGAATATTGATCACACATATGTTAATATTTATTAAAAAAAGTGTAATTATATGTGTATGTATTTGAATTAAATATTTTAGATTGGGGTACTTGAAACGTACAAGTAATTTTCCTGAAGTTAAATAAAGGGTATTTGGAAAGTGAGGAGTTTGTGCAAACGACTTTGCTTACTGAATATTTTTCATGGCACAATATTTATTTACAAACTTGACGAATTGAAGAACACGCACACTCTCATTTTGTTGTGCAAAAATATGCAAAGTGGGGTGTGTGTAAAGTCTAAATCTGATTTGTATGTGGGCTGTGTATATTTATGTTTCTGACCTTTGAAAAACAATGCTCCGAAAGTTTAATGAATGCACAGACAGACAGACAGAGGTTGTTTACAAAAAAAATAAAGCGAACCCATATAAAAGAGTTAAAATTGTTAAAATTGTATTCGTGTTTTCTTTCATGTTAATGCTAATGCCACTTAATAATTTTATTTTTTTTTTTATTCTAGTATGTTCCTCAATTGGAGTCCATGTGTGTTTGTGTGTGCTACACGCTTTAATGTTGGCTTTGCTGCATTATCATTTACAAATGTTTCGGTCTGCTGCTGAAAGTATGTTATAAAAATATTTTATGACATGTAAAAGCATCAATAAAAAAGGTTTTGCCACTCCAACTGCCCCCAAACCTCTTTGCTACTGCTGTTTTTGTTCCTGTTGTTGTCTCTGCTGATGTTGTTTTTGATGTTGCCTCTCTATATTTATTGCTGTTGCTGCTGCTGCGGTCGCGCTTTATCCTTTGCCAAGCTCATTATTCATTTCATTTTTGGGTTATTTCTCATGTTTTTTCTCTTCTTGTTTTTCTGGCCTTTTGGTTAGCCGTTTACGGGAAATTACATTTAAGTATGTGTTAGAATTGACGCCGTAACAGGTTGTAAATAAAATTGTTTAACATTTGACTTTATTTGAAAGTACACACATTTTATTTGATGTGCCCTGACTGTTAATACTCTAAAACAGCATTGCTCAATTAAATAGGTTTTTTTTTGGGATACAGCTTCGTATTTATCATTGTTAAATTTAATAATGATAAAACTGACAATAAAATTCTTTCGCGATTTAAAAAAAAGCGTTCATATTTCCATGTCATTAATAGATTCGATATCTTCAATGATTTTAAATGTATATTTGTTTAGCCTCAAATTGCCAATTTTAAAGAATATAAAATAAAATAAATAATAAAATTCCCTAAATATATAGTAAATTGGCATACTTAAAAAATAAATGGTTAAATATTGCTTATTTGGTTCTTAAGTGAAAACCCATTCTGATTTGCATTTAAAAATATTCTGTGGATTTCTTATAATGCACTAATGACTTTTCATTTAGTTTTTTTTTTTTTGTAACACAAGCTGCTTAATAACTTTCTGACGATGTCATCTGATAAAATGAACGAAAACTTCAATCCATCAATTATGCACCTTAACGAAGTTGCCGATAAAAAGCCGCCAACAAAAACCGGATTATTTACACTTGCCGCATCAAAGTTGCCATAAAACCAGCAAATTTTCTGTCGCACATGTAATTAATCCGATTTTTCATTGGACTGCAGAGCAAATGCAAAACGAAGCTCGTTAAAAGTTTGAAAATAAATTTAATATACTCGAACACACTGCTAATATGAAGAATGGGGAAATGGGTGGTCTGCAGCACGAGCTGCCCAAAAATGAAGAAAAGCGACAACAAACGCGTTTTGATAAGCGGCTTTCCAGGCGAGCTTCACCCCCTTGAGGGACCGGAGCCCCTTGGCACAAATTGCAACACTTGCGACAATTTTTCGGGGCAACTTTTATGGCAAAGAAGATTTTTATTTTATTTTTATACGCTCGGAGAGGGTATTAAAATGTTGTCGTCAGTTCTATAGCGCTTTGAAAAAAACATCTCCAAATTATAAGTAATTGATCAATAGCCGAGTCCGTCTGTCTTTTTCTATGTTTAATTATTTTTGCAACAGACAGATCAAGTTTAGATTATCAGAGTAAACTCCCTAAATACCAAGCTCCTATTAGCTCCTTTTATAGACAGCAAGAGTATTACATTTTCGGCCTGCCATTTGCATGTCTTTCTTTACATTTACTAATTGTCAGTGCAAAGCCGCAAGCGACACAAAACTTTTTCGTTTTTACTCTTACCGATTTTTTATTTGTTTTCTGGCAACTCTAAAGTAGAAATTAATTTCACTGTAAATGCACATAATCAAGTGTGCGTGGGTCGAGCTGGGCACTGGCAGAATGCAAAATGATAAAGCGATGCGCAACTGCAGCACGAGACGTTGCATAGAGCATGGAGTGAAAGCAGGCAAGCCAAGCAAGCCACTCCATCAACGCCATGGAAAAAACTTTAACAGTGAACGGACAAAAAGATGAAGTACTTGAGCACAGACTTGTCGAGAATGCGCCTCCGAGTCTTAATGAAAAGGCAATCCTATCTGCGTGCTTTAGACATTTGGCGTACGATGTGGCCATCGCCATCACTCGAAGCTAAAAGCGAATTGAGAAATGGCTAATTGAAAAACGAAAAAAAAAATGTAAGCAGACAGCACAAAAGTAACGATATGAGAGGTCTTTTGGGAGATGTTCTAAATAATGGCAAAGCAAAGTAAAAGTAACGTTAAGTAGTGTAATGGTTGCATATCTCGCACACAGAAATGAATAGTATAAGTGAATAAGTGTCTATAAACACAAAAATTTAAATGCAATTGTTGCAATTTTTAATATTTATTAAAGATTTTAAATTTAAATAAAAAAGAATTGTATATGTATTTTGTTTACCCCAAACTGAATAGAAATTGTATAAATTTAAGCATAATTTAAATCTGATTGATATTTGTTCTTCTCGTCTTCGTCAACTGCATCCATTTTTCTTTACATAGTTATTCGCATAATAGTCTCCAGTATTTCCAATACTTAAATTTTTCAAAGCATAATTCGTTGTTTTACAGCTCTTTGGCTTTTCTATTTATGTCTTGCCGCACTTGACCATGCTTAACTCCACTTAATCAAGCCAATAAACTTGTCTTGAAACATATCCGCAAAAACAACAAGCTCTTAATCATGGCAAAAAAATTGGCTTTTCCTGCCGCAAGGAAGTTCACTGGCAACAGCAGAACTTGACACGAGCCCCTCATAATCTATGCTAATTTTCGCCCGTTATTATGCGCAGTGAATTGTCTGACAGTTTTCAGTTCTTACATCAGAAGAAAATGAAGAACTGGAGTTAAAATTAATGAGGTTGAGAAACCAACAAGCAAGTTCACGTGCAGCAAACGCAAACAATCCTAAAATGCAAAAGGACACTAAAAATGCTGAAATTAAAAAAAACAAACAAAAGACAACAAAAAAGATGAAGAAAATCTTAATCGTGATCTTATTACAGGCGTTAATTACGAAATACAGCAGCAGCAGCATTGTGAAAAAATGAAAAGAAAATATAGGAGACATTCCACAGCAGTCCAAACTCTGCTTCTTATTACTCTGTTGTCTTATGGGCCAGTCAGGAAAATTAAGTTGTCCGCCTGTGCCAGAGAGAGTGAGAGATAGAGAAAGAGAGAGAGAGAGAGAGAGAGAAAAAAAGAAAAGCTAGATGGCAAATTTAAGAAAATAAACGGCGAATAGATAAGCAACTGCAATGTGCCGCATTTTGCGGAATTGTGCTCGAGTTGTTGTCGTTATTGTAACTGTTGTTGCTGCTGCACAAGTTTTATGACCCGCTGAGCAACATTGTCGCAACAGGCCATTTTTCATTGGAACAAAGCAATGGACCGCATTTTACATGATTTTGAGTGAGATTGAAGATAAGAAAAAGGCAACAACTATGTAAATGCTGTAATCAAAAACTGTGAAGCTAATGCACTGAAAAATATGTTGTCAAGCTTATTAGTTCAATAATATGTTTTAGATAAGTTACCAATGGAACTTATCCTTAATTTTGGGGATGTCTTTCTTAAGGTTAGTTTTTAATTTAGTGTTCCGAATGGGAGTAAAAAACTCAGATATATGGTTGAAATATATATATACCTAAGAAGTTTCACACAACAACAACGAGCAAATAATTTGTAATTATTTTACTGCAAGCTTAAGAGCATTAGAAACTATTTTTTTCACTTTATGATGGCAGCGTTTTTTTTGCGTGAACGTAGTGTCCATTAATAGTTTTCAGAGCATACAAAATGATAGACAAAATAATTTATGAGACGAAATATGAGAGTTTGCTTTGGAACTGGCTCATTAATTAGAACCTGTTATGCAACTTGACTTAGACTGAAAACCGACAGGCGACTGGAATGATATATTGTCGGAAAGAGTGAGGGAGAAAAATGTAGAGAGAAAGAGTAAAGGAAGTAGAGCCTGCGACTGATATCTGGTAACTTGCAACAACAAGATACAAAAATAGTGGTAAAAAAAAAGTGAATAGCGCAAGGTAAAAAGTTGACTGTGTGTGGCTTTGGTGGAAAACCGAATAAACCGCTGACCGGGGATTACACACATAAGCGGCTTGCATTTACGTTTTCAACCATCAGAAAATTAAAAACAAAAGCAGCAAACTGCAACGGCAAACAACAAGCAACAAGAACAATAGCAAAAAATATATCCATACTGAAGCTGAGATTAGCCTTGTTGGCATTAAAGTCGCATCGTTCTCAAATATTTATATGCCCTGCTAACTGGCAGAATACATACATTTCAAAGGTCATAAAATTCACAGACTTGTTTCAGATAGGGGAGTGGGCTTTAAGGGGAGCTAATGTCCTGCACTGCACATAATTATAAATCAGGGGCTGCTGCTGCTGCAGCCTTAGTCTTTAGTCAGTTGCGCTTGGCCACACTCAAATAACTTAACGCCAAGCTGATACGTTCATGGCAGGACTTACTGTCAAACGGTCTTTGAAAAGCCATCATCAAGTGCAAGGAGTAGAGCAGATGTATATCGCCCGAACACTGAACGACAAGTACAAATGTTCGCTCATCAATAGCAGCATAGAGTGCAAAGTGAAATACATACCCGAATACGTATACGAATGCTGCAGCTTTATAGTAAACAGGATAAATGGCTGTAGCATGTGCAGATATCTGGGAAACAGAATAGGAAGAGGAGCAGGAAATACAGTTGGTTCAAAGTTGCGATGCGAATGCTGTGTAACACAAGCGCATCTAATGTTTGTGGCCATGTTGAGTTGAGCGCATGCAGTTGCAACAGAGCAATAACAACACTAAAATATTCTCGGAGATAAATCTCTGTCCGCCCTTTTGCCACATTTCCGGCATTGGTCACAAACAAACACAATTTGGCCCTCATTCGAATTAGGGAATTCAATTAGCCTTTGCCTTATGCATGAGACACTTAAAAAAAGGGCACCCAAACTAACAACTCAAACCCATCAGCGTATCTTCGATAACTGCCAGCACATTTCATGTTAAAAACTTTCCCATTTGTATTTATCTTAACAAACTTTCATCGAAACTCAAACACGTGGCGAGTACATAAGCGTACAAAATTCACTAACACACACACCTCTCTCACGCACACACAGTCATAAACACAAGCGCGCTATTTGCTTGCCTGCTGCTCTTGATTGCACTACGAGACGTATGCGTAATTCTTCTTTTACTTGCCAATGCAAATAAAATATTCTCGTTGCGTATAGGTTTTACTTCACAGTCTTTTTTCAACACCGAAAACGAGGGCATTGCAGCTTTATTTGCTGTCAGCTTGTTACACATCGAAATGGGTTTCACCACATCGAGAGTTGGCTAGATGGGTATTTTTCATCATTTTCCCATAAACATTTCATCATTGTATAGTAAAAGTCATTAGATATGTAGCTCAAATGTGAAAAAGTTCAGTAATTATAAGCATGGTTTTAAACGGTCGGCTTTAGATTAGTTTTTAATTTGAATTGTGTATTGGGGAATACAATTTCTAGATTTTTATTTGAGAGTTTTCTTCTAATACTATACCAAAGATTTAGTGTATCGAAACTTTTCCTGAATTTTTGAACACATCTCAATATTTCTCTTCACTTAAAATAGTCTCTCACTTTAACATACTTTGTTGAAATTTAAGCAGTTGTATATACTTTATACTTTTTAAATCAAAAGTTGTTCAAAATGTATATAAATTAAGTTTCTCATAAAATATCCAACAAGTTATCTTACAACCCTTGGCTCCTTGTAACTATTATTTTTTTCCCAGCCAATTTGCATTATTGTTAGCGACAGTTGAAACAGTTGTGTGCAACACAAAATACATCTTAGAAACCAAAATAAGAAGATTATTTTGAAATAACTTTGGAACAAAATACAAATAATAGGTGATTTTCAATTGAGAAACAAGTATAGAATGAAAATTAATTTGCAGCATGTAAGAAAATTTGTTGAAAAGTTAAGTTCTTCAGCTCATATCCTAGCCCTGATTGCTAAAACAGATGCACAGAGAGATAGGCATGGATGACAATTAAATCATCTGTGACATATATTTACACAACTGCACCTTTTAGCCACTCCAAATATGTATAAGGTATAAAATAGGACAGAAGAAAAAATGCAATATTTATGCGCATATTAATGCGATCGATAAAAAAGTGCCTTCAAATACCAATTGGTAGCAATGAAATAGAACGGCAGACAATAAAACAGATATTAAAAAAATAAAATGAAAACATTATAAGAAATGCATTCATCGTGTGGCGCCAGCAGCCTATGCCAATGTCCTGCTGTTAAATTGTTAAATTGATGAATGCCTTGTGAAAGATATCAGAATTAGAATCGAAAATAGAAACACCCAACACCAACAATAACAAAAAAAAAAAAAGCTAAAATAACTGGCATACTTTCTACAATCAAAGATGAAGGCTCAAATGATGTAAGCCTGCTGTGAACAGGATGTTTCGCTTATCCTGGCAATAAGACCACCTCTGCCCCCAAACCCAATCGTGTTCACTTTTCCGAGTGTGCTTACAGGGTTTTCAAAGAGCGTGCGAGTAACTGGCAAATGTGATATATGTAAACAATCAAATAAACAAATCAACATTTTATGAAATATTGACAGGTGATATCAATCAATGTTGTTAGAGTTGCCAATTTGTACCCACACCGCTCCCTTTTTCCTATCTGGACGGCATTCCATTGCCCAGCAGCAATTTCCAATTACTTTTTGGTGCGAATTGATGGGAATTGGTTTTTGGCACTGTTATTGTATTGAGCTGTTGTTTGACTAGTCGTAAAGTTGTAAATGACCTAAGAATAAATAATCATCACCTGTAAATTGTAGCTGTTTTTTCGCTGTGTGATAGATTTGTTTACTTTCCAATTTTCCCCTACAATTTTTGGACAATTAAAGCAATTTTTCCGTCATTTTATTACTGTTATCAAGCGCGTATTTGAAAGCTATTTGGTCAGCAAAATTGTTAAAAAAAATCATCTACACAATTTAGTTTTGTATGCAAGTCATCACCTCTGCCAATTAAAGCTATGTAAACTGTTCTTAACTTTCCAACAAAAGGGAATGTTGAACAAAAACACTCGTCAAAAGCCTTTTAAGTAAACGAAGTTCTACATCATTGCATAAGACAGTAGAGATAACTAAATAACTATAACATTGGTGCCCAAATGAAAATTGTGTTTCAATTTCTGAATAACGTAAAATGATGTTTCGAATAAAAACTTTATATTAAACTGTTTAACACTAATGTTAAAGCAAACGTGTTGCTTTAAATTATGCAAATAATTGCGGATTTTTTTTTGGGTATTTACGAAATGTTATCTATATTTGGCAATTTAATAGCTAAGCAAATAAAGGTAAATTAAACTGAAATGCATTCAAATACTTTCCACAAAATAAATGGCAACTACTATTTTTGCTGGCCAATTCAGTGCAACGCGTCGAATCTGAAATTAAAATGCACAGTATATGTTTCTTAATAAAATAAAACTCATTTCGGTCAGCAAATATCCCAATACATATTCTGTTTAGCATATATTTGTGTTTTTGTTCCAGGGGCAGGTATTTGCCGGAGATTGGACAGAAATATGGTATTTATAATTGTGGTTAAATAATTTTTTGTTAATTAAGTTTGCATGCAGCTGGCACAATATTATTTTGTATCATTGCCACAAGCTTGCAATATTTTGGCAAGTGTTTCATTTTAATTGCAAATACATAATTGAAACGCCCAATGATATTATATAATGTATTCATTTGCAATTTGAAATAAATAGACGATGTTTTAAAGTAAGCATATAATCTAACTCAGACAAGTTCATGCAAAATAATATAATATACATACATAATAATAATAATAGTATACATACAAGTTTTTTGCGACCACCATATGTATAAATATTTTAGTTTTAGGAAATATTTATTTTTAATTGGTTTTTGCATAGCGCTGTTCTGCTTCGGTTAATTGTAAATTAGGTGCAATAAATCAATAAATTTGAATTGTTTGCAATTATAAATCAAATTAAAATTTGTGCAGCCAATATAATATACTGGATTATATAAAGTGGACATTGCTTTGGCTTCAAACGACATTTTTCACAGATATTTTGCAAGCTTCTATCAGTTTGTTAGCGTTTGCATTCATGTTGTGCATTTGCATGTCGCAAATAACAGTGCACACAATTTCACAATACCAGATACACACGCACACACACGCATACACAAATGTCCACACACATACACGCAAATCAATTACTTCCGCCTTTGCTTTGCTTCCGATTCGCAGACATTGCTCAAACAGCGGACTGCAAGGAGACTCTCTCACTCCAGCGCTCTACTTTCTCTCTCTGTCATTCTCTCTCCCTCTCTCCCCCTCTCTTTCTCTCTCTGTAACAAATTTTTGTTATCTCTTTGGTCGTCTTGTACCCGCGCTACGCATTCGCAACTCTGTCGCATTGTTTAATTTTATTTGTTTTGGACGACGGCGCGTATACGCAACGTGCTGCAATATTGAAAAATTCCTTTGTTGTCATTTGCGTTACTCGTTGACGTTGGCATCGCTTTCGCTCCAATTGTATGCGAATTTCTCTTGCTTCCTCTCTTTCTCTTTCTCTATCTCCATCTCTATCTGTTTCACTCCCTTTTGATTCTTGCTCCATTTTCTGTTGTGTTTGTATGTGTTTTATTTCCTGTGCACGGTTGTTTTCACTCTCGAATTTTTTGTGTCAATTGCAATAAAGCCATTTGGTGACCGGTACACATTTGTGTATGTATTTGTCCACGTTTGCCTGTGAGAGTGCTTATTTATGTGTATGTGTGTATATGTGTATGTGTATGCCTCGAATCGAACGTTGTTTTTTCCCGCTTCATGTTCGCTTCCATGCGAGCAAGTGGTTTGAGTTCTTGTCTGTTCCCAAACCCGTGACATAGTATTTGAATAAGCCAAGTTGCAGTTTCAAAATTTATTTGTATGTGGCTCAATCTTAGAAATTCTTCAGTAATTAAAGCTAAGTTATTTTCAGCTTTGAATTGTTCTGACATTTCTTATTCATGAGACCATTTATTGCCAAGTACCGAAATCTTGTCAGCTGTAAAATTATAACACCCATAGAAGTGAAGCATTACGAGCCCCAAAGCGCATTAGACCAATTACTTTTAACTACTAAGCACCCACAAGTCTATACTCAGGGGGAAATAATAATTATTTATGCAGATATTTGCTTGAACTTAAATAAATTTCATAAAATTTTACATAGCAAAGTTCACGAATGCGAAGATGATAAGCACAATGAAGCTGGACGAGGATGATGACAAGGTGGCGGCCGAGGGATGAGGATGCCAGGTCGGCCTATTTACAATCATTAATCATGGGGACTTGTAATTTATCTTGCGACTGGCTTCCTACTTCTTTCAAGTGGATGTGGGTGTTGGGTATGCACACCTGCAGTGCCCTGAAAAACTTTCGACCCCAAAGATCGCAGCCTGGAAATACTTTCTAAATACTTTTTTAATAGCTTGAGCACATTACCTGTTTTTACTAAACAAGAACAACAACAAAACTGCGACGGTACGAGCCCTAAAACATATGGCAAACAATTTTTTTTTCTTCGCTTGCAAAACTTTGTCACCGCCATTGTAAAGTTTTGTGGGCAGCTTGCCATCAACCCCGAGCCTCAGCCGTGTCAGTTGCCGCACAATACATAATGACAGCAACTCAGAGTCGCCAACTTGCACCTGCGGCCGCTGAGAGACGGTCCATGCTACGGGAACGCACCCATCGGCGAAGCTGGCAATTTTATGTAAATCTGCCAAATTGAGTGCCGCGTTTGTTATCCTCCCATGTATTGCTCGTAGTTGGGAGTCATATGCTTCACTGCTCACTCCCCCTCAGGTGATTGTGTTGCTGCCCCTGCTGCTGGTTCTTTGGCTTTTGACGAATTCTCTCTGTGTCCTCAAGTTCTTTTTTATTATTAATTTCTAAGTTGCGGCTTGTCGCACAAAAATTTAAATGAAATATTTTAGGGGTCTAACAGGTAAGTCCTTATACACAGCAGCCAAGGAATGACAACCCAAATTACTTAACATTATGTGAACATTTTTGCTGGAATTTCTTGCAAGACTTTTACATGAATTTGATCAAATTTAAGGTTATAATTAAATGGTGTACTTTAGCTTGACAGTATGAGTTTCATGGTGTAATATTTACGTAAAAGGTTATTTTTGAACTTATGCTTTAGACATTTATGTAACTTAGCTTGATTAAGCCGTGAACCAATTAGAAATGGAGAAAAGGGTCTAATAAATTTGTGGAAACAATAAGAAAGAAATAATATATATTTTTGATCGGATTTAACACATCATCCGATTCAATCTAGCTATCAACCTCAAAGACATTAACACCTAGAGACCTAGAGTAAATGTAATAGTAATTGTGAAGTTATTGATATATAATATAGCCAGACATATTATTGATAAAATTAAACAAAGATTTAAGACTATCGTCTCCAATTCTTGATTTGATTATTATTCAAGACTGCATAAATTGTGGGAAAACTTATTTGTATGAAGAATGACACAAGTAATAGGAAATAATGTGGGGTACAGTAAAATTATCTCACAACTAAACTCATTTATATAATTTCTAACGTATGCAATAAGCCAGCTTCCAACTTAATAAAAATTTGTTTTGAATTAAATTTCTAAGAAGCTTCTAAGCTTAAATCCCACAACTAAATTCCATTTACAAATTGTTAGCAGAATTTTAAATACATAACGCCTTCGGCCTAATGACCAAGACGGGCAGAGCGGAAATGCAACAAATAAATACGAAAGGCTACCTAATGCGCCGCACAACAAAAGCAACAATGAAACTGAAATAAACTTGTCACAGGGCATTCCGCTGCGACCGCCCGGGCCAGGACTCAGAACGTACAACGGAC
The DNA here is from genome assembly GCA_035043505.1 of Drosophila setosimentum. NCBI lineage: Eukaryota > Metazoa > Arthropoda > Insecta > Diptera > Drosophilidae > Drosophila > Drosophila setosimentum. The sequence goes on from JAWNMY010000094.1 coordinate 5,947,058, forward strand.
AACGGACAGGGTCGCGGGGCAGTCACACGCTCATTTACTTTGTCGCTTGCCAAATGCAGCTTCAGCTAACAGCTAAAAGTAAAACAAAATAACCAACCAGGAAGACTGGTAAAGGGGAGTGGGGGGCATGGGATGAACTAGCGTTGCGCGTCATTAGGGCAACATGCACGGTTGAGCTGCAGGCGGCGGCAGTTCCCTGGGACGTGGACAACATGAAGTTGTTGGATAAAGTGCAAAATTTATTTCACAATTCTCTGTTAAAGGATTTTTATTTCCGCTGTGAGCCGCAGACAAAGCACACTCCCAAAAAAAAAAAAAAGAAGCTAAACATTACGAAATAAAACTCGTATAAGCACAGAGACTTCCATTCAAATACATGGTAGAAACCGAATGCGGAGACGAAATAAATAATGTATATATTTATATAGTATAAATATATGTATGGTATTTGTGTGTGGTGAATGGTGTCGCTGGCATTTTAATAGTTTTGTTAGCCTTTTTGCAGCCTTTTCCGCCGCCAGGCGACAGGAAGTAACTTTTATGCGCGCCCCTAAAAGGACTTTCGGGTGAGAAGGTTGGAAATTGCCAGCGACTGAAAGGCGTTGCTGCTGCCTGTGTCTGAATGGATTTTGTGGCTCTTTTTATTTGGCACCCAGCAGACTGAGTACATACGAATTTTGGTAGCCTCCAGCTTAGACCTCCCATATCCCAGTGTGAACGGCTCTTTAATATAGGCAGAGCCAGTTCCTTCTCCTCTTTTTTCCCGATTGCCACTTCACTGGCTCGGACTGAGCGCCGTCTGGCCGATAATGGAACGTAATGTCAATTGCCACTGAGCCCCTTGCCAAGAAAAACACCAAAACCAAAGTCATGCCGAGTACTGGTTTCTGCTCACACTCCGTACGAGGATTCGAGCTCGTGTTTATTTTACTTTATTTTTTTCTTAGATGGGCGTGAGGTAATTGCTCCGGGCACAAGGAGTTTGTCGAAAATTGAAATGTGTGGCCAGTTCGTTTAGTTCTCGGCGCACTATTAACGGTTTTTTGGCCCTCCATTCAGCTTAGCTTACGACTATGCGGAACATATGTTGAGCTGTAAATATATATATATATATATATATATTATATATATATATATATATAAAATAGCATTGCAAATCTTTCTGCTAATGCCTATAATATATACTTATCCTTCGTTTGTGACTATTGGATTTCAAACTATTAAATCTAGGAAACTGACTCGATTGAGCTAAGCCCTTATTATTTGTATTCTTATTTCTTATTTATACAAAATCTTAGGATTGTTGTGCATAGATTGTGAATAAGATTTCGATTGGCAATTATCATAAATGCATCAATTTTTAATTTTTGTAATGAATATAAAAATATAATTGAATAAAATTTGAAAAAAATAATTGTAATTCATTAAGCTGTAAATTTCCTGGGCACACAAATACTTGGGAGTTCTTCAAAAGCTTTTAAGTGCTCAACACTCTCCAAAAATATTTAAAATTTAAATAGAAAATAGATAAATTCAAAATATATGAAAAACGTAAGCAAAATATGCAAAATAACATCTTGAACGCCTACATGCATATATGAAAGTGTGAGTGTGTTCCATTTCTCATTTTGGCCTCTTTTGGTTAGTCTCCAGGCAGCAATTGAAATGGCAGATAAAACTTTTTCGGTGAATTGCTTTAAGTTGACATTTTGAATGCCAGCAGCAAAAAATATCAGCGAAGGAAGCCTCATCCCAACCAAGAGCAGCTTGTAACTTTGGCGAATTTTCAGTTGGTTTGCAGAGACAAGAAAAATCAACGCTCGCGGCTCTCAAGCACACATAAGTATAATTTGTTTATCAGGGGCCTCAGAACAGAATGAAAGCCTGTCAGTGGGTAGACTGATTTTGCTTGCCTAAGACTTGAATTAGTTTCAACATGTTGCAGACGATACTTCAGAAAGCCCATTTGAAATGCACACGAATTTGAACCACTTAAATGTTGTCAAGTGCACAGCGTGGTTTTTAACTTAGCCGGAGCGACAGTTTTCTAAGCGGCTTTTAATTAACAGCCTTCAAGTGCAAGGATTTCAAGGATTTCCCCAAGAAGCCCCACACATGACCAAACGCAGACAGAGCCATACGCAAAGATACGATAAGAAAAGAAAGAGAGAGCGAGAGAGACAATCGAGCCTCGGGTTGACTGACGCCATATTGAAATTCATTAAGATGGCATCGCTGTCGCCATCGCGGTCTCCGTTGTCGTCTCCATCGTCTTTGTCGCCAGCATCGCATTAATATGGCAAGTAAAATATTTATAGCATAATTCTAGGAGCCGCTATATCACAGCGTATTGTGCCACTCGTTTGTTGTGGTGCTTGAGTGAGCGTTAAAGAAATTAATTAATATTCTGCTCCACGCTTTGTCCCTCGCTCACGCACACATACACACACTTAAACACGCATGTATGGATGGGTTTAATAATGGCACATGTGTGACTCGTTTTTTGTTGCGGCTTATACAAAGCCGTTGCCAAGTTACCGTTTCCCTTCTTCCTTCCTCATCCACGCGATGGACACATAAATTACTTTTTATACCCTACACAAAAAAAAAAAAAATATTACTTATATAATTTTTCAATATTTAAATAACTTAGAAAACTCAGGAAACAATATATTAGCAGCAGTATTTTAATTTACTCCAACATAATAAAGTTGTATATGCAAGTCCAGTGAAGTGAACTGATTTATTCTTTACGGAGTGTACAACAGTTCATCAGCTTATAGGATGACATGCTAGCTTTGTTTGCTTTCGGGTTACTTGTCATTTTTCGTTACAACGCCTCGAGTCTTATGTATTGTTTTTGACACTATTGTATATATATCTGCATGTATATACTCTGCATATATGTATATAAGATACCCGAAAGCATTGTATAAAATTATAACTGTGTTTGGCTCTGACACATCTTGTATCTACTTGCTTGTGCTATACACATCAAGTGTGTTAAGTCAGGGTGTTTAAGAAGTGTGCAAGTGTTTGAAAATATTTTTTATATAAATGTGGATATATTGTAGATAAGCGTAGACGGTCGATTTTGTCAAGTCATGTCATTTTGTCTGTTACCCAGTTGACTAATAGGCAGATATGACAAAAATATTATAATTTCCTAATTGCACTTGATTTAAAAGACAATTTGAATTAAAAAGCAAAATAACTTAACAATATCGGAGACAATAAAAAAAATAAGTACAGGATGTCTTTAGGGCAAGCATTTTTGACAATTATCTTGTTTAAATTATGTCTTTAATCCTAAAGCGAAGTTAAAAAAAAATTAAGAAGCACTTTAGTTCCGTAGTGGGGTGCAATAAAATGAAAATGAAATGGAAAAAGCTTTCATTTGAGTTACGCTAACAAATCTTAATCATATTAAAATTTCTGAATTTATATTTAATATCTATCACAAAGTTAACCTCGAGATTCTGATATAATTTTAAATAATATGTTGATTGTGTGTAACAGTTTATATCTACTAAAAATATTACTTAACTATCGAGTATAGGTTTTTAAATAAAAATATGAATTTTGCTTATTTTCTCAATTTAGTTAAGCTTTAACTGAAACTCAACCCCATTTTCTCTCTTGAGTACTTATTAAAAGCATATGATAACGATTCAGCACTCACTTTGAGATGGCAGGGGTGCAAGTTCAGAGGCCAGCCACACACCTGTCTCATGCCACAAGAATACTGTGCTTGCATAGGAGCCAAATGTAATTGCACCTGCCTGGGGCAGGCATAGAGGCTAACCCTTTTGAGTGGTAGAAGGCGCGTTCTAGGCTTGCCCGTCGGGTTAGCTTAATTACTGCCTCTGTTAACTGACGTTAGAGTTTCGTCTCGTCGTCGTCACATCAGGCGTAAATGAACGGAAATGAATTCATAAAATGTTAGGCGCAAATGCGTTGCAAACTCAACGTGACGCAACGTTGCGCGTTCAAAAGTGTAAATAATATGTGTGCTTAGTTTGCCAAGTACAGACTAGAGTGAAGTGAGTATCTATGTGAGTTTGTGCATGTTTGTGTTTGCGAGTGTGATTGCATTTGTAGCACTGCACTTTGGAGTTGGTGAGATGGTGAGTTGGCAGCCTAAAAACTCATCAGCGTCAACCAACGCGTTGTATGAAGGCAATAACAAAATGCCACACAAAACACTGCACACAAGGTTCTAACTGACGGCGTGGGAGTGTTGGTATTTGAAATATAACCAAATTGAATAAATAAACTCCTTTTGGCTGCGGATGCTGCATTCAAAACCGTTGACATTAAATTGTTGCAGTGCACTGCAAATAAGTTAGCTAACGTGGACTTTTTTTTAACAGATCCGGTTCCATGCCAGTATTGAAGGGACTTTTAGACTATTCAAAAATCTCTGAAGTCTGCTCTAAGAATAATGTGGAACTTTACTTAGATTAGGAAAGTTCAAAATGTTTGCGAATTACGTATAATATGAAGCACCATTTCAGCTCGTATTCACAACCATTTTCACATTTAATTCACTTCCAGTGTTGCAAATATATAATTGCGATGTAAATATTTTTAGACTTCAAGCTTAATTAGGATTTACAAAACAATGCCAAAGAAATTAATTGTTAATGAATTCATTACAATTTAAATATTAAGTTACAAAATGAATTTATTAAAATATAAATTAAAATATCTGAGAGAATCAGCGATGGTGTTGTATTACATCAAAATGCTTCTACTATTCTGTTTTGCGCTTTAAATGCTCTTTGTATTTTCAACTTATATTTTCACTTATTTACACCTAATGCAGCATTAGCAGACATAATCTTAAAGCTACTCAGTCATTTTATCTAAATTCGGTTAATACAGAAAATCTTCAACTTCAGTAAAAATGATCACATTAGGGACGTGTACAAAAAGAAAACTTGCAGTTTTCTTATCTTTCACTTTATTTCGACGTTGCCCGGATACGTGCAGCTGTCAGCCTGGATTAGGCACATATCCTTGAATTTACGTCGGCCATTGCCTTGTCATTGTTTGGCGTTCAGGCATCGCAGGGATCTTTGGCCCAAAAGTTACCTTTTGACACACATGAGATGGCGTTGACGCGTGTAAAAGTTCTGTTGTTGTTGCATTAAATTAGGCCCGGCAACCCGAAGAAACTGCCTCAGCTGCTTTAATCAGCGGCGTGAGCTCGTTTAACGCAAATTAAATTGTGTTGTGTAAGAAACTCAACTCAACTCATGATTAACGCATTTTGCTTTTAATTTCCCCCAAAACACACAAACACACACACACCCATAGAGTCTTCTGCAATTGTTGATAAGATTTTAACGCGCCTTGTGTGCTTTTCGCAACATGCCCAAAACTTTTGGGTGCTTGTGGCAGTTCACCAACTTGCCAAGTTTAATGTGCCTAGAAAGGAGTCGAAGGTAAGCGAAGAGACCTGCTGACGAAGACGGTCGAGGATGGTAAGCCCAGAGCAGCAAAGAGCCTTTGGCGCACTTTGCAAGCCCGTTGCCGTACAAAAACGAAGTCACACGCCTCTTTTTGTCTTATTGAATACCCTTACTATCCAGAAGATGTACTATCGTGGTAAGAAGTTGCATACTATCAAATGAAGACTGAGAGTCTGCAATCCACACTTAAATTGATATAATGGTTATTATTTTTATTGGGAGTATTTATTGTGGCTCCTTTTGAGGATTGAGCAATATCCCTTAACCCTAATTCCTGCCTGAATGCGAGAATCATTGTCGAGTTGAGTGAATACATTTTTAATATTTATTTTATTATTTAATATATTAATATTAACAGTAATAAAATTAACATTCAAATAATATTATAGAACTTCGGGTCCGAAAGAAAATAGATAATAAATAATCAAAATTCAGTGTATAAGATATTATCAATTATAAATATTATTAATATAAGGTTAGTTAAATAAATAATGTTCTAAAAAATAAATTCGTAATGCTATAAATTATGCAAATACTATTTAAAAAAATGTTCTCAAAATGGCATTTCTTTAACTTTTTGTAGGTATCATAATATATTGTTATTAAAATGTTAACACTTACAAATCTGTTCGTATTATAATTTTAGAAATAAATACATATTTATTATTAATATGGTTTTTTAAGTGAACCGCTTATATATAAATTCCGAGTTATAGAGTAAATTAAGTTCGTCAAGCGAATTCGACAGTGTTTTGGTTTCTTTTACTGGTACTTATCTTTTATTTTTATTTTTTAACTTTTTTTTTGTCTTCAACGTTGTTTGGGAAAATCTTAAGCTGCCTAAAAATTTTTGTAGAAAAGTTGCGTGCTAAAAAGAAAAGTCCCAGTTCTTTCCCGGCCTGTCACATGAGCAGATCAACAGATTAAATACAAGTTTTGTTGTTGTACCCATTCCCCTACCACAGCTTAGTCGAGCCACTGTCGCATAAAAAATTGTGTATTGTTTGTCATTTGGCGCAAAATACGCGCTGATTGCGGTTAATGATGACACTCTAGATAACCCCAAACATTTTAACTTCCGGCAATTGGGTCGCACCTATGCACAAGTCTTGTAAGGTAAATTGGGGGCAATGTTACACCTTCTGACAGTTTGAGATACTCTATTTTATATGTGGCAATTTATATTACTGTCAGGAGATGCAATTAAGATGCTGAAAACGGCATTAAGTCATTGTGAGCATAAATGTCATCGTTAATGATACTTTAAATTGGATTTTAGCAAATTGATAGCCATTGATAAACTCATTTACTTAAGATTAACCTAGGCTAATGGATTTTTGTGCACCTGTTTTTGATCGGAATGTGATCTTTGTTTGAAATCACGTTGAGTTAATGTATCAGTCATGTATATACATTAGGAAAATAAGTCACTAATTACTTTCTTTGTCTCTTTCGATATCAAGTCTAAGAAATTTGCTAATATTTTTTTTATTTGTGAGTTCCTTTGATCATTAAAACATTTCCTTATTTTTATTATCATTAACGAATTCCGTTTTTTTTATAGCAGCAGTACCTTGACACATTCATCAATGTATAATTGTCAGTATTAGGGAATTGGGGATTCTATGACTTTGATTTTTTATTACTTAATTATAGCACTTAATTTATTGATTTTTTGTTTGGTTCTCTCCCTTTTTACAGTGCACTCCGTTTGAGTGACCGGTCCTGTGATAATGTCATACAGTCATACATAGTACCTAAGATTATGGTTTGTGATTTCTCAAACCTTAGTAGTTTTCGTCAATTCAATTATTTTGTGCTAACAAAGAGAAAAAAAAAATAATAAAAAAAAACGAAGAACCAATGTCTTTCATCAAGAAGAACAACTTTATCAACTCTGCCGAGGGATTTAACTACATCGCCCGGAATACCTCGGTTCAAGGACAGAGCCATCCTAACTATATTGAGAACTCAACTTACGTGGCTAATGGAAACATGAGCACCAATCCCACCACCTACACCGCCAACTCCATCATCGACAACATCAACATCATCAGCAATCCCACCTTCCACAACGACAACTCCATTATCAACAGCATCACCAACAATCCCAACGTCACCACCAATAACACCAACTTTATCATCAACCCCATCACCACCGCCAACATCAACTCCACCGCTAACACCAACATCAACCCAGTCACCACCAACGTCATCAACTCTAGTGGACCATTACCTGAAGCCAAGGACTGCACCGCATATAATATACAAATTGCATCATCGAAGGTGTACACGCACAACAGTGCGGGAGCTGCCAGCTAATCTTCCACTCTATTCTAACACACAGGTTACAGGTTATACGCCTAGAACACAATATACTCCTTAAAAAGACACATTCACGTTCGCACACACAAGTGCTGCTGAGTGATCCTCGATCATAAATGTCTCATACGTGATCCAAAACCACATATTTATTTCTAAAATCGGTTCCACACCTGTCACTCCTCCACCCAAAAGCAATTAATTAAGTGCTATAACGAAGCAATTAAAAATCGAAAGCAATGAGCCACTTCCTGTCCTGTTGAATCCCCAATTCCCTACTACTGTTATAGCTTACTGTTTTCATTATAATTTTGTTTTAGATTCTAATATGGCTCAACAAACACTTGACAAGTGCTCTCATAACTACTACTACTATTGTTATATACAAATAATCTGGGCTGAACTCATCAACTGCAACAGCGACAACGAAAATAATACTAGCCAAAATAGGCAAAGGCCGACACATGATAAGTGCACTTTATGTTGTGTATAGAATCGTGTGTGTGTGTGTGTGGGCGTGTGTGTGTGTGTGTGTGTGTTTGCGTGTTTGCGTGTGCTTAGTGCGACGAGTGCGACTGAACGTGAACGAGTGCGACTGAAGTATGCCAATGGCCAGTGTCAATGAGAATGACATTGGCGGCAGTTAAGAATCATTGAGTTTTGGTGCGAGATATGTCTGCGTACGACATTCATTTGAAATGCCTGCATACGAATAAGACCGGGTACATATGTGCACACATATACATATGTGTAAGTAGCTCACCGATCAACATTAACATCATTATTATCTTTACGCAAGGACACACTCGATCTGATAAAAATGCTTAAGAAAAACAAATATATAATTAAAGGGATTCTCATTTGACGCAAAAATCTTTTCCATCGACCGCAAGCACTAAGCACAATCAATCTTTGGTCTACCCTTAATCGGGTTTGGTTACCGCAAGTTTTTCCCCACGCGCACGTCACGTAAGGCAGATTTATCACAAAAGTGTTGAGCCGGCAAAAATGTGAGGAGCTCTCAACATATTTTAATAACAGGCAATCATATCAGTATATAAATATACATATACTTACTGTTTAGTCTGTAAGCAGCTGTTGCCTTTTCTGATATAAGCGAATATCACGTAGACGCCGCACATATAACCATTAGGGACATAAGACGTCGCAACAGCGGGCACGCTGGCATGAATCGGGCCAGGCAATGTTCGGTAATTGAAACTATTTGCTTTTTGGCATTTTCATTAACGCCAATTTCCGTAAAATTTAACGCACTTCCTGACAAATGTTGCCATCGTTTGAAATTGACATCGTCAGCATTTCAATATTGATCTAAAGAAAAAGCACTGGGCGAACAGAGAGAGCAGGAGGGCTCTGTTCGCGCGTAAAGGAGCAACAGCCGTTGGGAAATGAGCGTCGACTTCAAAAGTGCTAATTACTTGAAAATCAATTGTCGCAATTCATTTGTGCTCGGGTGTGTGTGTTGTGTGAGTGCCTTCACAAAATTAAGTATGTTAATTTAAATTTAACGTTTCAATGAATTTCATGCTGGGCTTACAATCCAACTTGCATATTTCTGTTGCTCCCTTTCCCTTCGTTATTCAGCGCTCCGCTGAAAATGATTTTTGCAAATGGCCTTAATGAAGGCCAGCAGGCGCCGCAACCATTCTGTCCTCCTGTAATTAACGTCAACGAATCTAAAACCATCAAATACGCAAATGGCATTAAATTAGTAAGCAGCAAAAAAAAAAGAAAGGATTTGTGAGAAGGTGAATGAGATTGAGCATATCCTTGTGATGCTTAACAAATGTAGCTGCAATTTGTAAATGACTTAATGCGGGCATACCTGCAATTAAATATTAATTATATATAGTCAAACAAAAACCAATATATATATTTACAGATAAAAGAAAAATTAATAACTGGCATAATTCACCACTACTTCAAGTATTAAGGGCAGTTACCGGAACTACAATATCGAATTGAGTGTGTGGATGGCATTTTAAATTCATAATTTCCAATACGCCAATCCAAAGTTCTTACACAGATATCCTTATCACATTTTTGATTAATGTAACAATAATCATTTATCGATGCAACTCATATGGAAATATTTTACGCAAGTATTCCACAGAGATTTAGAATTTGTAGATGATATTTAAAAAATACTTTTAGAACTGCGTAGGCAAGTTATTTGAAGAAGTTATTTTTGAAGGGTTCTTTGCAGCTTTTGAAACATTAAAATTGCTCGAATGTATTTTCATATGTGAAAATTTTCTCATAGTTTCTCCTAGCGTTACATTTAATAGCAAATGCCTTTATTTTTATGCAAATGCCTTAAAATTTATTTAGATAGGTTGTTATTTTAATAAATTTATTAATAAGTCTTATGTTTGGTTTATTCTTAAAGTGCTTTTTTAGAAATGTGCTGAACTGTTCACGTTGAAATTTAGCGTTCAACTTCGCAGGCACTGAGAGTACAATACTCTTGCTCATGGCTACAGCACTTATTTAAAGTTTGGACACTCGAAAGTTTATTTTAGATAACTTTTTGTTGTTTTCATTGATAGTTTTTTATTTTTTTCCTTTTTTTCCTTGACAATAATTTCAGAAATCAATTTGATTTATTTGCACTGCATTGATATTGCACTTCATTCGGTCTAAAGGTCCAAGTAAGCAACTATTAAATTTATGTGTTAAGAGTTAGTAACTTTTTCTAAACAGGCGAATTGAGTATTACCAAATCTTTTCAAGCGTACTGTTGTGATTATTTTTTTGTGAAATATTTAGCCAGCACTTTTTGTTACATTTGGTATCTTTATTGAAAAATCCGCAATACTTTAGGATAAGTATGTTCTTGGAGCTTGCCATTGAATCTTTCAAAGAGGTGAGAGAAATATGCGTTGAATGTTAAATGACTCCAAGGAAAAAGGTGAAAGAGCTAGGGAGAAAAGAAAACATTGCAAACAGGACCCTATGGACAATCCAAAAAGAATTGCAGAGCAGATCCAAATAAAATAAGTTTAAATGTAATTTAATGACCAACAATGGAATAGTCCCACCCCAACTAAAATACAAGGGGAGAAAAGGGAATCAAATGAATTCTGCACCCACTTCATTCCACATACACCTTCCTTCACCTTGCACAAAATTGCATTTCTACTTTTGCAAACCGAAACGAGAAAAGCGTACAAAGTTTTCTTTGGCAATTTGTTTGTTTGCTTCTTGCTTCGTTCATTTTGTAAACAACAGAACTTTGGCAGCAAAACAAAAGTTAAAGGCGCCCTTAGTATTCTATGGATCCGACTGCATTCCATTATCCAAACACCCATTTGGGTTCAGGGCAAAGAGCTAGCAATGCGTCGGCTGCAGGCTTACTGATTGACTGACTGACATACCGAATGAGAGAATGACTGCATGACCCTGTGGTCAATGCACAAATTTTGAAGTGCATTTTCACATGCTTTTATTGATCACTGCATTTGCTTTGTGTAAAATTAAATTAAATTTAAATTTAAACCGAATAGAAAGGTGAATAACACAAATCTGTTAAAGGTGCTATATTTATAATGCAGCTTGGAAGCTTATATAACTGTGAATAGTTCGCAAAGATTGAAAATCAATAAAACTGATAAGCTAATAAAAATAAAAAAGATTATCAAAGATATTTTATCTATCTCGCATTCATTTCCACACATTCATTCTTTCCACACAATTTGTATTGTATTGTGTACATGTTGCAACTCGTTTTTGACTCTGAAAACCATTTTTTTCTCGTAAGAAGAAATTATTTTATTTTTTTCTTAATAAAAAGCATACACAAGTTTGATTTGCTGGTTTTATATCCCAAGCGTTTTAAGAATTTATCGCTTGCATGTCAATGAGCACAAAACGAATAGTTAAAAAAAATTTATTGTTTCCACAGTTAGTCATCCATTTTATCCATCTAAATACCCTACTGATGATTATGCCTGTGGGAATTATCTGATGAAAAGAAGAAGACGGCCTGCAATTCTATTTCACAAAGCACTTAGTCCTCCCATCATCACGCAATACAAATGCATTTCTCCTTATTGAAGGTTGGCAAAAATGCTTTCATTACAATTTTTGCACATTTACAATGAATTACAATCGCAACGGAACCACAGGCTTTCGCATTAAGTCGTCGCAGGTGTGACTGAAAATGGGAAGGGGGTGTGCGGATGGAGTATAGGTGTGGAGTGGCACTTAAGCCTTTGCAGAAAGCCTGCTTATTACAACGTATTCTCAATTGGAGAGGGAAAAGCAAGCGATGAGATTTAGGGAGAGCCCAAACGCTTATTTAATTTACGTCTTTCGGCATTCTCGGCACTCGATGTTACCTACTTTGGACTGTAATCATTTCCCGCACATAAGAAATTTCACCTTAAACACGCAATTATTTAAAATAAAATATTCCACTTAACGCTATCAACAGGATATGAAATAACATTGTACATCTGCCAGCGGGCACCGAGTGGCAGACAGGTAGGCCCTAAGAGGCAACGGCAGATGGCTTGAAAATGAAAAATCCCTCAATATGCAATTTACCATAAATTTATAATTTACTGGCAAATTATTTTCATAAGCCATTTGCATTTATATGGCCAACATAACACACACATGAGTCTGCACTCCTGGAAGATATAGCCAGAAAGTTGCAAATGAAAACCAAGTAAGAGGGCTGTAGTCGAGTGAACTCGGCTACGATATACCCTGAACCCAGTTATTAAATATAGTCTATTATTATTGGCAAATTCCCGGAAGCGGAAGTTAGCGTGGCTCCGCAGAGCCATCTCTTTCTCACACATGCGCTCGCATATTTTTGCATACAGAAAATGCTTGCGGCTGCTGATAGAAATGAGATCAATATGAGAATATATGTTCGACTATAATGAGATCTGTACGGACGGACAGACGGACATGGCTATATCGACTCAACTATTGAACCTGATCAAGAATATATATACTTTGTGGGGTCGGAGATGCTTCCTTCTGCCTGTTACATACATTTGCACAAAACCATTATACCCCTTTTATTAATTTTTAATGGGTTCAGGGTATAACAACAAAAGAAAAATACCACCGACATTCAAACCAGTAGATATACCGCATTCCAAGCCTTGCTTAAAATGAATAATATACAAAACAAAATTAGCTTGAGGCCTGCCATTGTCCAGTGGTAATTTAATAATAGAAATAATAATTACAAAAGAAAGTATCTTGTGTTAGATATTAAATAAAAAAACCTCATTCAAATTTTATGAATACAAGTGATTACTCATTTTTTTAATTTTTTTTTATATTCAGTCATTGTTAATTATGGTTATTCTAAAGTATTTACTTAGAGTCAAATCTGAAACTTATAAGGTAAATAATAATTGTTGGCAATTTTAAAAATTAGTAAGAGATCTTTCAATTTGTTCAATTCATTCTGTTCCTTAAGTGCAGGGTATGAAGAGGCAACCACAAAGCAGCATCCACATTACCCAGCCTGTCAACCACTCTTTGGAGCCATCTCATAACACCGTTTACAAAGCCTTCCCTTACACTTGGCCCTCGTAAAATGTAAAATTGATTTTCACGCGAGTCATTAACTTCTTTAAGTATCTGAATATGCGTATGAGTGCAAGTACCTCTTAAAGTTGCTTTCCTCAAAGTCTGCATTATTAATTTGCTCAATGCGTAGCCGCAAAAGCTACACATGCCGTCCATGTTTTCCAGACATCTTAGCAATCAGCATAATTTTAAGCAAATTTCACTACAGAGCACTTTCATGTTGTGTAATTCCATGTAAAATTTATATATGATACATGGTGAAATTGATATGCAACCACTTCTGCACAATAATAAGCTTTCTGTGGCTTAGAAAATGTAAATAATGTATTTAAGCAAAGTTAATGCTTACGCTCTATTTCCAAATATCCTCATTAATATTTATAATATGCAATAGGACTTTGTTGAAATTAAACATTTTTATTGCAATTTGGAAAAATTCGCAAATCAACTTTATTTAAAACTTTCATTGATTTCTCCATGGACTAGCGCATAAACCATATAAACAAGTGCAAATGATTAGAAAAAGTGGAAATTCAATTCCCAAATGGTTATTGAAAAGTCACAAATTCAAATGCAAAATTCTGTAAACAGATTATACAAACCAAATTAGATAAAATAAACATTTGAATATACAGCATGCATTTTAAGCTACACCCGAGAGACTTGATAAATGCAAAGGATGAGAAATATAAAAAATTCACTATGCAATTTAGCTGCAGCTTGTGAAATAAAATAAATTCACAGCTCGATTGCGATATGCTCATATCAAGATACGTTAAATTAGTTTTTATATTAATTAAGAAGCTTGCTTAATCTTCGGCACTTAAAAATTGAAAATCTACGAGAAATATTGCTATAAATTAAAGATGAGTTTTTTATTAATAATTAATTTGTATTTCTGTGTTATGGGTCAAACTATCAGATATAAGTACAAATATTATTTCGTCTTTAATGATTTTAAAATGATTAATAGACATTAAAAGCGTATTTTCAGTACAATAAACTCTACACACATTTCACTTATACATCTATACATATACATAGTACTTTGCAGTTTGTCATAATATTGTTTTATTTCAATCAAATTCAGTAGAACGTTTATAAACATCTGTTATTTCAAGTGCCTTAAGCCAACAATGGCAGCGCATGCTATTATTCACAAGCCCGAGCTCAAATCACTGGCGGGCGACTCATGGAAATAATATTTTTGAATATATGTATGTGTATATATAAGTCTACGCAAACAAAGTCTTTGTTGTCCCATTCTTACACATGCATATCACATCATATTTATATATATAAAGCATATGCTTGCACCTGCTGAAATTTCTTCCATTTGAAATTATGTTTTGGCTAATAAATTGTGCGTTTCTTATTCTACTTACATACTATTGCTCAACTTAATTATACCCATTTTCAATGGATTCCGGAAATAAAAGTAAGAAAACATTTCTCACAGTAAAGCTCCTAAGTCTAAAAGGACATTGCATAAGACAACTTTTGGTAATGGCTTATGTATTTAAATGTAAAAATTTCTAGTTCAAATTGACAAATCTCAAATAAATTAATTTTGACTAACAATTACATCTGGCATTCTTTTGAAATTTAAGGAAACCCAACAACAATTATTTGTTGAACTTTTCAAGTGACAGAATAACATACAACTTTTGTTTACGGATCTCATTCTCCCAGGAAACAGGGATACTTGAGGCTTATTGAGCTTAAAGAAATTCTGTTTGTTGCTGACTTTAATCGCATGGCCTACTGCCCAAATGCATTTGTGCAAGTGTTAAGGCATTTGGAGACCACATCTGGCTGATATTAGTCGAACTGAAATCTTGGGAATCATTCTCGTATTTCGCACATCAATAAATCGCTATGCCAAATGTCGATTTCATGGCTGCTTTACTGCAGACTTTGTTGCTGATGTTACTTCCGGTCTGAGACGGATGCATTTCCAATTTCATTGCGTCAGTGTCGAGCTGTTTCTCTTACGCTTTCTTACCTTCTCACTTGACATGTTGTGGATTCATAAGTTATGGATGGGCATTCGATGTGTAAAGGCATTTTTGTTCGTATGCAAAACTGGCGTCTAATTTAAACATCTGTAACTTGTAGGATAAAAATATTACACCTATGTTTTTAAGTAAGTATCAAACAACGAATATTTTTTACTGGTTGAGCAAGCTAACATATGTAACTATTTCTTATGCTCTATTAAAAATGTAATTTAAGTTTCCTATTCTAAAATTGCATATTTACTTCGCAAACTCATTGCGAATCTTCCTTTGTCTGCAAAATTTGCAGCATTATTTCCTTAATTCAATAAAAGCTAAGCTATATAATAAAACACAAAACAAAAAATTAAAACGAATTAAAACTAGGAAATATGCAGGGTTCTCTTTGTTTCCATTTTGCTTAAGTCTACAAAAAATTATGTGCACAGCCAAAAAAGGAAAGAGAGAGACAGCGAACGAAAAGAGCAGGCAACGATGTGCATATTGAAGCGCCATGGAAAATTAATCAGTGGCGTTTAGTTACATCAACGAAATGTATTTAAAGGCTAAATAAGCGTGCATAAGTGTTGGCCGCGGATGGATAGTTGGAGGGGGCTGGGGAGAAAGCGAATAAACAAACAGAGACTCACTTAGCTAGACTGTCATTAAAGCTCTGCCGGAGGCAATGCTAAATTGCGTATACGTCACGTGCACGTAAAACACTTGAAGGCGCATAGTTAAAACGGAAATTGTATAGCTCTCTCTGCTTTTCTACCCGCACTCTCTTACTGCCTTCACTTTTGAGTGTAAATTGCCAAAAGGATACAATTTAATACGTCTTCAAGCCCAAGGCAACGGAGCCAGGCAATGCGAAATATAACACAACTACAAAATGAAAATGGACCTGAAAATACTTTCAGGCAGCCACCGGGAATGCCCTTAGAACCCAGACACCGACATACATACACACCGATCAATGCAACAGTAACCAAGGTGAAAAGAGAAGCTAGCGCATCTAAAATCTTAAGACTTTTGAAACGGTTTGTTGTGCGTTTGACTACACCTGAGACTGCTTGCAACGCACTCGAATAAGTGCGTTTATAAAACTCTTGCTGGATAATAATATGGAAAAATCCTATGTGAATAAAATTGGGATGAATAGATAAAATTGTTTATTTTTGTTAAAAAAAATAATATATTTACATATAAATGTGTGGGAATGGCTGGGGTGAGTAGATTCATGCATAAGCAAAATCCAGTTGAATAATTTGATTGTATACTTAATGTGTTTGATGGATCCACTACTTTTGTCTATTGTGTGAATAACTGGATCATTTAAACTTGGTTATAAGCATCAATTATTAGCTTATATTACATGTACACTTTTAAAAATAACTATAATAAAATAAGAATAAGCAAATCTGCTTGGTGGTTGTGTGATTTAATAGTTTTTAAGTCATCGTAAACAAAAGTATTTCATATATTTTCGAAGTCCTTGCGTTTTAGATTCTAAATTAATGTTCTTTATAATTTTAAAAAGCAATATACAATTAATTGATTCTCTAGAACAGTCAATGCCATTAACACGAAGACATTCATTTCAATGTTTAGTGTGCAAATTACTAAAGTGATTTATCGATAGGTGCCAAAATTAATAAACGTCATTTTGCGACTGGCTGTCAAAACAACACCTTGCTAAATCAAGTGTCGCAAATAAAGTTTATTATTTTCCTGGCAATGAAATACTCAAAGCTGTAGACTTTTGCGACACGTTTTATTACACTTTACAATTTACAAGAGCAGTCGAAAACAAACATCCCCAAGCAGCTGCCATCAGCCGAAATTGGCGAAAGCGGAAAAGTCGATGGAGAAATTTGGCGTTGCTTGTTGAACTTTTTTTTAATGTATTTCCTTAGCTCTTGCTATATATATAAAATTTCATTTTCTTCTCATTTATTATTATATCCGGTTTATATGGCGTATGATGAACACGTTTATTGGTTGCGTGACAATTCTTGATCCCGCAATGTCCTCCTGTGTGAAACTTTCCCATTTCGAGTCCAAGTTTCAGCCCATGTTGTTTATGACTATGTGACTATGTTGTGACTTGTTGTCCTTATTGGATGACGATATTTAAAGCATATACAATTCATCCACACACTCTTACACATACTTAAAATCCGAGCTTGTTATTTTTGCCATTTCAAAGTGACATTTGAGCCACAGAAAGCAATTGCCAGCACAAACAATGATGTCGCTTTGGTAACCAGCTGACTTGGATTTCGGTTGGTTCAGATACAGATCACAGATTCCTTGGCAATTCATCCATATCACAATGAAAACATTTGTCTCAAAGTAGACAAAACATTCTTGTTTATTACACATTTTCCATATTCCCCTCAGGCACTACAAATTGGGCGTAATATAAGCAAATCTGATTTCCATTGAATTGTTTTTTTCTTGTGAAAATTTTGATTTTAGTGGAAATACACAATCTCTGTCAAACAATGCGTATAAATCACAATGTTGTGTCGCCAACTGTCATTAGTGGGGTAGGATTTTAATTTAATCAGGTTAAATAAATAGTTTTTGCCAACAAAAAATTCTTTTGTGAAACATTTCAATTATTAATATGCCCACATCATTGGTTAAAGTGATGTTAAGCTTCGAAATTAATTACAAAATCATTTTTTCCCATTAAAATATGTACTTTCCGTCATTGAGTTAAATTTTATTAATACAACCATTAGCCATACAATGCTAATACTCCATTTTAATATTCAATGAAATGGATAAAAAGTGTACAATGAAGTTTTTCAAACATATGTTGGAGGCATCTTCAACAATATAAATGGCATCAATGCCTATGCACGCCCGTCTATCCAAATGTCTTTCCGTATGACCAACCTGTTCTCAGAGACTATCAGAGCTGCAAGCATCGAATTCTGAGTATATGTCCGCCTATACGATAGGCAGATAACGTTATTATCGTCTTATCTATATATGTATTGTTGAAGACCTGTATTTCAGTCGTTATTTGGAAAGGTAACAGAAAATCATAATAATAATAACAGCTTTGTTAAGGGTATTTTGTAGACGAGTTCTCTTGATCAGTGAATTCATTGTTGTTGTATTTTGAATTTTTAATATGTTTAAAAACATATATAGTCTTACCTTAAAAATATAAAATATAAATACTTTAATCTTTGAATATGTCCTTGAATTTGAATTACGTGGAAATAAAAAATTTTTTTTGGTTAATAAAGGACAAGCATTAAATCAAAAACAAATATAGAAGAAGAAAAAAACACATTGTTTGAATAAATAAATGAGATATTTCAATTGTGGGGATTACATTGAACAATTTTAAACGAGTGTTATATATATTTCCACTCAAATAAAAACAGATTTAAGGAAAAATGAGGGTCACACAGACATTAAAGGTTCAACGATAAGCACAAAAGTCTCGAGGGAGAACGACACAGGTACAGACATCACATTAACGACACTGCGTTAGCTTCAATATTTCATTTTTGTGATAACAGGTACCTCACCTCACGCGTAATGCCGCCATTTCCGTTTCCGGTTGTCGCTGCTTTGCACACATACATAGAACACGCTGTTAGTCTTAGTTTCGCCTCTAGTTGGCTATGACACTTGACAATTGCAACACGTGCTCAAGATTTTGGTTTCTCTAGACGTTACCATTGTATGACACGTTTTGGGCGTAGATCTGACACTTTTTTGCTCCAACATCGCACACACATGCACACCGTAACAATGTTACCCATACACATACAGATACACACAAATACACAGAGATTGGGCGCCTAAGTTGCGACCGTAAAATATTCAAATTAAAAGGACTTATGTAGGCACTCAATGTTACCGCCATTATGCTACATTGTTGTCTGCTGTCAGAGCATGAGCTGAGGGGCAGGCAAGTGGGAGGTAGCGGGGCTTGTCACTGGGAGGGAGTAAGAGAGCGAGACCTCGACCTCGGTTTGTGGCAGTGTGGGCTGCTTCCGGTGTTTTCAACGCTCAAGCTACCATTTTTTTTACACCTTAGTTGACAGCGGCAGCCATTTGTGGCAACAGCTACGCCCTCTTTTTCAACCCAGCTGCTACTGCCACTTGTCCTTGTAGCTGATGCGATGTGCTTGCCCCATACTGTTGTAGTTGGTACTTGCTGTTGTTGTTCTTGTACATGTCGCATTTTCCGGGTAATTTACATTCTCATCACAGAACACAGCAAGCGACCGGAAAAGGGAGACAGAGAGAGGGAGAACGAGAGGGCAAGAGAGGGTACAGGAGACAGTTACCTGGGCAATAACAAAAATCATGGAGATAGCAAGAGCAATGCCAGCTTTTACTCCTCCTTTTGCTTGCTCGCATCTCTTCCCATTTGAGACAATTTTAAAATAATATAAAATAATCGGTTCTTATTTCGTTGGTCCATTATTTCGCTCTTTGTTTTAGTTGCCGTAGTTAACCATTTTAGCATTTTGGAATTTTTATCATTTCCCTCGTAGTTGCTATGCATTTGACGAAATGCATAAAATTAGGCATACTCATTTTTGTTTTAGGAACCAATGGAATTTACAATGTTTATTGAAATGGATCGCATTATTCGTTTCGCCATTATATAATGCAGAGTAAATGTCCATGATATATATACATTAATTTTAATATTTATGTAGAACCTTATGTATGTATGATGGTCTATAGTTAACACATCATTAAACTATTAGTGTTTAACCATAATCTGAGTTTCCTACAAACATTTATTCACTTACAATAATTCATTGTGCGTAGCAAGCTATAACTAAAAATTAATATCAATATAAAATTTGACTTGTAATTAAAATAAAATAATTCCCAAGCGCAAAAATAAAAAATCCTTTATTTCATTCCCATTATATTACATACAATGTTCTCAGTTTAGTTTTTGCTTAAATTTAAGAATCATATAGAGCACCTAATGCATTATTTTCATTTTATCATTTTAATCTAAAAATTCAGTTTAAGTAAAGTCATAGTTAAGCAATTTACTTGCCATGCCAAGAAAGTTGGCTGGATATGAAACTCTCAGGCTATGGTCAAATAAGTGGAAAATCGCCCGATCACATTTAATTCATTATAAATACAATTTCACAGCATGTTGTTGCGGCTGCTGCCGAGAAAGTGAAAGCAAACATGTGAAGTGAAAACAGCAAGATCTCTCGAGTTTATCATTTGGTGGATGCACGCTTTTCGCATACTCTTCCAATTTTCGCACTTTTCTTTTCGAATACTTTGTGGATTATTGCTGGAGGCATCGCTGATGAAGTCCACTCAGAAATTTATTGTCTGCAGCCCGAAGTTCGACGTGAATTTTATTTATTTACATGTAAATCGGATTTGTGTGACCCCAAAGACGTTCTAGCGTGAAATATACAATCAACAAGCGCAGTCGCAGTCATAGTTACTGTTACGGCTCGAACTGCTCGGACTTAACTGGGATGTGGAGTGGTCAGACATCCTGCATCCTGCCGGTGGCAACGTGGCCATCCGTAAGGTAAAAGACGAAAAACTTGACGCAACAATGAACATGAAAAGCAGCCGTAGGCGTTCGTATTACTTTCATTTTTTGCTTAAGGGCCTTCTTCTATTTCTTGTTCAGCTTGAATGTCAAGGCGTGTCTAAATTTTTTGCCTGTTTTTTTTTTGTTTTTTTGGGTACCCTGTTTGCCTGTTTATATTATGGTGTCTTAGTCATTTTATTGTTAGGCGAGCAACCTTTTTGTTGGCATTCCTTTATCATTTGAAATGTAGTCGGACGTGGACATGCCGCTGTTGTTATGCTTGCATGATTACCAGGTCTGCTGGGCGCTACTCTGGGCCACTTTTCTCTGTGTTTTATTAGCTATTATGTCTAAAATATGGCTTACGTCTCGTTTATTGTTATTTATAATGATTCATTTTACACGTTTTTATGGCTCCCAAGCACTGAGTTGGGATGCTCTGCGGTCGTTGCAAACGTATTATCTTTAATTCTGTTAGATCTCACAACGTCTGTCCATATTTTATTTGCGTATTTGCTTGAAACGTTATGCATGAGCGCCCAAAAGTGTGCAATGCCTTTCAATTGCTCGCTAAACACATCTGCTTGGCTCTAAACTGATTGAGGGAAGCGAAATTCAATAACTCCCCACTAATAGAGAAAGAAGTTTTAAGCCAGTAAAAGCTTACCAAAATGGTGTGAAGCCTCGCTAATGAAATCATTGCCAAATTACATGTTTTGCTTACATGGAACAAAGACTGAAGACTTAATAAGCATATATTTTTATTGTAACAAGTTCAAATGCAGTGAATTAATCCAATCTAGTTGCCTTTTATTTCAAGAATATGTATCAATTGAATCATAAATGTCGTGCAGAAAAGGCTTTTCTGCAGCGATAACTCACGAATGGTATAGTTTGTATTTTGGCTGAAAATCTGATAGCTTGACAATAATATAAAAATAAAATAAAGTCTAGCAAATGCATTCAAGTTAACAGCCTAATCTCGACAGCAAAGTGTTGCCATGACGCATTAGCCACTCCATGCAAATAGTTTCCTTTTCCTTCCTTTTCCTTTCGCTTTTAGTTTTCTCGTCAGTGCAGAGCAATAGTTTTGTTTGTATTCATATTCTACAATATATCATGGCTTGCTTGTGTTCTGAATAATTTACAGATACGTTTCTGCTTTTTTTTTGCATTTTAAAAACGATTTTGCCAACGTAAAACGTGAAATGCAAAAGTGCTAGCCCGAGCAGCAGTCTCAGCATGAGCAACACGAGAGTCACTTGCATGTTGCAGCTGCTGCTGTCCAGGAGCGAAGGAGCAGCTGTAGGAGAGAGGGTGTGAGCTAGTGAAATAGTTGCATAATGATGTCTACGATAAATTTTACAAATCCTCGAAACAGTTTATACTAGATGCCTTGCCTTGCCTTGGCTTGCCTTGTCCTTGTCCTTTTTGCCTTTAGTTTTATTTCATTTGGGTACGTACCAAGAGCCTGAGACTTGAGGATGACGTGGCTGTGGCAACCTTTAAAATATTTTTGCAATTTATTTGGAAAACACACTGTCAAGCACACTCACACACACAGAGACTACTCGCATATGCTTATACACTTAACTGCGCTCACATATGCAAAATAAAGTGATTACAATGACGGCACACACAGACATTAGCCATCACCTAGGCTGAGATGGAGACGAAAACTGTAGGCCAGCTCCGCTGCTAGTGAAGGGAG
The DNA here is from genome assembly GCA_035043505.1 of Drosophila setosimentum. Lineage (NCBI taxonomy): Eukaryota > Metazoa > Arthropoda > Insecta > Diptera > Drosophilidae > Drosophila > Drosophila setosimentum. Next base: position 5,969,705 of record JAWNMY010000094.1, read on the forward strand.
CAGAGAAGGGACAGAGAGCTCATGCATGTTTATGTTAAAATGCACTTGCAAGGAGACATTTCATTTACATAAACATACTCACACGCTCATATGTGTGTATGTGTGTGTCGATTTGTTTGCATGTTGGTGTGTCTGAAAATTTTGTAACCAAATATTTACACATAATAGTGTTCATTATTCTATGCGTCTTTCTGTAGTTGTTGTTTTTGACAGCAAAATTAAACGACTTTTAAATGTATAAAACATAGGCACAGAAAAAAAGTTAAATAAAATTATAAATACTTTCAGACCTTATCGGAAGCAACAGATTTTGGATTACCAACATCTTCGATAGAGTGTTATGAAAATATAAACAAAAGAAATATAATTAAATGCTATTTATTTTTTTTTTACTTGTTTATGTGTGCACAAGGCTGAAGCTCTATCCATAAGATAAAATAATAATATTAAATTAAGCGGCTTATTTTCTTACTATATTATTTATTCGATTCGGGCTATGGACAATCCAATTAAATTGATATGCAATATTGCGAAATATGTAGGCAAGATAAAACTGATGGACCGCAACACAAAGTGTCAGAGAAGTTAATAGAAATTCGCAGACGGCAGACACAACAGACGGGAGAAATAATAAAGATGTTGTGCAAAATTAGCCACATATAAAATATGCGCATAACATAATATAAATACATGTGAATATGTATGTGTGTATCTGTGTGTGGGTGGTTTAGTAGTATTTTATCCATCGAACCAATGGACAACATATGGCAGGGCTCGAGAAAATGTGTACAATAATATAAAAAGAAGGCGTAAGCAAACTGTGAAAATGAGTGGAAATTTTAAAAAAAAACTAAGCCCAACGCAATGTTTACTAATAGCCAAAAAATTATACATAAAAATGTTTACACAGTTTACAGTTGCATGGAATGAATGGAAAAAAGTGTGGCCCAAATCTACAATGCAAATGGTGTGACTTATTAATAAACAGCCTGGGGTAAAATAATACGAAATATATTTAGAAGATGCACATCAGAAATAGAGCATGTAGAAGCACAAAAAATATGTATATACCATATATGTAAATGAGCCATATTTTGTTAGTATTTATATGAGTTTAGATCGCAAATTGTTTGCGTGTTGCCCGCAGCTTGCATATATTGCAGTTATCTTTTATAGTTCTTTAATATTTATTCAACAACTGTAGCTAGTCCAGAGCTAAAGCCTGCACAAAGCAAACTAAAAAACACGTTGAAGATATGCGCGCTAAATAATTTGAATTGAAAATTGTGTATCTTGCAGTTGTTGGCGCTGGCCGGATATAAATTTTTGCTGCTGAGCAGCCGGAGGAATTATTAAGTGGCAGCAAACAAAGAAAAGACTACACTGCATAAGTCGGCAGATACTGGAACCAGCACGAAATGCTATGGGGTTGATTTGAATAATAACTTGCGCATCTTGATGATATTTATCGGACTGAGGGAGGTGCAGAGCCGGCCTTGTTATTTCTTTCTTTCTCTTTAGCAATTGCCATTTAAAGTTTTGTGCTAGCTTCCCTCAGTCGAACACACACAGCAGGTGTGGGAGAGATATGCTTTATCGATTAGCGATACCTCCAGTATCAGAGTATAAAAAACCGCTTTAATCGAAATAGTAAGAATTTGCGTCATTAAAATTCATACAAATATGTATTATCTAAAAGATGCAACCATTTATTTATTATTTATGATAAGCAATTAATTAAGTAAGTAATATAATCTTCTGATGCTGTTAATAAATGCAAACATCTTTTAAATTTGATTCTAAAACTCCTTATGCCTTGTAAAAATTGTTTCACCTGCAAAATAGTAACTCCTAACAACCATTGCAGAATAGTTTCCACTTAAATTGTTTAGGAATTTGAACAAATTGTTAAAATTATCAACATAATATGGTTAATATTACTAACTTCATCATAATCTCAAATACCATATTATAATATAAAATTAAACAACAAAAAAAAAGTTATAGGCCAGACTCACAATGTACAAGAAGATTTAATTAATTAGTTATAAAAAGCGATGTACAAAATCCTATAAATCGTATCGAATAATTTACAGTAGCTAAGAAGAAAATCTAAAAAAAAAGAGTATTGTTCTTTTATTCCGTCCCTTATTTTAAAATCAAATTTGTTCTTATTTATGAGCAACAGTTGTTTGTGTTCAATATGAGTCTGAAAGAAAAAAACTACTTTTTACTTATTCAATACAAGCAGAGTCCAACACATTTGTTAAGTTGAAGAAACAAATTAATTTGTATTCAAATATAAAACTTTAAAGATTTTACATCTATTTTTTACGTAGTTAAGAAAAATTTCTGTGCAATTTTTTCATATTCAAAATAAAATCTTACCCATCTTTTTAAACTATAAAATCACACTTTGTATTTTAAGGGAATCAATATTTCGATTTAAGGAAAAAACATATTGGCAAATATATATGTGTCTATATCCCCCAATATACTCTAGTAAATCTGATGTTTTTTACACAAATGTTTTTGGTGGCTTTTTGGCACGTACCAAGCAAATATAAGGACAGACCGCCACTTGTCAGAGCGGCGTGTATTTTTTTTTTTATAGGTCGATGTGTAGACGCCTACGCCGACGCCTTCACTTTGACATACATGAAGGCACACACACACATATATGTATGTGTGCATGTATACACACACATGAGCTGACACTGAGTCGGTCAATTAATTTCGATTGCAGCCTTGGCAGCTGTTCGAAAATTGTATGAAAACTCGTTACGTAGGTGTTGTCATTCATTTTTTCCTATCCTTTTTGTTTTTCATTTAAATTTTTTGGGGCTGAATCAAAGAAATTATGCGTAATTTATCTCAGTTCACTGAAAAGTTCCATTGCCCTTCAATTTAATATATTAAATATATGAAATAATAATATAATAATGTTGAGATCATAAATATTCAACGATGCTTTTTCTGTGTCAACACTGAAAAGCAAACAAACCATTACTTTTTTGTACCCCTTTGCATATTCAATTTATTAACCTTGTATATAAAAGCAAATCACTTCACGTCTAGACCTTATGTTCTCGAAAGTCTTTACATAGCTTACGGATTTTATTGTTAGTTCTTAAAAGTAATATTAATAAAAAAAAAAAAAAATTCTACAGCACTAAAACTCAGAACATCTGTATCTTATATTATTTTCTCAGTCGAAATACAAATATGCCTTCATTCATATTCCATAAAAGAAAAAAAACTATTTATTTTGCGTCATCCCAAATCACTGACCTCCAACAATATCAGCAAACAAATAGATGATAGACACACCCAAAATAAACGTCAGAGGTGTGAAAATTTATGGGCCTCAGGTGTGGAAAGCAACGAATATGCCTTGAGATGCAGTGTGTATATTTATTTGTGAAAGTATCTGAAAATGTGTTCAATGGCAACACTTCAACTTGAACTTGATCAAAATGTTGTGCTAGATAATTTAATTAGTTTCAAATAAACAAATGGACTGACAAAGTTGTGAGCAAATTGTGCCTGGAGGTACTAGGAGCATTGTGAGGGGCGAGGTCTGAAATATTTATGCTTTTAGCGAAATTGTTTTCGCTGAAAAGTTGGTGTTTCTGATTGTCAAAAAACTTTTAATTGAAATTACAATTTAATTTCGTATGACCATCATATTGCGCGTCAATTTTGCTTAAATGAAGCGTTAAGAGAAACGAGATTTGTCATAAGCTAAAAGCAAATTAGTGCATTTTTTGCCAAATGACATTGCATAAAAATTTAAAAAGAAAAATAAATTTTCAATACAAATTCAAAATCAACGTCATTTTTAAAATTAGCCGCAAGATTGTGAGATTTAAAATTTGCAATTTGTTATGCTCAGAATACTTTGCACCTGAACTTGTCAACTAAAAGCGCCCCCACATTATATTATACATATGTATTGACAAATGAATATATTTATATGCTCGGATATCTATTAGAAATGTACACTTGGGACTTAACATTATTGATGGCAAATTGCTTTTAATGAATGCGGCCAAGAAACGAAAGGGAAGTAAATAGTATGCGTTTTCTGGCACTAGCACTTGGCACACTTCTGTTTAGAATTCATATTTCTTAAAAGTTTTGGATCTTTGTTGTTTTCGTGACGTCATAAAGAGTTTCCGCTGCTCATATATAAATTTGTTTGTTTGCAACCTACATTGGTTTTATTTCTGGCGATTCTGGCATTCAATGGCGAGTCTGTGCTCAATTCTGAATGCCGCGTTGGCGTTGGCGTCGACGTTGGCGTCACTTTCGCGCTGACGCCGATGCTGATACGGGCAGAAGCATTAGGTTAACCTAAAACATTTTCAGCAATTTCACAAAATATCTATTGGCTGTTAGGATAAATGGAAAACTGTTTCAAGAATTTGCGTCAGTCGAAAATTATATTTTGTTCGCCAAAGACGCGCACAGTTCAACAGATCTATTTGCATTTTGGATTCAAAACCTATAATGGCTGTAAGTGTTGTTGCACAGAATGGTATTCTTAATGGAAGACAAATTTCTCTTTAAAAATTAAAGTAAAAAAATGATCAGTAATGAATATTCAGTATAAATAAGAATTGTGAAATTTAAGTTTTGGTGCTAAATGTGAATTTATGTTGAAAATGTATTTAGTTTTTGGAAATCTGTTCACTTATTGGGAATATTTAATTGATATCCTCCACTAAATTAAAAAAAAAAGTGATTTATTAAATAAATTACAAATTAAATTAATTTAAGTTTGGTGTCAGATGTGGACATGTACGCTAACTTAATAAAAGAACGGCTTTGAAAATGGAAAAGTTTTCGCCAAATATGATTCAAATAAATTTTATAAATGTGTGATTCTATCAAATTTACTTAAACTTTAAAATTATTTACACTTATGCCAGTCTGCAAATTAAATCTAATTTTTCTTAGTGAATAAAAAATGCATATAATATTCAAGGCTTCCATCATGCATCCAGATCTTTAATATGCGCTGAACATATTAAAAGTAAAATAGGTATATTTAAATTGTGCATTAGAGGAAAGTTTAATGTTTAATGCAACTCTTCGCTGCTCTCGAAATTTAAGAATGTAATCACGTAAATTAATTAGTCTTTTAATTGAAATAATGTCATTTAAGTCACGTTCCGCTGAAAATAAAAAACAATTGTAAAGTATGCATATGAAATCAAGATCGTTTCGTATCTACCCTGTAATCAAAATTTAGATGTATAAAGCCGTGAAATATTGTAAATAATTCCTTTCAAGTCGCCCTGAAACGGGTGTGCAGGGTGTACAAGTATTGAGTATTGCCACTGTATATATATATATATATTTATGCAATATTTTTATTGCAAACCTCATTTTGTATTATTAATGTCAACGCCCTGATGAACATTCTACAATTGCTTTTTGTAATCAATAAAATTACAAACATTCAATTACAAAGCACGAAATGTTTGCTGATTTCATTAAAAATTCTTAATTGATTAAATATTTAAATAGTTCATTATGAGCAAATACAGAGGCGACCAACTGCATTTTATAAATATACATGGATATATGTAATGGCATACTCTCCACAAATATATCCATTTTACGCTCTGTGGCCTCGCGTACATTTGCGGCACATTTAAAGCACTTCCACGCCCACCTCGGGCAGCTTGAGTGCCATAATTCTTTTTCGTATATGATATTTGCGCCTTTTTACTTTTTCGCTTTTGTAAATTAAAATAAAAAAAATCACTTTGTTGACATTCTGGCACTGTACTGTGGCCCCAGGTCCCCCAAAGGCCTGTTACACTCACCAGGCGCACATCATAAATTATATGTTGTCAGTCGCCGGATCGATGAGAACGAGTCCACAGTCCCAACATATCACTGACCATTGCTATAGCTACGAATATTATATCTTTTTCGTTTTCTCTTTTTTTATATTATTTTGAGTGATGCATAAATTATTTTGCAGTTTTCGCGCAATGAATTCAATTTATATTGTATTAATTCGATGATTTTAATGTTTATTTTATTTTGAGCTTTTGCAGAAAAAGGCCAACAAAGTTATGATTTTTACATACAGTTTTATTTAAATGATGATTTATATAGAATATACATATTGAAAAATTTTACACAAATGTTTTGATCAGAAATAAATCCCTCCTTCATTCTGCAGTCTCCATTTATAATTTCTGAAACAAATATTTTTAAATAAAATAGTTTTAGTCCCGTATGATGTTTAACAAATGTTGATCCGTAAGAAAGTAATCGAAAAAATAATTGGATTTCAAATTCCATTAAATTTGTTGAGTTAAAAATTTAATTATTTTTTTAATGTGCACAGAGTATGACATCAATGTTTAAAATATTGTAGACTTTTGGCTACCAACTTTTGTTTACAGTTCTAGCAAACAAACTGTTGCACAGCGAGGATAATACCAAAAATTTATTGACCGGCGTCTGCCATTTTCTTGGCAACAATACAAAAACCATAAAAGCGCAAAAGCCAAATAATCAAACTGTAATACAATTTAATATGAATATTCTACAGCACAAAACTTGGATGTTTGGGCCTCCAGTTCTTTTCTCAGTCAAATAATCTCCTGAAGCCACATTAAAAAAATTATCTGCAAAAAGTATGTAAATTGTAACATTTTAACGAAATTCTGATTGCATTTCCAGAAATACATACCCTCTGTATAGTTGATCAAATCTAATATATAATAGATATAAAACGGAAATATTATTGCCATTTACCCAGCTGGCTCCATGGTGAATGTTGTTTTTAGTCGCGTGGGCGCCGCATGCACATTTTTATTTCATTTGCTGGTTAATGTTGGGCGGCGACCGCCAATTGGCAGTGGTCCAAATGACAAATTGAAATAATAACAACAATACAACAATAACCACAACAACAATAACAAAAACAATAACAGGAGAACAACGTCAACACTTTTTGGCGCTCAACAAAAAAGCGAAAAAATGAACGTTTATCTTTATGTTCAAATGAAAATTTTTATTTATGCGCGCGGCCGGAAAAGGCAAACAGCTGAAAAAACTGAAAGCAGACAACTGAAAACTGTAAAAAAAAAAAAAAAAAACGGGTCGCCATCAAGCACAAATTGAGGGTTATTTGAAGGTCACGACTGTCCGCGTAGCCAAAATTATTACGGTGGCATGCGGCAAGCACAGGGAGTGTCAAGTGCACAGAAAGTATTTCAGAATTAATATTTGAACACAAGCGAAACTGCATGGGAATATGATCAGATTAAGCGTAAAAAGTATATAATCTAAAAAGCAAATTTTTTCAAAAGAATCAGAAATCAGAAAATGAATTAAAATTTTATGAGTGGGTTTAAATATTCATATTGAGACAGCATTTAATACACATGCGAATATGCTTTTAAATTAACAATAAAAGAATAATATTAATATAATAAATAGTTTGACAAGCTCTAAGCATTTTCTGAATAGAACTAGTAAGACAAGATTCCTATATATTTTGATTTGTTTTGAAATTTTTTACTGTCATTGTGGCATAAGATTTATAACTCTAGTTAACAGTAATTTTTCCGCTTTTCAGCGGCTCGGATTGTTTTCGTTGATATGAATTTGTATTGGATTGCCAACTGATATATAGCTGTCTCTGATTATGTTATTTTAATAACACAAAAACTTCAACAATCACAGAAAAGCAGCGAACAAATGTAAAACGTGATAAACCAATCACATATTTAAGATCAGACCAACAGATGCAGCGGCAGGTACAATATTCTTGTAAACTTAAATGCAAATTAAAAAACGGAGAGCAAACTGCTCTCATAGTGATGAAAGTATTCGTATTCGATTGTTAAAATTAAATTCGAAGCCACTGGCGAATGCAAATTTATGTGCAATTCATTAAAATGCCTTCGATTCATTGGCTGCCATTTAAGCGTGTCGCCGCTCAAGTTGAAATGTTCACCAAACAAGCCCATAAATAAATAAATAAATAAATACAAATAATAATAAAAAAAAAATATATTATGACCAATTGGCTAGTAGCGAGCTTTAAATTCATTGGCAGCCTGCAGCTGTGTACATATTCACAGTTATGCAAGAACATGAAAATGCAACGATGCTACTCATAATAAAAGAAAATCTAAGGAAATTATTCAATTTAGATTATATTAGTAAATATAATAATGTGATTATTAAATTGGTAATTATTAAATTGGTAAATATGAAATAAACGCACATATGTATATTTATTCAGTATATTTTTTCCTTAATTTTTATTAGGAAGTTAAAAAAAAAAAGACATTTCGCGGACGGTTTGGTTTTTGGCAGCGCGGCTTTTCAAATTTATTTTATTTGCACACATGGCCACAAATCAAATGACAGTTTAAATCCAAATATGCAAGTAAAACAAAAGCCACAACGCAAAATACAAAACACAATAAATTAGCGAAAATATGCAAAATATTAATGAATCCCTTCTCAGTGCAATTTAAATTAAAATGTATGCGTATTGTTCAAGGATTCAATTTTTGATTTTACGCCGAGATATATATTTATAAATATTAGGAGACACGCACTGGTTTTAATTAGGAAAGCAGTTAGGTTAATTAGATTTGTTATCGTACATAAATCGACAATGAAATGTTTATGGAGCTAAAAAGGAAAATACATTTATTTATAATATTATTTATATCAAATGTCTTAAAATTATTTTGAGGCATTTACAAATTGTTTTATACTATTTTTTCAGGTATTTAAAAATTTACTTGCATCGGCAATATTTAATATTTTGTAAACAATAAAATTATAATTGATCTGATGATTAGCAGTAATTGCCAACATTTAATATCACGTAAAAATACCGTAAAAACATATTAGTAGGCAGAACAATTAGTCTGCTTTTTTATGACAACCGATATTTGTAAACTTGTAAAGAGTATGGCACAGTTATGTTGCAATTAGACAAATGACCATTAGTCCCAGTCGACCAAAAATGTGCTGATTAACTACGCCCTAAATACACACAAATTGACCCAAGCCAAGGAGCAGCAGTTTGAGGTGGACTGCAAGTAAATTTCAATTAAACAGTTAGTGGCTTTCACTGTCAACATAAACTGTCACATAAATTGCTACGGCTCTCGGGAGTCGACTTCGGTTTCGTTGACCGCGGGTTCACTTCACCATTTCACGTGGCGCGCTATTAAAATCGAAATTAATTAATTGGAAAATGAGTGTACTTTTATTCGTTTTTATTTCTGGATTTCTGTCTCGGTTTGTTTCTGTTTTTGTTATTGTGTTCGTTTCGTATTTCACTTGTTGTTGGGCTGCCACTTGAAGTGGGTGCCGGGCTCAAGCGCAATTTACCCCGGGGACTAAGGCCTTTGTCGGCAATTGGTCCAGTGAAGCCTAGTCCCTCTTTACTTTCAGCTTTGTGCACAGCACATTTACCAAGGGGAAGAAAAAAAAACAAAACACACACAAATTAAACTCCCATTCTACTGACTTTCGGCTGAATGCGGACAATCTGCGAGATTTGCTTGTTTATTTTTAGATAATAGACAATAGAAGGCTGATTGAATGCTGGGGAGCAAGCAGTATGGACAAATTGAAATGTTTACCAAATATTGTCTACAATTCAAGAAATATATTTGTTTGGCACACTTAGCTGATGATATTGTATTTCACAATTGCAGCCACGCAACAAGGAACAGGAACAGGAGGTGCTCAACTGGGTATTCGCGGTGCTCGGCGAGAAGGTGCCCAGCGGCCAATACGAGGATATTCTCAAGGATGGCATTTGGCTGTGCAAACTGGCCAATAAGCTGGCTCCCGGCTCCGTTAAGAAGATTCAGGAGCGCGGCACCAACTTCCAGCTAATGGAGAACATCCAACGCTTCCAAGCAGCGGTTAAGAAGTACGGCGTGCCCGAGGAGGAGATATTCCAAACAGCCGATCTCTTCGAGCGTCGCAATATTCCACAAGTCACCCTGTCGCTGTACGCCCTGGGCCGCATTGTAAGTGCCTGATTGTTGGATGCTTCCCTATTCAAGTAGGTTGTTAACTTGCTAAATGCCTTTGACAGACACAAAAGCATCCCGAATTCACTGGCCCCGCTCTCGGCCCCAAAATGTCCGATAAGAACGAGCGCACCTTCACCGAGGAGCAGCTGCGTGCGCACGAAGGTGAGCTGAATCTACAGATGGGCTTCAACAAGGGCGCTTCCCAATCGGGCCATGGTGGCTTCAGCAACACGCGCCATATGTAAAACGGCAATTAACACCCTCAGGTATACACGCACACACACACACACCACCCCCCAGCTACACCAAAATCAAATTAGTTAAAGCAATGTTGGACTGTAGAATTCTATTTATATTTTTCTTGACGGCTTTTATGATTTAAGCACTGCGAAGAAGCGTAGCGCTGGCCACTCTAACTGTAATTTACATATTATGAAATAAATAAATTAATTAATTTTAATATAAACATTCAGTTGCTTGCTGCCACGCAACATGTTTTCTTTTATTTCTTTTTTGCTCCTCACATTGGATTAGCATTATTTTGCTGTTAATTAGAAAAAAACACGCGACAGCCACAGATTCAGCTGCCACAAAGATTAAGTGGTTTTGTGCTCACACCACAACTGCTCCCTCTGCCTCTGCTCTCTCACCCGCAACGAACCACTGCATCCATCCAAATAGAGTCATACCCCAACATACACCTTTATTTGTTTGTCTTTGCCTCGACTGCTCGTTGCCCACCTGAGATTACACAAATTACAATTTCAACGGCTGCACTGACAGCGATAAGCATAAGAAATGTCAAGGTCATTTCTCTCTTCGTGTTAAGAGCTATCTGTGTGTCTGTGTGGGTTTACAGATACACAAAGCATATCATGCGAGACAAACTGAATGTGTACACAGCGAGAAAGTTATTAAAAGTTGCTGCTTGAAATTGAGAATTCAGAATCAGATATCGAAAAATCGATATCTTCAAACTGCATACAAGCAATACAATCAAGAAATTAATTATCAAAAATACTTGTAATATTAAATACATGGAATCAATAGTTTTATGATTTTTCGAAAATTATGTTATCATACGATGTGCTGGCGTGTACAAACTATATACATATGTAATTAAATAATGCATTTCGTTATTAATTATAATTTATGCATGCCTGAATTATGATATATTTATTATTGTTTCTGGTATATACAATTATTACATATGCTTATTTAGGCTAACTACTGATTTATATTTATAGTATAATTTATAGCTTACGAAGATGTGCATGTTATTCATGGGATCAGAGTGTGTCAGTAAAAGAGTTGTAATTTGTAATTTACGAGCTATTTGTTCAAAATAACAATAGGAATTTACAATCTCTTCGTATCTGTATCAGTGTAAAAACACACCTCCCAAAGTTATATACGTATCTTTTGACAGGGCTGTACAAAAGGGAAGACCACAAACCACGATTTAAATAAAGGTGACAAAACAAATATTCAATGCCAGAGAAAATGTGAATTTTTCGCTAGACAGATAAATGGAAATGGGAAACGACGCCTTATGTGGACTTAGGTCCCCACCGGACCCATTCTGTGCGACCAAATGTGTTTGGGTTTGTTTCAATGAGCCAACAAATCGATGGAGTTGGATGCTCAGACTCCACACACATCCCTGTGTGTGTGTGCTTGTGTTCGAATTTGTGACCGTGTGAAGATTGTGTTTAATTTGAACTTGTCAAGGGGAAAAGGGAGCGAATGCTGCGATTATATTAAATTAAATGGTCACTTTGACAGCCAGTGACAGGTGCTTTGTATGGGTGAGTATGTGGTTGTGCTGTGTTTGCTTATGTGCGTCTGAGTGTGTTTGTGCGTGTGTGTGCGTGTGTGTGCGTGTTTGTGCGTGTGTGTGCGTGTGTGTGCGTGTGTGTGTGCGTATGTTGGTGTCTGTGTGTGTATGGTTTGCTGGTTCTTTGCTTCTGCTACTTCTGCAACGTACACTTAATTTTATTTATGTTGACAATTGTTGTAACAAATACGCAGGCTACATACATATATACACATATACAAAATACACACAAAGAATGTGGTACAGGCACACACACTCAACACACAGTCACATAGTGATAGAGAAATGCTGATTGTATTACAAATAGTTTTCCGCGATTTTCCCCCCACAAAAGTATGCTATAATAATATAATTTATTGGCAGCCAAAGTTGACAATGACAATTGTTGACTTTCTCCATTGGTAGGTGCTATGCCTTTGTAGAGCTAGTAAGCGTGGCATGAGCGAGCAGTTTAGCTATTATTCCATTGCATTTGTTTTATTTATATATATTGTGGTCACAACGATTATTTATTGTTATTAGTATTTATAGCAATGACATTCAGTGCTTCAACATCTATGTTTTTACAATTTATTATTGGTTTTTGTACTGTGATTATTTATATCATTCTATTTATATATTATTCAGTAATTTGTTTAATTGCACAGCAAGTGGATTGTGTTAATAAATATATTAAATCATTTACGTTTCATTTGTTCAGCTATTTATGGCTTTTTGATTGTTGTCTTGCTGACTTTTTATCTTATTGCAATTTATTTGTCAGGTATAAAAAAATGTTTGTGTCCGTTGTGTCTTTCAATTTATCAAATGGAGATGAATAAAAACACTGGAACTTTCTTAATATATAGTATTTTACCTCGAAAACGTTTTTATTTTTAAGCATATTTGAGTTTTTGTATGTACATATAAATATAAAATAAATTAAATATATATGTAAAGTTCCAACGAAAAGATAAATTTTTTTGTCCTTTATATTCACTTTAGATTGTTTCCGCGATAAGCTTAAATAAAATATATCGATACAAAAAAAAACCAAGACATTTAAATCTGACAAATAATATTTCAAATTTCATTGGTATGCTTTAATTCTAATTTATATTCATGCCTTGCTGGAAATTATTATGTTAATGAATTGTTTTGTTGATTTATGTATATCTTATTTATTGTGTATATTCCCAGGTAGCTTAAGTATTTGTTCTAACGGAGCACAGAAACGGTAGCAATTGAGCATCAACGCTCTTTAAAATGGTTGGTGTAGGTGTGGGGTTGGTGTATTGGCTAAATCAAGTGCTATTTAATTTGAGTTTTTTTCAGAGTATTCATCCAGCAGAAGATATTAATTTGCTGTGTTTGCTTTAAGTGTTGAAATTTCGCTTAGTATTAACTTCAAGCAATTTTGTGCTCTCCCTTTGCCTTGGTTTAGAGCTTATCTCTATACAGTTTAGCTAATTAAACTTCCCTTCACTTCGCCATTTACCATTGCGTCTGTTTGCGCTGCTTGCACAAATGCTCCAGTTTTATTTGTTAGCCATAATTTCTAACAAATTCCACAGCAACATAAGCACACAAAAAAAAAAAATAGAAACGCCACAAATAGGTAAATCGAGCAAGCTGTGCAGGAGTAGAGTGCCGCAGGGATGGGATGGGGATCGGGCTAAAGTTGATGGTGGCAACAACAATAACAATGGCAAATACAGCTGTTTTCTTTATTATTATTTGGCTTAAACATGCAAGGGCATTTATTTTGTTGCCGACCACATTGCTGTTGTTTTTGGGGATGCGGTTTGTTGCCAAGCGCAGAACTTGCACAACATATTTCTACCTAATTGTAGAAACTTTGTAACAATTTACAGCTGCAATGCAGTAGCTAAAGTTAAACTACAGACGATGCCGATACACCTTCTTACTTTTCGCACTCTCTCTTGCTCGTCGTCTCGGAAGTAAATGAAACGCTTTATATCGACCATAAGGTCGACAGCCGATGTTACTCAGGTTAAAGCATCCAAGGCGTACACAGTTCTTATGCGGATTGTGCCCCCACCCCCATCCTATCACTGTGGGTGACCTGCGTTTGTGATCTGTGCAAAAAACGACACGAAACTGAAGTTCGACCACAACAACTCCTCAAACATATTTCATGCTCAGCTGCACTCCGCTGTGGTATAAGCAAAGGCAACGTGGCAAATGACACGAAACTAATCGTCTCTCTGTACATTTTCTCTCTCTCTCTCTCTCTCTCTCTCTGTCCGTATTTCCATCTCTTTTTCTGTCAATGAGCACCCTTGCAATAATTGCCAGCAAACTGTTTGGCTTCGTTCATAAACAAAGCTGAAGCTCAAAGCCAGAACCGCAACCAAAAGCCGGAGCCATCGTCGAAGTCATATTTGACGTTGTTGTTTTTCTTTTTGCTGCTGTCAGCATAGCAACGACTTGGCCAAATTCCAGTTGAGAGCCCTAGCAACAAAACCAAAACCAGTTTGGCATACAGGTGCTGTTTGAGTAGCCATTGCAGTTTAAATGGTTATTAGCTTACACCTTAACTCTATATGAAATAAATATTTAAACTTCAAATAGTAAGAAATTATTATACCACTAGATGAGCATTTTAAATATATTCCCATATAATCCTTAGTGCGATTCTTGAAAGATAGTAATGGGTGGAATTAATTATTATCATGTATGTATCAGATTAAAAGCCAATAAATATACAAAGACTTGTTTTTGTTATAAATCATAATTCAATTGTGACAAATCTTACAAAATATTCTTAACGTCATTTGGACAAATATATATGTAGCGGACGTAAGAAAAGAGTCAAACACTCTTTTTACATTTTTTTTTAATGTACTATTTCAAATGAATGTTTTATAACCATTCAATAGATTGATCAATATTCCCAATATTTATTAATATTATATCTGAAATTATAATATAAAAAATTAAGCTAAACAAATTAACTGGAGTACTTATATGTTCAAAATTTTCACTCTAACGTAAGTTGTTCAAAATTTAAAGTCAGTTTATATTTATTCGGATTGTTTGCTAATGTTGTAACTGTGCGATTGCCTCACTCCTAAGTGGTACAGACACTCACAATACACATCCACACACATGCACATGTGCATGCATATGCAAACTGAAAGAGATTACATCATATGCATGGTGCTACTCACCCCAGCCAGGACATTCATTAAAATGCGCGCAATTCTCTGGCTAGCAAACGTTAAGCAAATGAAAATGATTTGTGCTTGCATAAGCTTTGTGAATTTGCACTACAAATTGGGTTGTTGCACGCACACACAGGCACACACACACCTGTTCGTGAGCATGGTTGTAATCTCTTGCGGCATTCTTCTGGAAACTGCCACTGCGCGCTGGCTTTCTAATCCTCTTGGCCCGCATTTGGGGCTTTCCAGTTGAGGGGTTTGCACATTTGCCGTTTGTCTAATGCCAATAAATCATAAAAAAAAATTTTCCTGAGCATATTAATAATCCAGAGACAGCTTATGATTTGATTTATGCGATGGATTTTTTCAATAACCGAAAATTCAGCATTTTGACTTTAAGGTAATAGCTTAAGAGATCACGTTTTTTTTTTGTTTTTTTTTTATTTTTAGCTACATGTGTCAATTTAATGGATTTATTATTTTTAGTCGTCTACTTCAAACCATTAATATGGATTTTCAGAAAGAATTAAGCAATCACAAATTTTAAAAACCAGCGAAGCGATATCTTTGCAATGCAGATGTTGTAAAGGCACTTGCTCGAATAATATAATTAATATGCTTCTATAAAATCCCCATTAAAGTTTTCTTTACTCTTTTTTTTCATTTGTCTTCACACAATAATAATGGTTTAAAGTTACTTCCGTCTTTAAAATATGTATATACATAAATAGTGGTAGTGAAAAAGACAGATAAATGCCAGAGAAACAGAAAATTAACTCCATCGATCCAGCTGATCGTTTTGAGCCACCACATTTAGATTTCATAGTGTTATAGTAGTATAATAAATGACCTTTTTTAAACAGTTTCCAAATTCTAAATTAACATTCAATTATCAATGGGCACAGACATCAATATATACATATATACCATAATACCAACATAACAAAATAAATAATAATTTGAAATTGAAATGTATAAATACCACAAGAATATATTTGAGCAGACACACAACTGTGCCCCCATCTGTTCCCCAAATGCTAAACAGTTGAACAAACTGGTGCAATGCGGTATATACGCAATATGCATTCTGCAACGCTAACAAGCTGTCACAAAATATTATCGATTTTATAGGCATTAAAAATGATACCAGAAAATGCCTTTCGCAAGTGCCTGCGTGCCAAATACCAGTTGTAAAATAATGTAGCACGCAATATTATGCAAAAACATATTTTATCAAAGGCAGGCAAATTTACACGCAATAGGTTACAATATGCCACAGCGTAATGATAGTAATTTTTCAGATGAATTCCGCTTCATTGCGCGGCTGAAGAAGTTTACATGGAAGTTTAATGGATTGCACACCAAGTACATTTAGGCAATAAATAAATTGATATTTTATAATTCTTATCAGGTTATTTAATCTGAGCCAATAAATGCGAAATGTGTATTAAAGAGATAACAACACTCTGTTAATAGATGAGGTTGTTTGAGAAATGCATATAGAGCATCATATGGTCGAGTACTGTTGACACGCGAATATTTTTCCTTTTCTTGTTGTTATTATCTCACTCACATGCGGTTTATGGAACAATTTTAATTAATTCCATTTACAGCACTGTCTGGCATTGTTATTGCTATTACCCGCAATTTCAATTTACTGTACACTCTCGAGGTTTCAGTGGAGTTCAGCGGCCGTTAATTGCAATCAGTGGACGCATGCCACAAGAATCAACGAAGTTGTTGCATACCTTCTCAAACAATTAAAACTTTTAAATGCGGTACATTCTATTAAAATGTTCTCTTTGGATGATTTAAAATTTATATACTTGAATAAAAATGCGAATAGCAGTCGAATCGATTTTATCTAATCGCAGCGTGTAATCGAGTAGCCATTGCTATAATATATAATGCCGATGGTTGAGAAGGATTCCCATTGAATGTCAATGTGCAAACGTATTTCGTAAACGTAGTTGTCAATAGCTTACCAAGCCAAAAGGTGTGTGTATGTGTGTGTGTGTTTGTGTGTGTATATAAGTGTACTTCAAATCTCTGTGCAGCTAATGAATAGTTAAGTATCATTTACATTTAGCGCTGATGGAATTTTCATGCCAGAAATTGATAGAAGACAAGGGGTGCCTGAGGACAGAGCGGTAAGTGGAAGTGGATTCTTTCTGTAATGCCTAATGTATTTGCACTATCCAATGCTAATTTATTTAGTGCATTTGTATTATTTATTCTGCAGGGACAAATTCAATGGATGCCGCCCATTTAACTGTACTAGTCGCTGCACATTAGCATAAATAATTAAATGCGAAACTAAACAATAAATAATTGCAACTGTTCATCATTTAGGCAAATTTCCTAATTTTCCTCACGTTTGTTTTGCTTTTGACATTTAGATATAAAAAAACCGCTGTACTTATTTATTACAATTACATAACTTAATCAAATTATTGTTTAACATTAGTTTCACACATATGTCTTAATGTAATTAGGTATGATTTAAAGTCTATACAGTACAGATTTTATGTATTCATGCTAGACTCAAAATATTTGCTGTTAATTGTTAATTGAAATCATTCAAATCAGCTTGAAACGACAAAAACGTGTATGTGATTTCCTAAGGGAGAAAAATAAATAAGATGCGGTCAAAGCTATCTGGCAACCTTCTTGCCATTATCCGGATACTATTGATAACAAGTAATCGAGTCAAGAGCGATATCAATAAATTATCGATATCTTATTGGCATCGATTAAGTTCAGTTGCAGCCAGCGGTGGATGAAAGACGCGTGAGGCGCAATTAAGCATAACTATAATTTCATTATCAATAAGCACAAACGTACCAATGTATATCGCAATGATAAGCAATCAGCTTCATATAGATCCCACTTTCAAGAGTCACCCTCTCAATTATACCTTACTTGCAAATATTATTTACGTTAGCATATCAATCTAATTTTCTTACCATTAAATTCAGCATCATCAATTAGATAAAACAAAGAAAACAGAAAATAGAAAATTCCAATCAAATCAATCAATAAATTCGTAGATTGAGTGAGCTAATCTGAAGAGCTGATCACATTTTACACAACTAACTCGATTCAGTTTTCGCCATCGTGCAGACAAATATCAATTTGATTCACTACTCGCCAAGCATTTAAGCTTAAGTGCATAATTTAGCAATTTGTTCCTATTTGGCGATTATTTATGGGCTCATGCGCTTGGCTGCACAATAATCACCCCTAAATGCAAATAAAAAAGGATGCAAAGCTTATAAAGAGTAAACTATAAGAAACGCACCCTGCTGAGGATGGCAGAGACAGCGATTTCCAATCGCAAGACTATTTGAGAATGCGAAACGCATAAAGAATTTGTGTGTAAGTAAGCGTGTGTTCAATGCAGCGCTGGAGTCAACACTTTTCTATATTTCGAGGAGCAAATGCGCTAAATCAGATGTTAATATTCGCAAAGTGAAAATGGAGTGAGTTCGCGCAGACCCACAAAAATTTCAGATGCCGCTTTTTGGTGAAAATTCAGACTTCAGTTGCAGATACTTTCTACATAATGCGGTTTTAAGTTGTATACTTTCGCCAGCTTAAATCATAGCTGCAATGGCCCTTTACATTGACTACGATAATGATAACAGCATCTTCCCTCTGACGAAAGTGCATTTTGTGCACAGGCGTGTATAACTCCGAGCATTATAATACCGTACTCTGAGCTGTTAAATGTACAACATGCCGCATGACTTGCTGTAATCTCGACCATGTGACAAACGGACCGGAAAGTGTCGAATCGATTGGCTATGGTAAATACTAATAATTTTTCTATTAGTTTCATATTTCAATTAACAGGCACCTATACCCCTATTTAGTTTACTTATATAGTATGATTTTCCGTATTATTATTATGAATCTCTTATTTTTAAATTCTAAATTGAAACTAATGTAGGACTCTAAGGCGACTAATCATTTGTAAATAACATTATGATCAACAACAATTTTTAAATACAAATATCACTTTCAGTTACACAGCAATTGTTTCAAAATATATATTTTAAAAAGTTTCTTTCTGTAAAAAGGCAAGAAACAACCGTTCCTTAGCGAGGAATAAGGACACCAGTTGAGCCAACAAATTCGAAAGAGAAGATAACGTGGATAGCGCACTTCTACAATGAATCAAAAGCCACTTAAAGTTACAATACTCACATTCAGAAGCATCTTATCTTATGAGGGCACACATAAAGTCATTCTGGAGTTAAACGGATGACTGAACTAAGGTATAGTGGTGTTGAGGGGGCTTAAATGAATTGTCTGTGCCTCGGGACATTACAACAACGCTTTTCCATGCAGACGTCTAGCAAGCAATGACAGCTGTCAAAACCGCTGATTGCAAGACGTTCGGCATGCCAAAATTTTGTTACCTCTGCGTGTGTGCGTCTGTCAGTTTTTGGCATCTAGCTAACTGCATGTGTAAGTGGCCATTTATATGTTTGAGGGTTGCTAGTAAACTACGAAAGCCAAATTGAATTGAAACTATAATTTGAAAGCCAAAGTCATACAACTGAATCTGTCAAGTGCAAACTGTATTTTGTAAAATTATTACAATGAGACAAATCGTCTATTGAAAATAAAATTTTGGCATAGATTTTAATTTACACATATGTATTGAGTAGCCCTCGCCCAAGTGTAAACTTCTCCCTTCTGTGTGGATTGTCTTTTGAATCATATTCGCATTCATCCAATTTGCATCTGACGTTGAAACGAGTTCAAAATATTTGAAAGCGCAACTCGTGGGAATGACGTTGATTTTTTTTATTGTTATGTGGGTTCAAGTTGAGTAATTGTTAGTTGAAGACACATAAAATACAATTTATAATATTCTAAGATATTCCAAAATATCTTTCGATGCCACCGACATCTTTTTTGACTACCTCTGAACAAATCATCCACAAACAAGGAAGTCGATCTGGATATGGGCCGCATGCAAAGCCGGAATTGCAATTACTTAGAAATATGCGAAAAATGTCGAAATTTAATTTCCTTGTGGCTGTATAAGAATAAACACGCACATACAAACACTACTTACTCATTCTCAAAACTTTGAAAGTTTCTCACGTATGTGATGCATGTCCTGCTTGACTGGCTTGTGTGGCAATGTCATGAAGAAGTCGTGGCATGCCAGCAACCACAGGTCTTCCAACTTGTCGCCATTTTCGTGAAATGGATTTCTGGATTATGGACAGAAAGAGACCAGTTTAAATTTAATTTTAAATTTATTTGTCCACTTTTTAAGAACTTGTGTGAAATTGCTGAAGTGAGATAAATTAAAAAAAAAAAAGTTGTTTTTTCATATTGAAGTAAATTTGCGTAAAATTCATCAATATATAATATTTAGAAAGTTTGAGTAATACATACATATGTACAATAGGGTATACAAGCAATAAACCGATTACATTTTAATAATCCTCAATATTGAAACACAATTGTTTAAGGGAAAGTAATATGCATATGTTAAAAAATGGAGATGTCGATTATTAATTAACTGGCACTTCAGTACATCTGAAGCCGGGTCAAGGTAAGTTTTCAAAGTGACAACATGACCTCATCAGCCCATGGGCGAACTCTTAGAGCCAAGCGTGGCGGGAAAGCGGAGGGCTCTGTCCTAACCTTACCCAATCTAAGCTAGGAAAGTGATTTGATAGGAGTTCGAAAGATATCTCTAGGTGCTGTTCTTGTCACTAACAATACTATAGTACAGCCAAATCGCAATTGGTCTGAGAGATTAAATGTAGACCTTTTGGTAACATTTATGGTATTACCCTAAAATATTTCGTATGGCATATTACTCTATAATAAATATGCTAAAATAAATAATCGGAAATCATTTATATATTAATAAAAAATGTTAAACCTAAACGTTATTTAATTCTATTAAAAAAAAAAATTGTACAGTTTACATTGGTAAGATTTTGTTGAGTGTAAATTAGCATGGGGACAGTAAAGTATTTGCATTTGCAGCAGCGCCGTCTGCACGCCATTTTCCTATGCAAATCAACAAATATTTAAATAATCCTTAGAACGCATTGTGCCATGGCGCACATGCAAAATGCAAATTGAATGGATGCCGATGCTGGCTTTAAAAATTGCATCGCATGGTCTGCGAATATCCTTTAAGGCTGCTGCATGTAGCATGTGGCTGTTGGGCGCAGAAAAGCTTGCCGCCACTATAAAAGGCAACACAGAAATTCAACGCTGCAGAAAGACAACATTTATAAACAATTTAATGCGAGTACCACGCACGGGCTGGAAAAATTGGCATCAAATATTTCATGCAAGTATTTTAATTTTTCCCACGTGTCCTTTTCGATACCACACGCAATACATTGCTGTTGTTGGGGGACGTTACTCCCACGTAACGGCACATTTATCTTAATTTAGAAGCCGTTGCAATCAACGTAAAGCAGGACCGCCAACCAGACAAACTGGTTGACGCTGCTTAAATGCCAGGATACTAATGGCGTTTCGTATACTTCACAGACTCCTGCGGCGGTATAAATGAATCGGAATCCTTCACGTGTCCTTGGCACGCTTCCAACGCATCGCAACTCCTGCTGGGGTAATGGCTTTTTCGGCAGTCAGGAAGTTAGACTTCCAGACCGTCAAACTGCCAGTCTGCCAGCCAGTTTGGCAGTCAGTTAGTCGAAGCCGCCAGGCAACTGAAGTGTATTTATCTCGAATTTGCCTCATGTGTGTATTTTACATATATATATATATATATATATATATATATATATATATATAGATATATATTTTTGCATACACAAATTCGGAACCTCACCTGCATTTGCAATGGTGCCAGGCAAACTAAAGGCTAACACGCAGACACCGCTGAAGTTCGTTGCCTTGTCGGCCGCAGGCTGACGATGCTTGTTTGAAACTCTCAAATGAGCTGCAATATGTGAAAATTGTACGGGTAGACGTACGGGCATCCATGATTGACATTGCAGTGCATCTGGTTGTTTGATAGGTGTGGGAAAAAATTAACAATGCACAGGTTGCTGACTTCTGATATAGAGCGGCAAGCAAAGAGAAGCAGCTACCAAAATCCCATGGCGACCCAACTATATCGAGGTGTGGCGCACTTTCATTGATTGCATTGATTTTAGCACACGATTTTTTGTTGCTATCTCTAAAATATTGCGCCACGTTGCTTGACCCACATTCTTTCAACACTGTGTGTCTGTATGTATCGGGACCTGATTATGCGGTTCGGCGAACGCTCA
This sequence comes from Drosophila setosimentum, assembly GCA_035043505.1. Classification (NCBI taxonomy): domain Eukaryota; kingdom Metazoa; phylum Arthropoda; class Insecta; order Diptera; family Drosophilidae; genus Drosophila; species Drosophila setosimentum. The sequence continues at coordinate 5,992,041 of JAWNMY010000094.1, forward strand.
ACGGCGTTTTGATGCCGAGCTGCGGCAAAGCGAGAAAAACAAAGTTTGGAAAGTGGTTTTATGGCTGATTAGCGCAAAATTTCGGCTTTGAAGAGGGCAACTGCAATATTCCAGAAAGAATAGACTATTGTTCTGATATATTTGCTCTAATTCTTCTCCTGCTCTTTTATTATTAATACTATTTGTTTCCTTATCCTACTTATGACACTAATTCGTCTACTAGTACTTATTCTCTTAAGTGTACTGAAGCTTTTAGTTATTATATGACTTCTTAATAAATAACTAACTTCTAAGTAATTTAATTATAGTTTAATCTACTACTACTACTACTACTACTACTACTACTACTATATATATACAAATATTACTTATACTATTTAGAATATATTTCTAATAAAATAACATTTAGGGTTGATTTAAAGAATTTTGATTTTTAAATAATGCAAATCATTTTATTTCAAATATCTACAATTATTTAACAGAAATTTAGTTTTAGACCCGTAAAAATAATATTTCTACAATAATTGTCTGACGTCACAAAAATTTAGGTTAAAAATCAATTTGCTCACAAATGTTAGTATAATTTTTATTTTTATTTTGGTAGCAACAGTCCATAATTGGAATTACTTAGAAAAAAAATTTATATAAAATTTTATATTATTTTATATTAAAATTTATTTATGCGTTCAAAATAACAAATTTAATTAACTTTAACAAGTCGAAAATTAAGGAAAAAATAATTCTATGAATCAAAGTCAAATTAAGTGAAATGCAAAAAGTTACTGGTGCTGTCAAAGTTTCTTTTTAACGTAACATAGAAAAGGTGTTTCCACCAATTGACGAGCAGAAAATTAATTGTGCGCTATTTGGGAAAAATGCTAAAAAGAAAAACAAAAATAAACACGACAACAACAAGCGCTGAAAATTAGAGTGCGCGGCACGGTATAAGGCTGACGTGCATATCCTGTAATTTAGAAATACAAAAAAAATTAAAGTTGAAAAATAAAGTCAACCAGCGTATAAGGATAGGAAAAAATTTAAAAAAAAAAAGTCTCTTATTTTTAGTGAAGAGTAGAGGGCATCGCATACTCATGCTTCCATGCTTTTTAAACTGATATAATTTTTTTGTTTGAACTTTTTTATGTCAATTTGGCTTGAACGCTTGTTTCCTTTTCGTATGTTTTTTTTCGAAATTTTTGTTGTCATTAACTTTACCGATAAATATTTTTAATTGTTAGCTATAATTAACATGCAGAGGCAGTAGCTAAGAGATGCGAAGGGATTTTGTGTTTAACAAAATATTAAATTAGTAAAAAGTTGTGTCCTGCTGTTTTAGAGATTACCCAACGGCAGGTCTACTGATTACACTCCACTCAGGGGAGGGAAATAGCGTAATTTTGACAGTTTCGCAACAGAAAATTTGGAACAATTGCTTAACATTCGTCTGACGTTGTCAGCGTGCTGCTGACTCCAGTGAGCCATCGAGCTACACTCAACGCATTGCAATTTACAGAACAACCCCAATCTACATAGTATATCCCTGCTGGCAAAGTTGCCTGTAAAGCAAACAAGACACGCACCAAAGCTACAAAGGCGGGGGAGACCGAGGGACAGTCATAGAAGCTGTAAATACTCTGGCGTTTGTTATATAATCCCCTGGCAGCTAACAAATGTTCGCACATCCATATTACGACCGCTGGAACTTGCACTCCACCATCAGCCCGGAGCTAACTATACCCAATTTCGAACACGCAACTCGACTCCGATTACGACACAGACTCCAACTATACTCGACTCAAATGCAAACATACGCAATGCAGTTGGGCAAACTGGGAATGTGTTAAGCACATAGAGTTTCTGAACTAATGCCATCACCTGAGTAACGCTACCTCTATCCTTTATTCGTATCTGAGAGATAGATAGCTCAGCCACAACTCAGGCCGCCCGCGTGCAAATTACTTAGTGGAAAGCAAACAAATTAATCAAAATCAGCTCGAAGCTGTGCAACTGACTGCGCATCAAGCAATGTTCCATGTTGTCCTCCCCGCAACATTCATACGAGCTGCAGTTGCTCTTGCACATCCCTCTGCCCTTGTTTCGACCTTTTGGTTAAACAATCAGGTTGACTTTGTCGGGTTAAGCCAAGCCGAATTGAACTGAGAGAGAAGTGCAAATCTCGATGGAGCTGATGTTGCCAATGTCTACGGTAGGCGAAAGTAGTCCAAAAATGAGGCTAGCTAAGGTGAAGTTACCATGGAATGGGATTAGCTAAGACATGGTGATTGACTACAAAACAGCAGAGCACCAATATTGCTTACATCAAATAATACTCTAAATTCTCCATTTGTTTTTAAGCGCAAACTGTGCTGAACCTGAATTTGATTTGCTCTCTTAGAGTGTATTCTAATTTTATTGTAAGATTCGTAACGCATTGAGGAAGATGTCCAAAAGAAATATATGTTTAAGGTAAGGAAATAAACTCAAAAATATTCATAAGCTCATATTCAGAAATCAGTGCAATGCAAGCAATCATCCATAAACAATTATAATCAGTGATCACGGCTTAAGATTTGGAATTCTCGACTTAAGAATTTCATAAAACAATTGAACATTTTCAATCATTGCATCATAAAATTTTTATAACTATATATATTAATGCTTTTAAACGTGATTTTAACTATCGATACATTTAATTTAATTATCGTTTATATTTGTTACTATAGTCTGTCGACTATTGGGAGCGGCAACTATTAATTATTTTTTTTTTAGCCCAAATTCGTACCTTATGTCTGCCAAGCCTGTGATGGTTGCGTTTCAAACTACCATATCCAAAATGTTTCCGTGAGCCTCAGCCGAAAGCGAACGCCATCAACAATAGTACATTTTTTGCTCCTAGCATTGCCAATACATACACCAAGCCCAGCCATGTGTACTTTAGGCAACAGTGGTACTAGGCCTGGCATTCACCTCACCATGCGTATTAGTTCTCGGTAGCTTACATTGCGAGCAACCGGCTTTTTCGCTCTTCCACGTCAGAAACGCTCAGTGAGCAGTCTCTCAGGCTCGGTGCGTGATGTGCTATTTCGGCACTCTACTACCGCTCAGTCCGTTCCATAAACCCTGACAATTATGCGGGACTGGGTATACGGGATCCGCAACAATTAAGCACTGTGAACCGAACACTCAAAGCGCCGCATTGACTTGAGCCGAGGTCGGGTTGCCAGTGTAGCAATCACAATGCCAGGTCATCCCCCTACCCGACTTTACCTTATGCGTAGTCGTGAAGTTGATGTTCATACACATGCATCATTGTAGACCAGTGCAGTCAGATTTTTAAGCCAACAAATTGCAGAACTTTCAACAAAATTTAAGGAAATGCGAACTGAGTGAACAGACGCTGTGAATAATCACATAGTCAGAGATATATACAAATTGTTTTCTGTTTTGTGTTATTAGCTATAAGCTGTTTTGTGTTATTAGCTATAAGCTAATTAACTTTTTATTAAAGCCGTAAAAATGCTAAATTGGCATTCCTAGTAACGTAAAACTACCGCTGCGGCGGATAATGCCTTTTGGCAACTTTTCGCATTTGCCGACATGGAACCAGCCACTATTTCGAATGTTGTGCGATTGGCCCACGGTGATGCAGATGGTGCAGGCACGAAATTGCACGCTAATTGCCATGTATGGTAATATTTTTGTGTTTTGTATGCCTCTCGGCACCAACGAGACTAACGACAAAGCGACCTGCGGCTGACTGCGATATTAGATTGAATTTCGAACGCAATTTATGAGCTGGGAGTCTCTGGTGTTGCCGATTCTATTGATATTGGTTGCTTACAAAAGATAACATAAGCTTTTATCAATTGAGTGCTGTCGCTTCCACGTAAAACAAAACTGCAACTACTCAGTTGTTGGAGCTATTAATATAGACGTGACAATATGGAAATTTACCACAACATGTTTAGGAAAATATTTTGAAATTCTCTCAAACTTCCTTAACTCGAATCAATACTTGCTTGAGAAACTTATTGATCACAGTAGAGTGCTACGAAAATTGATTCATTAATAAAATATTTATTAAGCTTATCTTATTGGGTAATCCCAATAATCATTTCAAATTAGATTTTCGAATGAATAAAATTTCAGTTTGTGTTCAACTTATGCTGAGATACTAGTTAAAAACTAAATGAATTCCACATGCTCATGTCTAAATTCATTATTCATTTAAGAAACCTTCCGATTGTACCTATGTGAGCTACTTAGTAAAGTAGTTCAATGAAAATGAATTTCTGCCAAACCATTAGATCCGAATTTCTTAGTAAACTCAAAAGTTTTTAATACAAAATATTATTATTTATCGATTAATAGATCGTATATACTTTAAACTATATGGTAATGTAGGAATCCAATAAATTTACTCCAAATTTTTTGGTCAGGATTTGTAAGTAAACTAAATAGATGTTACTACAAAATATTAATTATTAAAGATATGTATGCTGTGTAAAACTCTTGTTATAAATATCTTCTTTTGGAAATGAATATTATTTTCACAGCATTAAGTATGCTAGATGCCACAGCTACACTCTGTATCTCTCCACCTCGCAACAGCTAAAATCTGTGGAGCTCAAGTGCCTAGAAGAGTTGAGTTGAAGAGCATTAAATATGCACTGGTGAGATGGTTGCTTTGCGTGTGTGCATAATGTGCGAAAGGCCAACGTATGCCGTCTAATTAGTCAATTTAATAGTTTGCGATGTTGTTTATGACTGCTACGCGCATAACGAAGATGTCACAAAGGGGCAAGGTGGGGAGTGATGAGACGAGAGGCGATTTTCTTAGCCTGCTCAAGTCGGTGGCACGTAGTAAAACACTCAGACGAAGCATTCGGGATTTGAGATACCAACTTGGAATTCTAATTAAGCGACAAACATATAAAAGCGCACTGCTGATTATATATTATTTATATGTATTTTACTCCTTACTCCTGTGGAGAGACCGACAGCTTTTAATTAGAAAAAGCGTCAAACAAAAAAAAAACACGAATATACAAGCAACCCGAAATGTTTTCTAATTAAAAGAAACATAATACGGAACATGTTCAAAATGAAAAGACTCTTAATTTTTGCCAAATGAAAAGTTCAAGAAAAGAACAAAAACTTAAAACAAAGCCGACAGAACAGAACCGAATACAACACTGAACATAAAACAAAACGAACCGAAATAAAAGCAACAAATCAGGACAGAATTTTTAGGCCGATAAATATTCTGGTAACGTGGCAGCCGCCTGGAGCGACCTACACGCCCGCTCCCCTCTCAGCATGATACAAGGCCAACAACAATGCAAAATGGAGGTAGCCAGACACGCCCACACACACAAACTCAAACTCAAAAGTGGACAAAACTTTCAAAATTAATTTTGAACTTTATTTTGTTACAGGCAAATAAGAAATGAAGCATTAAAATTGTATATTAAACAAGACAGCAATCAAAAACACGCTCCCATACATCCAAAAACACTCTGCTCACCACTACATCATAGTGCAAATGGTGACATGGTGTGTGCGTGCGTTAAGCATTGGGGAAACAACAAGAACAATGGCTCAGCAATATCAATTAAATTGGTAGCTTAACTTGAAAACTGCTTCTAAGCAGGCAATGTTTTTGCGCATGTTTCTACTCATGTTGTTGGCACAAACAACCGCACAAAAACGGAACTTTCGTGGCTGCTGCCTGACAAGAGTTTCAGACAAAGTTGAGCCAGCCAACTCACGCACATTCACACACACACGCATATCATAGTTAGTTAAAAGTTGTTGCGCTGCTGCTGCAGACAGTTTTGATAGTTGCTTGGTAAATGATTACAATGCAACAGCTCGATGCCCTCGAAGGCCTTTGTTCCAGAAGAGATAACCGTCAATATATAATGCAAGCCATTGTCAAACGCACTCACAATACAACATACTAAATAACTGTAGTTCGACTGCAAGACTTGGCGTATACGTTACGCAGCAGGCAGCTTAGATAGTTACTCTTAAGCAACACTCGCAAGCATTGCTAATGTAATTACCACAATGCGACCATGAAATGTACAAAACATAAACATAGTAAGTATAGTTCTATAAATTTAAGTTGAAGTTTTTTCTGCCAGCAATTAATATGTATATTGTTGCAAGTGCATTTTAATTCCTAGAAGTATATTTCTATCCAATCATTTGTACAATTACTAATTCATTTCAATAATTTCGTAGCAGAGTCAATCAAAGCATACGCTTTAAAATTTACCTCACATTTACTTCAAACCAATTGTTTATTTTCGATTTGCCACACATTGAATTTGTCTTATAAATTTAGCAATTTTGCATAAATATATATTTATATTTATTTTATTGCAGGTAAATGTATAATTCTTATTTGTAATTATTAAATGACTAATTAAGAGTTCAGACTTGTGCGGTCTTATCGACTTTATTGTTAAATATGCTACGTATTAATTGGAGATGTATGAACATTTTAATAATATCAAAATTAATATAAAACTATAAGGATACCTACAAATTTGCAAAACTAATTCATTAATTTAATAATGAGTGCAAAGATTATATCTGTGCAGGTCAATGATGGAATGACTTTAAGGTAAACTTAAAATAAGGCAATATATATTTATTTTCTATTTAATTTTAATATTCAGAAACAGAATTAAATAAAGATAAAAGAAAGTCAAGAATCGGGAAACATGATGGCATGCAAATAACAACTTTATCGGGACGTCAATCTGTACTTCTTTATTTTTCAACATTCCACATTATGTTAAAAAAAAAAAAAAGAAACATCGATATTCCATGTCCCACCACTAGTTGAATGTAATTTTTTGAGTTTGAATACACAAATGTGCTTAAGAGCAATCTATGCATTCAGTAGCACTTAAGACCTTTTTGCTCTACATATCGCCAGTCGAGCACTCTCGATTTGCCGGCGTGCATGGTGTGCGCTGTGATTCATTCTATACAAATTGTGTGCTGCTGCAGCAGCTGGAACGCCACGCGGCAACAGTTAAATGAATCAAATCCATTTCGAGCTATTCATCATATGACAGCGGGTACGCTGGTGAATCCTGTACTAAACGTAAGCCAAGCACAGCAATAGCAACAGCAATACAACAACAGCAAAAAGGCTAAAAAATGGTGGCTGAATGTGGCAGATTTGGGATTGGAATAGGTTGGTGGCTGTTGGTTGCTGGCTGAAGCGTTCGGACGTGGTGCACAGCAGGGTAAACTGGTTTTATAATTGAATTGATCCCATTATGTAGATGGAAACAGTTTCACGTCCCGTTTCGTTTCGTTTCGTTTCGTTGCGGCGCGACCCGTTTCGCACAGCACAAAATGGCGGACAATGTCGGGCCGTGCAACATCCGTTGGAGCAGCGAGCAAAGTGGCAGGCAGTTGCCAGTCCGTCTGTCTGCCAGCAGCATAAACCGTAAATGGAAGGCGGCTCCTCTAAGCTCCTCTAAGAGCAAATGCCGTTCTGCTGCTACTTTAGATACTTTCTTACCAAATGTTGAGGAGTATATTTGTTTCGGCTAATGTCCATTTCGGATCTTGGAATTTATACTTGTGGGTGTCTGCTGGTGACCTGAAATGCTTCAATGGGAAAGACTATAAAAATATGTATTTAATTTTATTTTAATTTAAATTGTTAAAATGTTTATTTATGCTACAAAGTTGAGACTTGTGAATTATTGGGCTAGTCGCAAACGGATGAAATACAATTCGGCTAAAAATAAAAGTCAAGATATAAATATAATATATGCCTAAATGTTTAAATCAAATATGTGTTGAACATGAATTGTTAACAATATTAAAAATGTTTATGCTTATGTGATAGAATTATTCAATTTGAAAAATATTCATTGTAATGATCTTCTAATAAGCGCCAAGACCACACCACACAAGAGTATTATACAGTCAGTAACATCCTACTCAAAAATTCTTACTTAATGTACTTGTTAGTGTTGTTTCTCGTTGCCGCAGCCTTTTGCCTTGCTACAGTTTGAACTAAATAAATTGAATTTAGCGCTTATGTCCTGTCCTGACATTCGCTTTTAATTTCATTCGGACTCAAGCCAAGCAACCCGAAAGTAAACAGGACGAACACGACCCCCGGCCATCTGGATGGATTCAGATCCACTTGCGTTGCATTTAATTTGCTACAGTTGCATGTGGAATTGTTGTTGTTGTTGTTGCTGTTGCTGCTGTTGTGTTTGTTAGTGTTGCTGTTATTGCTGTTACGCGGTTGGTTTGATTGCCTGGTTGCGAATGCATTTATACCATCTGCTGGGATCAAATCGACTTTGGGTTTCCTCGCCCACTTTTCAATTCCAAATCATCTTAATTGCCGACGTTAGCTAGTAATTCCGTTAGCGCACTTAGATTATGGATTCATATTTAAATTCACAGTTTAATCAAAATCTATGTTATATAAGAAGCTGAAAAGCCATTGATTGGCAATTAAAAGTAGCACTAAATAAGGGTCATGCAAAGAACCACAGTTCAAAATATGACTGAGCATCTAAGAAAACATAATTATATAAATTGGCTGACATTTCAAAGCTACATAAAAAATTAAGTGTGTTTGACTTTGATTTGAAACCACATATACATAAATTAAAAAACAGGTAACTCTTTTAATTGGTATTAATCAGATTTAAGGCTGTAGTTTTGCAAATGAGGTAGATACTTAATATAATATAAGAATATATTATCTGCAGTGTAAAATATTGCAGGTCATTGTATTTGTATATGAAGAAATTTGATAATAAATATATTATATTAATATATAATATCCAAAGCAAAATATAAAAGGTCTACTTTATTCAAACTATACAACAAGAGTTTTTAGCCAAAGGTCAGTCACTTTATATTTACGCCGACTCGATTTAAGCACAAAAAAAAAAACAATTTCAAATAATTCTAGTCGCTTCCCAAATATTACTTCATTCGAAATTGAATGTAAAAGCAACATAATCAAGAAATCCACTAAAAGCAACTTAAACTCTTAGTATGAAGTGCATTTATGTATTTAAAAAAGATTCATTCAATAAGATTTAAGTAGCTATGAAACTGTTATATATTAACATAAAGCAAAAGCATACCGCTGCCCCGAATGGCTGTTGTTGTTGCGAATGTGTATGTGCATGTGTGTGTGTGTATATCCCGTATTGGAGCAACAGTACATTTCAAAATTAAAGGCTTGTCGATAAATTTAACATGCATAGTAGCAACTCTCCCGCTTTCTTTTAAACTAAAAACTGTGAGTTGCTGCGTTTGTGTATATGTATCTGTATATATATATATATATATATATGTATGTGTGCACCTTTTGTGGATTTCAACAATGTGGCACATGGGAGAAATGCATAAATCATCGTAACGGAGGTAGAAGGCATAAATGTTTAAGCTTGTTGTGTTTTTGTTTTGTTCACTTCAGTTCAGGTTAGTTCTGTTATTGTTTTGGTTTCTTCTATTTGTTTGTATGGCCGAGAATACATTATAAATGATTTTCAGTTTCCTATATATGCAATGGATGTATGCATGTATAAATTTGTTCGTAACTCAATACAATTTTTCTTAAACTTTTAATAATTTAAATCTGTGCAACATTTTATTGAAATCCAAAAACGTTCACACAATCAATTCGGCTGCAACATTTATGAGGCTTTCACAAATCCATTGAGCATGTTTTGACATTGTCTGGTCACGCCGCACCAAATGTGCCACGTACACCCCCCCCCCCCTCGCCCCCACACACACACATACTTTGCAAGAGCAAGTAACAAAGGGACATCATTTAGCAGCTGCATGTGCCATTTGGGGACTTTGATGGATAAGGATGTTTGTGAGCTCATTGGTATGCAGTTGAACATCAGATGAGCAGTCCAACAAAAATTCCACTGCAAACCTGCTGCAGCATCAACTTTACTGTCAACTGCAAACAACAGGGCCGTTCCAACATTCAACTTTAATGTTTACACACATTGAAAAAAAAAAAACATCGTATTTCTAATTTTTAATGTCATTTACTTTTCTTTCGGATAGCCAAAAAATTGAAGAAAGAAAATTGGAGTTTCGAGATAATCCCAGTTTAGAGCAAGAACTTACTAAAACTGCTTAAGGAACATTAAACATTATTTATTATACATTGAATAAATTTTAAATCATTTTTGACATTTTATCTTGCAAGACTACCGGTCAGATGTTATTCTACGGTGGGCATTTGTCTTGGGTCAAACAAACACAAGATGGGTGGCGTACAGACACACACACCCATAGAGAACTTGGGCTTGCAGGTCGGCACGCGTTTTGAGCATAAATTATCTATGGCATATGGCACGAGGTATCCGGCTATCTGCAGCTATATAAAAATGCCACCAATTCCCTCCCCTTCACTCTCTCCATACTTCCCCCATAGCCATTGGGGCAATAGCGGTGTCGATCCATCATTGCATGTCAGCAGCTGCTGTGTTTAATTTACGCCCCAAGTTAAACACAGGTAAATCCCATAAAGCGCCCCACAATGCAACCAGCATCCACATTGTACGGTGCATCAGGATAAATGGTACACACATACACAAAATGACACAGAGACAAACACACACTTCTATGTACTATGGTGCTACGTTGTATGCATCAAATATCAACGCCGTTATTTTCACTCTGCCATAGATTCATGTTATTTTTGTTGTTGCGGTGATGATGTTCATATTCGTGTTGAATTGTTGTAGCTTAAATGTCCATGTGCGCATCGAGGCATTGAATAAGCGGGTAACGTACTTGTAACCGGGTTAAAATATCCATTTAAAGTATACATACATATACATATATATGCATTTTTCAATGGACTTTGCTGTTTGTGGAAGGCAGAACAATAACTTTTCTTCCATAGATTTAGTTGTGTTGTGCCCAGGGATCGGAGGGGTTCAAAATACATGTTATTTATTGTGGGTCGTCATATGTAAGTTGCCGCTTGTTCTAAATAATCATTCAGACTATATGTTCTGCATATTTATTTTCTGTCAACACAATATACGGTTATCACATTGGTGACTTAAATTCTGCTTTTATACCGTGCATCAATAGAAATGGTATAAAAGGGAAAACATTTATGCAGTCTAAAACTAATACACAGTTTTTCTCTCTAAAAAAGCTGAACAGAATTGACAAACCTAACAAACTTAACATAACTGTGACTATCAAATTTAAGGATACCAAAGTGTTTCCAAATAATAAAATCTAATTTCAACCTCAAAAACAATTTTTTGGTTGGAAAATATTAAAAATAAATAGCATTAGTAAAAAAAAAATACTTCGTAATTATGGCCGATTTGAATGTGTCAATATTAAAGTAACACTTAAATAACATTTATACTTAAATAACATTTCTAATCCTATGATTAAAACATTTGTGATTGCTTTTTATTCACATTGCTTCACTTGTTTTCTTTTATTTTTCCCATATCTATGATGAGCAAGTTTAGTTTAAATTTTTTGGAATCTTATTCAATTGTGTAAGCACATTACGGCTTGTACGGTCTTCAAAGTCCAAGAATTGTTATTAAGCTACGAATGCAGAGACAAGCATCCATTTGGGCCAAGTTGAAATATCAAATAAATACAGCCCAGATGTAAGCAAATGCAGATAGATAAATGAAAACTGACTAAGCGACAGAGAGAGAGAGAGAGAGAGGCAAATGTCAAGTGCTGCAAATTGCATAGCCTGGCCGACTGACTGCCCTACTGAGTGACTGACAAAGGACAAAGGACATTGGACACAGTACTGGAGAGAGATTGACTGACTCGACTCGACTTTGTAAAGGAAGAAGAAATGTCAAGTTAGCTGAACAGAATTTTGCGTATTGGAGAAGACTCTTCCAGTTGGCGTTGCACCCCAAAACAGGGCAATTTTATTAGGGGAGGCAAAGAGAACGACAAACACTTGGAGATGAAGATGGGAGCAGACATCTTGTCACATTTAGTGCAGTTTAAGTTAAGGCAGCTCAGACTTGCAGCCCAGACTTGCAGCCCGCACAACAAAAGATGCAACGCAAATTGAAAACGAAATGCTGCCAACTTGTGCTTGCTGCGTAAAGCGACTGAAAAGCTGCATTTATCTTGCCTTCCATGGTTGATATTTATATAAATATTTAAATAGCTTAAAGTGCAAGTAAGTGGCGTGAGTGTAAGTGTATTTTAATGTCTGCCACTGACTTGACCATTTGGATGCATTGTCGCTGCTACATTCACATGCGCATTCGATACGAGGGCTGACCATTGAGTTCATTAATTTTATGCAGAACCTTTCCCACATTCTTCATCCAATCACAATCGATTTTCTCAGTCCCAGTCCCAGTACCCATCGACAGTCAGTCAGCTTTCATTTCAGCTTCCCGGAATGGCAATCAAATTAAAGCGTTCAATGCACTTCAATCCACATTACAGTTCCCAATGCTGTGCATGGTTCATTGGATTTAGCCCTCTTTTCGCTATCCCCACCCTACCTACTTGCCATTTAACCCAAAAATATAAATTCGACTGTCTCTGTCTCTGTTTCTACGTCGAAATGAAACTGAATGAGACACATTTCAGTTTCAGTTGCAATTTATATATGTTGGTTAAATTAAGTGCTGAAGGCCGCCGAGATTGGAAATCGTCCGTTTGTCAATTTTATCTGAGTGCTGAAGATATTCAAACAGAATGGTTTTGTAAAAAAAAACTCACTCGAACTTATTGCCAGGTGAAGAATATAATCAACAACCGCAAACCAGTGAAATGGTCTAATATATAACGAAATAGTGTTGCATTATAGTCATGACTGGAAGTTTGTCTATCTATTTTGAAATGTGCCAGAAAATGTACTTCTGAAGTCGGTAAAGGTTTCAAATAGTTCAATGGTATTCTGAAACTTTTACCTTCCCTGATTAAATGCAAATAGTTCAATGGTATTCTGAAACTTTTATCTTCCCTGATTAAATGCTTACTAAATATCACATTTAAAACAATTTGAAAGAAATATGTATACTAGAGCCAACGCATCGTTTTGTTATAGAATACGTATAGAAATTAAATAAGTTTTGAGGGTCAGCACATTTTTTGTCAATATTTGAATTAAAAAATATTATTACAAATACATATAATAAATAAAATATAATAATATTGAATATAATTGCATCCCGAACTTCTAATATTTGTAATAAAATAAAAAATTAATGAATTGAAAATATATTAAATAATACGAAGTGATTCGAAGTGATATAAATATCAAATACCGCTACCCGAATATACAATAAAAATAGAAATGAATTCATTTTATATACATATAACATATAAAACGATATTATACAAATATTAAATAAATATACATACATTTAAGCTAATTTTAACTATTTTAAGATGCGAATTATTAATTAACATATCGTACATACATAATTAAAGCATTCATATGAGCTTAAATTTAAAGTAATTAACGTTATCTACACTACTTAACAAGCGCTCCTCTCTAGCCCAAATAAAGTTTTAAGTGTAGCAAGTTTTGTGTGCCTAAATAGCTGGGTCTGCAAGTGAATCAGAATAGTTATGAGCCAAGCTCTGAGTCTATTCGAGTCGGTGTGTATATGTGTGGGTGTGAATATTCACACGCAACGCCGGTCTAACATTTTGACTACCATAAATTTGCAGGCATGAAACACGCCCAGAATATTAGGCGGCGAAAACTAACGAGCGACGCAGGCAAAGACAAAGGCAAAGGCACACTCAAAAGACGACTCGAATGCGAAACGATGAAACTGAATGAATGAAAATGATTCGACAAACAAATTTCTAAAGCAGTCTAAACAATAAAGCTAAACAATAATTTCCGTTGCGCGTTGAAACTTCCGTTTCCTGTCAGGCGCTTGCGCTGGCTGCAAGAACAACAGCAGCAGCGGCACAGGCAACAGCCACAACAACAATAATATTAACTATAGTAGTGACTGCCAAAAGGCCAACAGGCTGCTTAAGACAAAACAAGGGACATGCGTGCGTGTGTGGGTGTGTGCGTTATGGGTGTGTGCGTTGAGGGTGTGTGCTATTCTCATTGTTTGTGAAACATTTTTTCTTGTCACCTAAAACAAAACCGTACCATTCCGAATGTGTCTGTGTAAGTGTGTGAGCTTGAGCGTGTGTTTTTGAATGTGTGTGTTTGCGAGTAAGGAGCATAAGGAAATGGAGTCACGACAGTGAAAAAGGGCAAGAGGAAGAGCAACTGCAGTAGATTGCATTTGGGTCTTTTGGTGTTTGATAATTTATCGCACTTATCTGGCGAGTCTGCTCATAATTTATGCATAAGCCTTTGTTGGGCTGCCTCAACACAGATGTACGGTTGTGGGCGTGGCCTGGTCATCCGCAGGACGCATGCATTCAGCAAGCGACCGGAAGCGGAAATAAGTTCAAGTTGTGCGTTGTGAATTGTCGCGACAACTGCGGCGCTAATCTTGGCAAACGAAACAAGACCAGACCCGATTCAGAGATATCTCAAGATATAGAGTGCTGCACTGCTCTGCTCAGGCCCAGCCGGAAGTTGCGAACATAGCCAGTTATGTTTCCGCTTGGTAAAACTCTTGCTGATCACTCAACTGTAATTAATTTGTTAAACTAATACTCACTCGGGAGACTCATCAAAGCTGCTTGCATTTTAATTAACCACGAATTTCTGCTGAATTATGATTGGTATTGCAATATAATAATAAATGCAAAGACTATTAACTAAGATGTGTAGATAACTTAATATTGTTTAGTTTTAGTTTTAAGATGACTTTACTAGCTCTAATTTAATTAACAGCTTCTCAGTCTTAATCAAATAAACAAATTATTTTCAAAGTAAAAGATAATTGTAGCTTTCAGCCCTTTTATAACTGCATGGATATTTTATTTATTCTCTGCCTTCTTTTGGCCTCAATTAAAAAAAAATAGTACAAATATGTAAATTTAAGGATTTGTTTAATTTTCCAAAATTATCCTATTCGTATTTAAACTTTATTCACATATATTAAATTAGAAATATTAGTCCATATGAGTGTAAAAGCAAAATGTTAACACTAATAAAACTAGTCAAAAAACTAAAAATGCAAGTAATCTTTTCAGTATTAGTCTTAATTGCTGATTTCCATTGCTTTTCATTTTAGTGGCAGGTATTAAATAGCAATTTATGAATGTAAGCTTAAGTTAATTGGCAATTCTTTAAAATTGAGAGTCTTAAAAGTTAATTACAGCCAATCAATTTAATACGATAATTTAATGAATTCTTAAGACCCACAAAAAATAGCTCATTAACAATAAAAATTATGTATCACTGCAGAAAAGCCGCACAAAATGCAAAGCTTTCAAGGTAATTAAACTTTGGTCCTACCCGCAAAATAAGGAAGAGAAAACAAAAGAGATGATGGAGAGAAGTAAAGAGAGGAAGAGCGTTCACCAAATTGAGCACATGCTTATGCATATATGCGGGGAAATTCACAACATTTTTAATGCATTTATAGGACTCACACACACGCTTCCGACCGACAGGCGGAAGCAGGTAAGTTATGCAAAGATTACGAGCCCAAACATACAGCACATAGCCACAATAAAAGCAGCAAAAAACAGGAACATAATATTTTCAGCAAACAATGCCAGTTAAAATAAATTGCAGTGCATTTTTTACATGAAAATTAAAAGTAACAGCAAGGGCAAGAGTGATGTG
Organism: Drosophila setosimentum; assembly: GCA_035043505.1. Classification (NCBI taxonomy): domain Eukaryota; kingdom Metazoa; phylum Arthropoda; class Insecta; order Diptera; family Drosophilidae; genus Drosophila; species Drosophila setosimentum. Next base: position 6,007,810 of record JAWNMY010000094.1, read on the forward strand.
AAGAAAGGGGAGGGGGGGCTAGTAAATGGAGAGGCAACTGTTGACGGCCAAGCGACGCCTCAAAGACAAAAGAAATTGCAGGGATCAGGGACTACGCACTGAATAATTCATGAGTGTCGCCATCGTCAGTCGAGACTACGACAAAAATGAAAGCGAAGGCGTACGTTCTAGTCATGGTGTTATATTTAATAAGCTATGGAGCATGGAACTGGGGTGCGGGCAGTAAGCCAAAATCAGAAACAAGGGCAAAGCTATCAAAAATTCAAAAGTCTCTGTCCAGCGTGTATGTTTGTGTGTATCAGTGTGTGGGACAACTCGTAGTATACGCAACGCGGCGCAAAGCAAATTTTGACAAATCTCGTTGCCTACTTTCAGGCGTCCGCCTTTCAGCTGCCGCTTTAGGTTAATCATTTAATAAAACTTTTATGCTGACTACGCAACGGAAACAGCAATGGCTACAGCCACGTCTAGGACTACGGCCAAGGCTACGGCTACGGATACGTATATTTCGATGTCGTTCCCCAGTCTCCGCCTCTCATTCGCAATTACTTTTGTTGCCATTCGCTTCTTGCTTTTTTCTGCTTTTTATTAGCCCGCTTCTTTCCTGTCTCGCCTCTGCGCTGTTGAGTCGTCTTCTATGCTTAAAATTATGTCAATTTTCGCTTGAGCATTCGGCGTATTGTTGTATATTGTTTGGGGACTTGCCTATTTTTAGGTAGGCGTGGCGATGGGTCGCCTCTTAACTTGATTGTCTGTTAATCGCGGTTAGACCGATGAGCAACGTTGTAGAGTAACCAGAGCTTAATTAGAGATTGACATCCGCTTATTAAGGTCACACAGTTCTTGTCTGCCCTTAATACTTATTAATTATCAGATTTGATAGATTGTGTTAGTATTTATACAATTTGCAATTTATTTTTAATCATTATACTTTATACTTCTTTTATATGAAATGTTTTAATTTCATTTATAAATAAATATATGACACCGACAATTTATATTTAATTTTGCGATTTTGATATTAAAATTGTGTTAGAAAAACCATTACAAAATTAGAGCCCTCTGGAAAGACTTTATACATACATATTTCTAACTCATATACAAATCTTAATAAACTTTATGTCTATTAACCATACTTATTTATAGCTATTATAGAATTCTTAATAAGTAAACAAATGTATGAGATAACTTAATACATTTTTACATGCAACATTTCTCAAATTAGCATTACAACTAGATTTGTTGGTAACTTAAAATTCTTTAAAATTTGTACATATGTCAAATACTTGGGTTCGCAGCTAGCAGATGGCCACATGTACTAATGTAGCTGCCCAAAAAAAACTTGTTCTACCTGACCACATACGCAAATCACTCAACGACTGCCACAAAATTGGTATTCTTATGTATCCCATAAACACAAATACATAAATTCAACCGCTGGCTGGCAGAGTCTGTGTTTCTGCCAAGAATCTGATAAAGGGAAGAAGCCCAGTAAAGTAAGTTGTCAATGCAAACGACAAAAAGAAATTGACAGAAAACAGTTTTGGCAGCGAATAGAAGGCAATGCGCATACGCATCGTTGTACGCAAGAACAAACATATTCAAAATCATTGAATGAAATTTACATACAAATGCCGCTGTGTAGAACTCGGTATGCATGTGAGTGTGTGTGTGTGTGTGCTTGGAGTATTTCTGTTGCAATTTCCGGCTACTATAACCGGAAGTGAAGCTGCTCAAAAATTCATGCAACCGTAAAAGAAGCAAAGTGCGCCAATAAGCCAAAGGCAGAGGGAAGAGTTGTGGCAAAATGCTTCAGCGGAAAAGGCAGTCGACATTTGGGGGCCAGAATTCGCAGTCGTTTTTCAGTCACAACTCTTTTGCATATTTTTTGCAGAGCACCCTTGTTCCCATTTTATTTTGCTACCCCTTACTTTCCCCTTGTTTGTCGCCAGTCGTCTTCGACTTGATCCCATTTGCATACGCAATATTTTGCAATTGCTGTCACTATGGATATTAAGTACATGTGCATGTCCATTTGAATACATTGATATATTTCTATATTTAACTGTATCTTACAGCATCTATACGTAGCTGTGTGCGTGTTAGTGTGTGTGTGTGTGTTTGCGCCATCGTCGCATAATCGCCCTGCTGGGAATCGTCCAGTGCTGCCATCTCGTAAATCATTATTAATATTTTCCCCTGATATAGGGCGCATTTCCGATAATTGGGAAATTGTTGTCAATACATTTTTATACTATCACACAATAATGGCATTTGATCTGGAAATTCAATTATTTTTTAAAAAATATAGGAAAACATGCAAGCATTTGCTAAATATAAATATAGCATTTAACTGACTTCACAGAATGTTAACTTTCTTAAATTGAGACGCTTTGTATATTAAAACCTAATTATTTCCAAAAAAAAATGTTTTCTTGGTAAATTTAAATTTACATTTACCTACGCACTATTTAGGCTTCAAAAATAATTTAAATGGTGTTAAGAATCTCATATATCACGATTGCAAGTTGGGTTCCGTTGTCAGCATTTAAATGCAACGCTTGAATTGTAATTGGTATATTCGCATGCCGAACGCAGTTTTTGGGCCAACACAGCCATTGCCACAACAAATACTGATTGAAATTGCAACTGGGCCACACGAATGGTGGCCGTGGTTGAATGTATTCTTAAAATCTGTCAGCAGTGGCTTTGCAAATAATTCAATTTGGAATATCGTATGTAGTATATAGAATAGTATATGTAGTAGTATACATATATCAACCGTTTTCAATTTTTTGGGCCACGAACTGTAAAATTGTGAATTTTTGCGTATATCTTTCATCAAACGCATTAAGATGCTCGTCCTGCTTTGGATGCCGGCTTCTGTTTGTTGACTGCTGACTGCCTATCAATTGCAGATGTTCACTTGCCATTTATAATAAAATGAATTTGCCTTCATTCATTAAAAAACAATTAAAATCGCGACACGTGAACTTAATTACACTTTTATATGGCACCGAAAAATGCGTCTGATACGCCCATCTCTCTGGCCAAATTGTACCGGTCTGTGCGTGCTATGGTAAATTCTTCAAGTTGAATATTTTATAATGCTGCAATGGCGCAACACACAAATTGTATAATCAACAATTAAAGTGCGGCTCGTGATTTGAGTCGTGGCTGTGCATTAAGTACAAAATGCCGCACCGAAAAATGCCAGCGAACATTTTCCAATTTGTAGCAAATGGCAAAGTTTCGTTTTGCGGCCCCAACATCTCTCTGGCAAAAAATCGCTGTAGGCCAGCAACAATTTGCGGCTGTAAACTTCAATTGCGCGTTAAATTTTCCATGTCGACATTTTGTGACCGCCCTGCCTGCCTGCTTGCCGCTTCCACTTCCCCTGGACTTTCCATCGCCTGTTTTTTGGTTGTTTCTTATTAATTGGCTTAATTAAAAATTTAATTTGTAACAAACCCGTTTGTCTGTTGAAATCGCGCTCTAAGTTTCCTTACACTGATTTCAGTCTTCATTTTAGGCACTGACGTAGCGAATAAAATTTTGCGACATAAATCAACCGTTTGAGAGGATCAGCTTAATGTCTGAGATTTGTGTATGTTCCACAATACATTCATCATAATCATTTTTCTATTTTTATAACGACCTTCACAGCTCGAGAACGACAGCAAGTAACATTAAAATGAGACATTGAATGATATACTGAACATATCATAACCGTTCGTAAGATAGAATTATGTAAATATTTGAAAAGATAATGAATATATAAGAAATATTTCGGAGAGTGGAATATATTTAAATTTCGGAATAAGCTACCATATTTGTTGTGGTCATTTGCATTTCCAATGTGATATAGAATATCACTCTATAATGACTTGAATATTTACATATTAGTTCTGTAAGTTTCTTCAAAAATGTTGACATTGAAACGAAGATGAGAAAAGTTAGTTGTAAACTTTGGTGAGATTAAACAAATTAAATGAATTTTAGCTACGCTTATATGTTTTTAATGGTAAAATTGAGTGTTGGAAATTAATTAATAAAGATTGTTGTGTGTTACGGGTATTTTCATTCTGAATTGGTGCTATCTTAAATGCAATTTAGCTTAAATAAATTTCGACATGGCTTATACGCATTCCCTAAATATTTGTAGCATTTTCCGGCAAGACGCGTTATTAATCCTCGGTTTTCTGAATGCCCATAAATTAAATGAAGGCACACACATATGTACATACACACATATAAACAACGGTTTCTTTATATATATACAGATCTATCTGGCGACTTCGTTGCCTACCCGAATGTGACCTTCACGGTATTTGTAGGCTTAACTAAGGCTCATGGCTTTTGGTTTTTCTCAGCGCTCGAAAGCCCGAAATTAAATAGAAAATAATTTGATTTATGTGTGTGTATTAGTCACACGCCTATCTCTTCAACTGAATCAGAACTCCGAATTCGCCAACACGTATATGAGCATATACACTCACGAATACATATATTTATATATATAAATATATATATATATATATATATACATATATATATATATATATATATGTATGTGACATATTATGAGCGCACTAAATCGTACAACAAACATTCGATCGGCCATATATAAGCTGCATGTGCGAACAGCAATTTTAATCACTTAAGCAGCTATCGTTATTGTTTGCTTTGATGATTCTCTGTCATCATTAGACAAGTCACTGGACGCACAGCTTTCCTTATACATTTATTTATGTCTCATTTATCATGAAATTACAGTAATAAGTAGTCCCACCCTTGATGTGTGTATAAAGAGGGTATTCAAGTTTTGTCGTGCAGTATGTATCGCATTGAATAAAACGTTTGCAATGCAGTAAGGTATATATAGTTTTGATCAGCATCACTATCCGAGCCGACATAGCCGTGCCCATCTGTCTTAAGAATTTAAAAATCATAAGCTTCTGACTAATATATTCCATATAGCTTCCATATGTACAATAGTTCGGTTTTTATACCCAGAACCCATTAAAAATGGGTAAAAATTGTATAATGGTTTTGTGAAAATCCATGTCCAGTCATATTTCTATTGGAGTGGTAATTGTGATGCGATTCGTGCTCAAAAATAATTTGTGACAATGCTACAGTTTTTTGTGCAATATATTCAATTATCAATATATCTTCAAATTGAAAAACCGCTCTTTCGAAAGGATTCTTGAAAATCATCCAAACTCAAATTTATTCCCACCCACGAACCATTACCTGCCCCAATGCCCAATGCTGTTTCACAGTCACGATGTGCAATAATAAAAGCAGAGAAGTGTGTAACAAGAGGGTCGTTAAAGAAAAACGCCAAGAAAAAATCAAACCAAAATTTACTTCGTCTTTAAGCAGCAGCAGAAAACACAGTCTAAACAGCTGTTCGACAATAAAAGAGCGCACAGTGTAAGAGCGAAAGCTCGTTATGCAGAATACGTTCCACTTCCAGTAATGCTTCTGTTCTCTCTCACTCTCTCACTCTCTAACTCTCTCTCTCTCTCTCTCTCTCTCTCTCTGCATTTCCGTAAACGAAGCTTAACTCACATAGCGCTAGCAGCAGCAACCAACACCGATGTTGCCCAAGAGCCTGGCCATAACCGACAGTCAACTTCAGTCGTTGGAATTCATTCGTGCGCCGTGGACACAAGCGAATCGCTGAGGCGCCTCCGTGCACGTGGCCAGCATAACCAAGTGTGTGTGTATGTGTGTGTATGTGTTTAAGTGTGTGTTAGTGCCGCCTACGGTTACCAAGCGGAGAACAACACCAACAAACGAGAAAGAGGGCCAGCAACACAACCCAAAGCGGGCAATCGAAATAAAGTGAGGCAAAAATGCCACCATGCAAATCGAAGAAAAGTGTGGCAAAGTCCGCCTGTGCATTGTGTTTCGCTCATGATGGCTTAGTTTTCACCATTACCGTTATAGAAACGCATCGACGAAACCCGTTGGCAGCATCTTTTTGTCATTCGCAAGCCGGCTCGCTTTAGCTTTGTCTGCATATCGCTGGCACCTAAAAGTATGCGGCAACTTATACCCCCATTCACACACACACACACACCCATACACACACACTCCACTTAACGGTCATTGACGTTTGCGTTTAATTAAAGCGATTGCATGACTTCTCGCATGTGTGTGTGGGTGTGTGTTTGTGTGTAGATTGCCATGCTTGGTATTACAAGGATATCGCTTTAAGAGTTGCGCATTTATTAACTCAACACGTCGCGGTTGACGGTTGGAAATTGGAAAATTAAGCAACGGCGTGTATTGTCAATCAGGAAATTAAACAAGTGACATAAAATGGTTCAAATTTCAAAGAAAATAAAAAAAAACTAATTACAAATATTGCTGTTCAAATGAACCATTTTACTTTAATTGATATACAGCTGTAAATTGTGAATAATAAATCAATTTGCTTACTATGTGTTTGTTTTAAAATTATGAACGCACTTAAATGTTTTCATAATATTTATATACCAACATAGAATATTATATGTTTATATATTTTACATTTTACATTTATGGTTTATTGTTATAATTTCATAGTTCTTTTCATATTCTTTGTTTTTGCACGAAATAAAATAATTATTTTGATAAAAATGGGAGAAAGTGTCAGTTAAATAAATAGCTTTTACGAAAATGTTAGGGGTAGAAGTGAAAAACTTCAGCTTGAAACAAAGCTGCCACCTCATGTAAATACATAACTAGTATTAAAATATTTGGTGTGTTGTGCTTTCAAGCAAGCTGTACATTAATTGACGTAACGCCCGCTGGAAACGAATAAGAAACGCAATCAAAATAATAGCTCTATACACAAAAACAAAAAGGTGTTTATATAAGTAAAAAAAAAAAGCAAAGAAAAATTGTTTAACATTCGTGAAAAACGACAAATCCAGCTCCCATAAGGTCTCGACAATGTGTCAATTTAAAAGTCGGCGTAATGCAACGTAATCAAAAATAAATCAGAGATTTTCAACATAAAATGCTCGTGTATAATCGTCTGCCGGAAAATCTATGTAAACGGTTGCCCCATGACACAGGCCTGAGTGTTAATATGTGTGTGTATTAGTGCGTGTGTATGAGAACACCAAAACAGCGAAAAGAAAAAATATTAAAAAAAAACCATAAGAAAACAAAACAAGCGTAAGGGATACGAACGCTTAACAGAAAAGGATTTTTACTGCTGCTGCCAGAGGCCGGCAAGGCCACGGACGAACATTGATAAAATCAACAACAGCATCGAGAGCAGTCAGAGCGCTGAGGATTATTATCAAGAAGTACAACAACTGGTAGCAGTCGTAAAAGCAAAGCACTGGCGTCAGCAATGCCCATCAGGAGCAGAAGTGAGAGCATTACACACGCATCCATATAGAAAGTTCTCACAAGGTAAATCATGCAGAAAACAACAACATAACAAAGGAAAATGAGCTTAAGTTGTCAATTCAAAAGCAAAGAACTGTCCAAAACATATCATTACAGATTGTTCTAGGCAATATAAATTTTTTCCTGTTCGACCCTTTCTTCAGGCGTGTGTGGATTTCAGGCGTCAAGGGATTTTATAATGTGATTTAAACACCAATTTCAGCAGGAACACTTTAGAGTTTATATTAAAGAAACATTTATGTTGAATGCCGACTTTATACCATTTGTACTTTTGGAAAGATTTAATTAAATTTCGCTTCGATATATTTAATGAAATGGACATTTTAAATATACATCAATGAAAGGGTGTGGAAAAATAATCAGGTGCTTCAGGTACCTTACTTAATCAAAATAACTTTAACCTTTGCGACTTGTTGCACAATTTTATTTTTGATATTGTTGCAAATTGTTTTACATTCGCAATTAATTAGTACCAAATTAGTATTTGTAAATTTCATCGACTGCTGTATACATATATCATATTCAATAGCCAATTACTCTGTCGTGATTATATTCCCCTTGACTCGTTGTTAAACTTTGTTCAGTCAAAAGATTAATGGTCTTCAAATAAAAAATGACTACATCAATAGATTAATACATATGTATAAAAATATATATAAATTTCTGTTATATACAAAAAGGTACAGCATCAACACTAAAGCTCTAAACATTTATATATAAACATATATATATAAAATATATATATAAAGTGTTATAAGTACTTAAAAATAGCAGATTGCGCTTTGTTTAAAGTTTATATCACTTTTTGACTGAAAATAAAAACAAGACATATGTATTGTCTTTTTTTAAATTTATTTATTTTCGAAAACCCTACAGGTCATTTTGATTAACGCATTACCTATCTGTTGCGAGTTTATTTATATATATTATATACTATAATGCCTATTATATATCAATAGACATTTAACGTTAAAAAAATGTGAAAAAAATACATGGCATCCATAAAGATATATGGATCTCAGAGCTTTAAGCTTGGATTTTACCACATAAATGCTAGCATTACTTAAGCTCATATAATTTTGAGTAGTCAACTAGACGCAATAATCAGTACTTGACCATATCAATCAAGTGAATCTTTATACATTATACACCGTCAAAGAATGAAAATCAATTCAATGAAGATAAATGAGTTGAGTTGTCCGCTCAGTCTCCATATTCGCGACGCGTCTTTTATCCATGAGCCGACTTTTACTTGTCATTGCCACAAATAATAAGCGATTACAATGCCGTAAATCTAGGCAACAATAACAACAGACTGAGCAATAAGCAATGTGAGTAGAGCAAATAATCTTTGGCAAACACCACAGTCACGTGCTCCACTGTCGTGCAGACGCAGGTGTCACCCCAAAGGAGCAGCGATTGCTGAGACTATCGAAGGCGCACATAATAGGGATGGTGATAGGAAAGGTGCCATAATTTAGCAGAATGCCAGGACACGTTGCTGGCTTGTCATAAAAAGTTAACGCCTATTACTCATACGTCGTGTGAGCAGTGGGCCGTGGGCCGTTGGCTGATGAGCTGCGCTTGTGTCGAAATCAAATTAATCATTCTTTCAATGATTTAGAGGATTTCTCTCATCATTTTAGCCTTATCGATTTGTCTGCTTCTTACTTCTAGCACGTTTCAGTATATATATTTGTCGCAGGTGTTTTTATTTTCTTGAATTCACTCAAGGCATTTGGAATTAAGGCTCGCCATTTCGCATAATTTAACCCAAGTGGTTTATTTCTTTTTCACTTTTTTCCGAACTTTTTTATTGTATGCGAATGCGTTTATGTAGACAGTCAGACGATTGTGTTGCTTTCATTAGGCATTTGAAGATATTGCATTTCTTATTACAAGTCGCTGCCATTTACTTGCCATAAATTAAGTTTTATTGTGTTCATATTCGCTGTGCCAAACTTTACCAAACAACTGTCGATAGAAATATTTTTGTAATTGTATTATTCTTGTACAATTATGCTATTTCAACCAAAAACAATTTTTGTTTGTAATAAAACCACCTGCATATTGTTTGTACAATAATATTTCAAATAAAATTGGATATATAAATATATTTTTGATTCTGATATGCCTTGGAAGTGTACTTTTTACATGTATATTGCCTGAAAACTTTTACCGTTGGACATTTTTCTCTTGTACGAAAGCTGCTAATTGTTGTTGAAGATGAAGAACCCTTACAGTTATAAAATTAATCAAGCTTCAAACAATATAAGTATCCTCGTTTTACTTCATCACAAATCTCTTATTGAAAAATGACAAGTTGTTGATATAAAATCATTACTATATTTGTAAAATGAATTTTTCTGAAATGCAAATTTTTCTTTCATAAAATAGCATTATTTGATATTTACTTAGTATGACAGTGGATCAATGTTGTATTGCTCGCTTAACTCCTGCAGCATTACTAGTTAATCATTTGCATTTGCTGCAGCTGGACGCCGGTAATCAATGCTGCCTGCGCTGCCTATTAGCCATTTTTAGTCCGTTCGAAGAGCCCCAGTAAATTTCGAAAATTAATTAAAATTTCTTTAGATCAGAAAAAGTTTTTTTTTTTTTTTGTGAAGAAACACTCTCTTGATTAGATTTAATTATAACTGTTTGTTTTTGGTTTTCAGTAAAATCCTAACAGACTTTATCAAAACATTTCAGGCAATAATTCAGATACCAGAAGAGAAATGACATGACATGACATGATATACAAATTTACAAAGTTGGACGTATTAGATAAGTAGGAATCCTTTATTCGAGTGGGCTCGACTACGATAAACCCAGCTGTTAAATATATTCTAGTCTGATTGCCAAATTTCACTTTAGCAGTTTATTAAAGCCGGCACAGGTAGAACACGTATTAAAAATCGAAGACAGCGACAAACGCGTGCATATATATGCATACATTTATACATACATACATGTATACGTACATATGTACATACGCACAGCTGGTCATAGTAAGCAGGGCTCTGCAGAATACACACATATATATTAACGCTCGCATGGATTATCATGTCATTCCTTTCTAACACATGTGCCCAAATATGCTTGCTAATTAAAATGAGGATACATTTTCGACGCTAACTTGAGCTCTTATTATCCGAGCTTTATGAGTCTTGTAGTTGATCAATAATATTTCAATGAATATTATATATTAAGTACAAGCTGCAAACACACATTTAAAATGTAAAATTTTATTGCTATTGCAAATTAAAATGTATCGATATTTGAGAAGTAAACTTGCTATGCGCTTGCTATACAAGAACCTATATTCCAAATTTGAAGTCTCTCGCTTTTATAGCTAAATAGATACGGCTGTTGGTCCTAATCAGTTATATATATATATTGGGGTTGCATTAATTTCTTCAAAACTAATTTAAATAGATTTTAAATTTAAAAAAAAATTATTAAAAAAAATTGACTTTATATTTAATTTGAATTCGAATGGTTTTATTATTAATTCGGGTTGCAAGTTCTCAATTCATCGAAAGCGGAGTTGAAAAAACGTCTATTATAAAAGCCGTTCGTATTGACAACGTTAATTTTAGCAGCGCATTTCAATGTGTCTGAGCCTGAGCGTATGGAACTCACCAAGCCGTACAAACAGAAGCTATCAGCTATCATTTTATTATCTATAGAATAACAGTTAGTGATTACTCCGCTTCCACTATCACCTTGGCATAATGATCGGTTGTTATGGATTGTTATGTCAAATTCATGATCGGATATTTTAGATATATAAGACGTAACCATAGTCAAGTTTAATCCGACATCGGTTCCATTTCTTGAAAAAGAACACACTTCCACCAATGTTTCGTTGATCACGTTCTTGTATTCATCGTACTGCCAGGGTAAGCAAATGACTTTTGCGAGATTTCTGTCATTCACAGTTAAGTTCAGCTTTAACAGAGCAATATCAAAATGCAATGTACCATTATTATAATTGCTGAAAAACAAATGAACGGTCCCTGAGTGTTAAAAATAAGTTTGTAAAAAATAATAATTTTGTGAGTGTAATTATGAATATATGAAGGTATAAGATTAATTTTGATACTCTGGGGAGCGAGAAAACCGATTAAATTGACTATCGCAACTCCATGAAAACTATTAAAACCAACCAAAAATGATAAGCTAGAATCTAAAATTACAAAAGCCTATTTCCCCTCTCCGTTTTGGAGATTGAGCTTCAAATTTTGAAGGCACATAAGCGGGTATAATACTGGTATCGGAAAAACAAAGCAGTCGGTTACGCCCGATAATAATATTAATAATTATAACAAATAATAATAATCAATACTGCGATAATCATGAGTTGGTATTTCATAAAATAACCGATAGTGTTAACGGTTCCGGAAAAAGAAGTACTTACTTATTAATTAAAATCTTTAAAACTGCCCAGCCATGATCCGCACCAACTCTCTCTTGAACGTTTGTTGGGCCTCCCACCCGAAAATCTGCTACTTGATCAATGTTGTAAGTTTGCAGACAATGTGCGGCAGTCAACACAATGTCGGGCTTCACACGGACACCAGTACACATTTTCTTGTAGCTATGAGGACCATCTCCTGATGAGGACTGATCCTTTACATAAATGGCAACGGTCCACGGCGAAATAGTTGGATCTATAGGAGAAGCGTTGCTCGAAACAGGAATTTTTTTTTTATCAAGATGACCACAATCAAGTACACAGTATTTATCCATTTCTAGGATTTCCGACCAAGTTCCATCTTCCTGGCATGTAACAGCTAATTTCATCTCCGTTGCATCTTTTCCCCTTTTATATCCGATATTACATTCGAAAACTACTTCTGTGCCTTCGAGCATTGTCGATTCGCATACGACTCGCTTACCGTTATATTTGCATTCCCGATCCATTGAATCACTACAGTATAACTTATTCAAACGGCAAAATGCTGAAATAGTAATTAAGAGAATAAATATTTTGTATTACAGCTAACCTAAAAATCGATCTAAAATTTAGATTATCACCCCAAAAATAATATCATTTCGAAAACCATAAAAGTTTTCAGTTTTCAAGAAATTATTTATAAATCTGCTTTAGACTTAAAATCGTAGTAAGTTATCTCAAATTGAATTATATAATTTAGAAGGCTGTTTTAAATTATATATTTATTTATAATATACCAGAGACTTTTTTTCGACTCCCTTAAGGCTAGAGCCTTAAAACCTGGAACATATACTGGCCTGTGCCCGCATCAGACAAAGTGTAAAACTTGAAGTAATATTAGGCTATCGATACTAAGCCGATAAGAGCGTCTATCTCCAGCAATTTAAGAACTAGAGTTAGGAAACCTGGAAGGAAGATTACTAGGATTCTAATTTTTGTTAGCCCCGCTCACAAGAAATTCACAAAATCCTATATCTTCCGCAATTTTAAATACTATATTAAATACTTTAAGGGTATAATATTAGAAACATCGCTCAAAGATCGGTATTTCTTGGATACACACACCATGTGCTATGCCACCTGTTATCAGATGGTATGGCTTATTTCGAATTTCGTATTTCGTAACGAGTAACGATCTCTCCTTTTTTATTTTTATACCCTGAACCCATTAAAAATGGGTAAAAAGAGTATAATGGTTTTGTGCAAATGTATGTAACAGGCAGAAGGTAGCAGCTCCGACCCCACAAAGTATATATATTCTTGATCAGGATCAATAGTTGAGTCGATATAGCCATGTCCGTCTGTCCGTCCGTACAGACCTCAGGAACTGTAAGAGCTAGAGACTTCAAATTTGGAATATAGGTTCTCATATACCAGGCGCAGATCAAATTTGCGTTATTTTTTAGATAACTTCTTTCGTTTATCGAATATCGATAAATTAAATTTACGATATCAATAAATGCCACAATTTCAAGGCAGAATCTTTTAATTAATACATGATATGCATATGCATACTATTGATCAAATTTCGTTAAGATCGGATAAGAAACACCCAGTTATAGTCGAAAATATATTCTCATATTGATCTCATTTCTATCAGCAGCCGCAAGCATTTTCTGTATGCAAAAATATGCGAGCGCATGTGTGAGAAAGGGATGGCATGAGCCTCGCTACCTACGATTGCGTGTTTCACGTGTTAGTGCAAATCTTTTTAAAGGGGAATTTGCCAATAATAATAGAATATATTTAATAACTGGGTTCAGGGTATATCGTAGTCGAGTTTACTCGACTACAGCACTCTTACTTGTTGTAATTGTTGAAGTACTTACTGACACAGTGAGGATTTTTAAGCTTGCCTTTCCACACCTTATTCACACAAGTCATCCGAGGTATCCCCGGTGTCGACAAAATATAGCCGTCAATGCATGCAAATTCGACTGTTTTATTATTAACAGGTAGTAGCGTCGATATACTGCAATCGTACCTATCGCATTCGTGTATAAGCATAGTCTTATTATTATAGTTGTATATTGGGCACCCATTGATCCCGTTCGTGTTTGGATCAAGGTTCTGAGGCTCTAAATTGCATTTCGGGAGATTGTGCCGCCATTTTCCTGTATAATTACATACATTCTGCCTAATGCCAAGAAACCTACCTTCCGGAACGGAACACGAGAAACTAACATTTTGATTGGCATATACGAATCGGGATCCGTTTTCAAAATGAAATTTAGTGTCTTCTGTAAATTGCAGGTTGTTCTCTGTTGGCTCGTAACAAAACTTAGTAGCATTTCCTTTCCGTTGATTTTTTTCTCTACACATTTCCTCCAACTCATCAGAAGCATCGACACAATCAATTTTTCCGTCGCATTCCTCATTCATGCTCAGGCATTTCCCATTGGCGCATCGAAAGTAAGGACATGTGCTCTGCTGCATACATAACTCCACAGATTCGTCCCGCCCATTCGTGCAATCGTGAATCCCATCGCACATTTTAGCCTCTGGAATGCATTCGCCTTCCATGCACTCAACTTGACCACTAAAAAAAAAATAAGAGAATTATACAAGTCGATATCCAAACCCAATAATTATACGTCCGAAATCCGTTCGCTTAACTTCCACTCAAATGAGGTATTTGAGAAATTTTGACTTTTGGTTATGACTTTTCTGTTCCTTGTTTCATTAACTAAATGAATATGTATTTTCACACATTTATTTTTTGAATTAAAAAGACTGTGCGCTAAATAAGAGAATTGTCGATTTATAAAAAAGGGTAAAATCATTTAACACTGAAGTTTACTCATTCGTATTTTCTGTTGGCTTCCAATTTTTTTGTAGGTTTAATTCAATGCAAAATCGAGTTTTGGGAATAAGGTTATACAAAAAATAATTTACAATGTATGTGACTCTGATTGCATTCATTTGTATATTTTTCTAATATTATTGAAAGATTAACTGCATTTATGATGGCTCATTGTGTAAAAAATCTTCATGTAAAGCTCCAATTGTAATAGTGTTTATAAACTAATAAGAAGCGGAAGAGAATTTATTAAAAACAAGTAAGAATAAACAGTATACCCTGCACCCAAAGGTTAAATATGTTATAATTTTATTGGTAAATGCCCCATAAAAATGTTTAACAAGCCCATGCACTGAAGAGTATAAAAGTAAAGCGAGTTGTCATACAGACGGACGGACATGGCTACATCGATTCGTTTTTTGATGCAGATCAAAAATAAACATATAATGTTGGGGTCGAGTGCAACGTAATGCAGCCTTTTGAATATGCTTTGATATGTATTCAATTAGTTTTCTAAATAATTTTACTTTATTCGTGCTCACGGAAATCAGATTTTGATTTTTTAATGTCGCTCGGTTATTTCGGAAGTCCCAAAAAAATATTAGATGTTAAACATACAAATTGGGTGATTTTATTATTGCATTTTTTTTTCATACTTGTTGCAACTGCCTTTTATTATCGACCTGATGACCGATTCATCCTCTTCGCATATGAGGAAGGATTCATCCGATTTATCGATGCACTCGACAATATTGTTGCACTCATTACGCTTCTTAATAACGCCTCCGTAGGCGCAGTAGAAATATTTCTCATTTGTCAGGTAATGCTTACACGATACGAATGTCTCATCGCTGCCATTTGGACAGTCGCTTAAGCCATTACAGACGTCACTCCATGGTATGATACTGCGATCTTCTCTACACTCAAACATCACAATAACAGATACTGTGGACAATAAATATATTACGATCAGAGCGCGGCGGGCAAACATTGTACAAACTGTTCGCGCAAGTTTCTGTATCGAACTGAGCTTCGTTTTACTCGGGAACGGGATATAACCCCTTAAGTAAAAAGCATTTAAGGAAAATTAATATGAATTTTTGTGAAAACTGATAAGCAGCCACTCAGCGTTAATGCCTCTTGCAAATTTCTGAACATTAACTCATTCTTAGTCATAGAGATTAAAAGCTTTTTAATAGCTCAGCAGAATGACTATTGACAAAAATATATATGACACAATATTAAATTTGCATAGCTTTATATATTTAGCCCAAATGGCATTTAAAAATTTTTTAATCATTTTTTTAAATAATAATATATGAATTATTTATTTGTGTACATGCATGTAAATTACTATATATACATATTGCTCATGAAATTTCAATGTAAACTTACAAATAATTTTAAAAGAGAGAGTACTAAGCTTTCGAGTCTCTCACGCGTATTTTTGTGCTCCGCAAATTTGATTCATCTCTGGGACACTTTCAGACATGTGCTGCTTTATTTATATAATGCTTTTATACTATTAATTAACTTTGCATTAGAACTTCGCTATTAGAGTCATTAATCGCTTATTTCATTTATTTTTATTTATACTTGCCAGAGTGCTTGTGCATAGTCGATGGATAAAATCCCAAATTTTTAAACGAGCTTTCATCATTGCCATCATCATCTTCCCAACTCAAACGGCTGAACGTTTAGTCATTGCCAGCACCACACCCTATTCGTAATGGCTCAAATTTGTTGTCTAGACTAGCCTCGTACATTACTCTATGTACTCAAATGATTTTTTTTGTATGTTTCATAAGACACAGACCAAATAATAACGACAAAAATCACGAACTTTTCAGTACCGAGGAGTGCAACAGAAAGATGAATCCTATGCACCAGGAAGCTGACTATCAAGGCCAAGCCAATACGAATATCGACAATAGATAGTGTTTTGGAGTAGCTGTGGTTTCACGCAACAGCGTTCTGCACACAATCCCTTTAATAGTTAAAGACCAAATAAGACAAGCTTGAGAAGAACGTATTGAATATGTGGCAATGCAAACAGCTGTGGCTGATGCGGCAACTGCTGCTCTTGGCTGTACTTATTGTCTGCCTTGGGTATGCCACTGCTTCCACTCACGACGTCTACAATGGAGCCCGGCCGGGTCATCGCATTGTACAAACGCGATATGGTCGCTTGCACGGTATGATTCTGCCACTGGATAACTTTCGTTTCCTGCGTTCGGTGGAAGTGTTCCTTGGTGTCCCCTATGCTACGCCTCCAATCAAACAAAATCGGTGCGTACCAATAATACTTACATACTCTAAATTATCTCGTCACTCATCTCATCTCTTTCCTTTGTTTTTACTATAGTTTCAGCCCAACGCGAGCTCCAGCGCCCTGGGAGGGGATACGCATTTCGGATAAGTACAGTCCCGTGTGTCCGCAGCGACTGCCAAATATCCAAAATGAAACAGCCGCACTAGAGAAGATGCCAAAGGGGCGGTTAGAGTATTTAAAAAGACTACTGCCGTTTCTAGAAAATCAATCCGAAGATTGCCTATACCTCAACATATTTTCACCTGTTAATGGTAAGCCATAAATCATTTACTATTTTTTTCAAGCTATATGAACTTTTTTTGACCTTAACAATTTTCTATATTCTCATTCAATACGTACACATATTAAAACAAGTAAGAGTGCTGTAGTCGAGTGAACTCGAGTACGATATACCCTGAACGCAGTTATTAAATATATTCTATTATTATTGGCAAATTACCCTTTAAAAAGATGTGCACTAAAATGCGAGCAGCTCTGGAAACGCCCTCTGCTGACGAACACGTGAATAGAAAGAATTCACACAAAAACATATTTATGCTCGCATCGATTATCATGCCATCTCTTTCTCACACATGCGCTCGCATATTTATGCATACAGAAAATGCTTGCGGCTGCTGATAGAAATGAGATCAATATGAGAATATATTTTCGACTATAACTTGGTTGTTTCTTATCCGACCTTGACGAAATTTGGGCATTTGATCACTAGTATGCATATGCATATTGTGGCATTTATTGCTATCGGAAATTTATGATCGATATTCGATAAACGGAGGCAGTTATCGATAAAAATAACACAAACTTTATCTGCGCCTGGTATTCCAGAACCTATATTCCAAATTTGAAGTCTCTAACTCTTACAGTCTCTGAGATCTGCGTCTTCATACAGACGGACGGACGGACGGACATGGCTAAATCGACTCGACTATTGATCCTGATCAAGAATATATATACTTTGTGGGGTCGAAGATGCTTCCTTCTGCCTGTTACATACATTTGCACAAAACCATTATACCCTTTTTACCCATTTTAATTGGGTTCAGGGTATACAAAAAAATAAAATCCACTTAAAATAATAATCTTTTAATTTCCATTTTTGAAATATAATTAAATGATTAAAATGGTTTTGGTTCTCTTGAACGTTTCATGATTTATTACCGGAATTCAAAAGGCACACTGTGACATAATAGCGTATATACACACAACCACAAAATGCTTATATAAAAATAAAAGTAAGCTATACCCTGACCCAGCTGATAAATATATTCTGGGGTTATTGTCAAATTTCCGATTAAAAGTTTTGCGTGGAAATGGCACGGAAGAGTATAAGAGCGCATGTTTTTTTCACAAGCTAATCACACAAGCCATCCTCACGCTGATATCCTTAAAGGAAATGCATTCTGCTGATATAAATGAGATCAATATGAGAAAAGGTTCTAAACTAAGACATTGGTGTTTCTAATTCGATAATTTATTTGGGTTTCAGTTAGTGCCTTACTAGCATGGAACCCCATTATCGCAATACTACCAAGATCCCTTCAGCACACCCTCCCCCTTCCAACTGTGTGTTTGCTGAAGCCCTTAACTATAATTAAATAAATCCGTTCGCGTGCAAATCTAATTTTGACATTATTTCCGCATACGTTGGCTTATCACTTGAGTCTTTTATGTTAAAAATTTCTGTAGATTAGTAATATGTAAAGTTTATTTTGCTTCATTATACCCTGGACCCATTAAAACTGGGTAAAAGGGGTATACTATTATTGTGCAAATAGTAAGTATTAGGCGTATTGAGTTCCGATAGCAATAGCAGGCGAAATTTTAAAAGCAGAGTGTATTAATTAATATATTATATAAATATACTTATGATTGATCTACTAGACAAAATTGCATAAGGGTCGGATAAGAAACACCCGAGTTTAGTCCAAAATATATTCTCATATTGATCTCACTTCCATCAGCGCCTACTGACTTTCTGTATCCGTTATCTAGTTTTGCGTGTACAAACATATATGGAAACATTTATCGCAAATCAGCGATTTTAGGTCGGGGTTGTCTTTGCCTTTTCTTACTCATCAGTACCTTTGCCTGTCGTAAGAAAAGAGAGAACTTCGCATGCTTAAATTTGAGTTTGTAAGACTTATTAAAGATAAATTTGACAATTAAAATATAATATATTTAACAGCTGAGTGTAGGGTGTATCGTAGACGAGCTTGCTCGACTACAACATTCTTTCATTTTTGGTTCACATTTTCAACTGATAAATATTTCATAAGTAACCATAGAGAACAACAAATATAAAAGAAAGGAATACAGTAATTAAAAACAAAAATATGCTGGCTGTAAACCAAAAGTAATTCATTATAATTCAAACATTCTGAATGCTTTGAAATATTTCAACAATATACTCTTTTATTATTATATTACACATATTATTTGGTAGGCATTAGCTAAGATACGCCGGTATTGAACATAGGTATTCAATTACAATAAATGAGACTGGAAGTGAGGTCATGCCTTCTCGTTTACGTTCCATAAAATGATTTTAGTATTATGATTTATTAAGGGGAACACATATATTTACAATTAGAATGAAGCATGAGAATACTCGTAAGCTCATTCACTCACCCATAGATTCAGGTCTCACACAACGGATGCCATTTATTACTGTAGTATGTATATGCTCTCTTGGTTTGCACAGCCGGCGCAAATGAGAAGAAGCTGCCTGTCATCGTGTTCATACACGGCGAGTCCTTTGAGTGGAGCAGCGGCAATCCCTACGATGGCAGCGTCCTTGCCAGCTATGGGGAGGTGGTCGTAGTGACTCTTAATTACCGACTGGGCATACTGGGTAAGAAAACTGCAAGTGTGCTGTGGCCTCATTACATAATTAAGCGAATCATTCGTATTCTACTCCTCTTGCCCCTTCATCTCATTGGAAAGGCTTCCTCAACGCGAATCCCAGTCCGCATGCCCACGCACGTGTTGCTAATTATGGGCTGATGGATCAGATGGCGGCACTGCATTGGATACAGCAGAATATACAAAAATTTGGCGGCGATCCAAATGTTGTTACCCTGGCGGGCCATGGCACCGGTGCTGCCTGCATCAATTATCTGATGACATCGCCGACAATGGTGCGTGGACTTTTTCATCGAGCCATACTCATGTCTGGTTCAGCGTATTCGTCCTGGGCACTGGTTGAGGATCCGGTGCTTTATGCAATCAAGCTGGCCAAAGAGGTGAACTGCACCATTCCAGAAGACTTGAACAGGCATCATGAGCAGATTATAGACTGCCTTAGGGATGTGCCATTGGAGGATTTATATAATGCCGATATTCAGGCACCCAACTTCCTAACATCATTTGGACCATCGGTGAGCAGACTCCACAATATACTTTACTTAATCTAATTTCTAGCTTTAATTATTTTTACAAAATCAAATAAGTGGCTACTAAAAATAATATTAAAACAAACTATTCTTAAAGAGCACAAGGGATACGATTATTGCAAATAATTATTTCAAGCATAAGCTCAAAATATTATACAATTAATTTTTTAGCATAACTTTTTTTTTTATATTAAATTATGAATTTTAATACATTTTACAAGCGGAAACTTTTGAAGTAACCTCCGTTATATCTGTGGCATTGATCTGTGCTGCACAATGAACACTAATAAGTAGCAACAAAATGGGATAAATCCAAATTGGAATGCTCACAAAAGAATTGAGCTGAAATCATTATCGCTTATCCCTATTCCGGATAAGAATTCTCATTTGGTCGTATTCTTTCATTACCAGAATTCCGACGACTCCATTGAGGATTCGAGTAATTTCTGTTGTGTCTTATTTAGTACGAGTATCTGGTTCTTTGTGTTATTTTGTGTTTTAACTTGACATTTTTTCACGCCGATTTTCGCTTGTCCATCTTATATTTATTTTTTCTTGGTTCATTTCTTGGCTTACGCTCTGGCGAACTTTATTACTTACTTCAGTTGCTTTGTGCCTCGGCTTTAAATGTGTACTTCAACTACCAACAAAAATTGAATGCTTTACACTTTGCTTACTGCTATTCTCTTCTTCATCATTCTCATTTTGCTGCTGGCTCTCAATTTCAATTTAGGTTGATGGCGTTGTCATACGACCCGGACATTCCAATCTCGATATCGATGATTTAATGACGCGCAACTCGAAACGCTCATCTTCCGATGCCGGTGCCCAGGCAGCCGGCGGCAATGGCGGTGGTTCCGGCGGATTTGGCTCTGCGTTCAGCGGTGGCGCTGGCTATTTTGGAGGCGCCGCCGCTACGACCAACATTGGTGGTCACTACGATGTTCTTTTTGGCGTTGTTACGGGCGAATCGATTTGGCGCTTCAGCGCCCACGACATACAAAATGGCTTCGAGGGCGAAAGACGCGATAAAATTATACGAACCTATGTGCGCAACGCTTACAATTACCACCTCAATGAGATATTTTATACGGTGAGTACCCCCTATTTCACCCCTATTCGCTGCACCCCTAACAGTTTTCGCCACAATATACCAGACTTGTCACCGCATCTGGGGGTGATTTTGAGGCTGCGGTTTGCAGTCACATAAATCTTCTAATCAGATTGCAGCTTGCCTGCTGCTGCGCTTGTGGTTGCCACTTCTTCACTGAAAACTCACATGGGGTGAGGCCTCACTTGACAGGGACTTTTTGGCATCAGTTAATGCGTCGCCTTATCTCAAGTCTACTATTTCACTTTGCTGTCTATTCCTGGTGGGTCTGTTTAAAACTTCTCATTTTATTTGGCTGAAACTTTGCAGTCGCTAGACTTTTCTCTTCTACGCAACAGTCTGAAAAAAATGTTGTTTACAATATAAATCGATTTATGTGAAATACTCGCAAAAACATTTGTGATTAATTGATTGGCTTGAAATTCTCTAAATTCACAACAAGAACAATAGGAAATCAGTAAAAATACTCAAAAAATACACATATATATTATTTTATTGAGAATCTCTTTGCCCATATATATGAACAGACAAAGTTTACTTAAAACGACTTATGGTTATGCTCAAGAATATATATACATAATGGGACCAGAGATACTCTTCTTCTACAGATAAATAACCGGATTTTTTTTAGAAATTATAAATTATGCTGCTTGATTGGTTATTGATAAACTTGGATTTACTCACTAAATCAAAATGAAATGATTTCTTAAAAAGGTTAAATGTATTTTAAGGTGTATGAAAATACTTCAGACGATAATTTGTGCAGCCTTTGAATAATATAAATATTAAATATTAGTTGCTTGCCAATTATTTAAGAATTTTATTCATTAAAAGCGACAAGATGAACAACAGAAACAAATACATTTAACATAAAAAGCAGCTGCGTCAAAATGAAAATTAGAATGAAAAAAGAGAGGAAAAACGTAAATATTCGCACGCTTGCCGCTGTGCAATTGTAGCTGTAATTATAAGTGCTCTAACGTAACACGTTGCGTATGAGTTACATTCGCAACTAAATACGAATAAGCAAAAGCGTTGGCTGAATTTTATTTTGTGCTCATGCTGTGCAGAGCTTTCCAACATTTTATTCTATCTGTGTTGCTTGCTGTTGTTTTTCCTGTTTTTTTTTTTTGTTTTTTTTTCTTTATTTCTGTGTTTGTATATGGGATGATTGTCTGTGTGTTATTCACATTTTTCGTTTGTATTTATTTTATGCGCGTTGCCTTTATTTTTATTTTGTAATGCGCAAGCGAGCGAAATGGAAGGCAGTTAACACGCCATTGCAGCCAAAACATTAACACGCTTTATTTGGCAAATGTGCGATGCTGCAGATGTATATACATATATGCTTGTATATGTGGGTGGGTCTGCGTATACATTGGCAAGGACACGGAGACTTGTGCTATGTACTCTAATATATGTGGCACACACACACACACACACACCTACTTAAAAACGCACGGGCTACACTTAACCCAAATCACAGCAGCAGCAGCAGCAAACGACAGCAGTCAACAGTCAGAGTCGTCCTCATCCCCCCCATCCGTAGGCACATCGTCATCGCCGGTCGACGTTGTCACCATTTGCCATATTAAAACTAAGTATCTGTATGTGTGTGTATTTTAAGTGCACGCAAATACACACATACATCAAGAAACCGTAAATTGCCAACGCATATATCACAATTATAGCATATATATACATACGTATTTATTTTACTTCATTATACTCGCACGATGCCAGCGGCAAAAGTCAAGTCCACTGCAATTCAGCGCAGAGGTTTATATTGCATTCAGTAATGGCAAATATTGTAATCATATATGTATGTATGCATGTATCACGCACTCCATTCGTTAAGCTTAAGAAATGAATCTCGAGAAATGGTACACACTACTATATATGGGAAAATGTGCAACGAGAATGAATACCTCCCATAATTACGCAAATCTCATTGTTAATAACAAAAGCATTAATTGCGTCTGCAGGAAGGCAATTCATAAAATTTCACTCTGATGTAATAATTTCAAATATACATATACATTCGAATTTATCGGTGTGCATTTGTTTTTGCAAGAGAATCGTAATAACAGGAATAAATATAAAAATTTCTGAGTGAACTTCAGAAAATTTAAGGAAACGCTTAAATCAAATAATCAATTCTATTTATAATAAACTGAGAAAGTCGGACAAAGGCAAAACAAAAAGATAAAATAAATATTTTTTTCATCATTCATCTATATTTCTAGCTAAAAGTAATTGAATAGCATATTCTTTGGATATTTGTCATATTCTATTTTGGTACACATAAAAGGAAAATCGTGCAATGTGTGCCATAGATTTATTTGCATATCTGTACTAAAATCGTTGGGTTAACTTACATTGCACCCTTTTGGGTATTAAATTATGCATGACATCGATTTAACAGATGCATTTTGTGGTGCATTTTAAAAACCGACACACATGATAACAAAAATAATAATAACCACAGCAAACAACACCAGCGGCAGCAGAAATCCATCTGTAAACCTGCAAGGATTTAACTTGGCATACATGGATACACACACATGGAACTCATGTGTATGTGTTAAGCCAGCAATGAGTCTAAAAATCACTCCGTGTGGGTGTGTGTAAGTGTGGTATATTTGGACGGACTTGTAACTGTAACTGCACTCAAATGCACTCTGCAAATGCATTTCAAAGTTTCTAGAGATAAATTATATAAGAAAATATATTTTCTAAAATTGTATAAATATTATATTTGTTATATCAGAACACGGATAGTGTGTTCCGAAGTTCCATAACTCGGCATCACATGCATCTCTGACTAATCGCAAACCTCCCATTGTCTGTGCACAGATTGTCAACGAGTACACGGACTGGGATCGCACATCACAGCATCCGATTAACACACGCGATATGGCTGTTGCGGCGCTATCCGATGCTCAGTTTGTGGCGCCCATCGTGCGCGCGGGTGATATACTGGCAGCCAATTCGCCACCGCCCGTCAGCTCATCGACGCCCAGTGGGGGTAGCTCGTCGGGGAATGCGGCCGCATCGACATCTTCGGGGGCTTCAACGCAGCCGGCGGGCCGTTGCTATTTCTATGTGTTCGACTACCAGACCAAAGATGGCGACTATCCGCAACGCATGGGCACGGTGCATGGTGAGGATTTGCCGTACATATTCGGTGCACCGCTTGTCGATGGCTTCAGCCACTTTCCGCAGAACTATACAAAGTCGGAGACGGCATTGTCAGAGGCCGTGATGATATACTGGACGAATTTTGCGCGCACTGGGTAAGCTAAATAGTTTGTAAAAGTTAATTATTTCCCCACACTTAAATCCCTCTCCAATTCCCACTCTAGCTGCGCTAAGCCACTTACAGCAATTTGTCATCAAAGCGTCGAACCATTTGCCATTCTTAGCACTTTTCTCATGTGCAACATTTAGTGGCGATTATCTGCACAAAGAAAGTGATTGCTTGAACTCCTTCGGTGCTTTCAGCAATAGTTCGAAAACACCTGCTACTTGCCATGAAATTGTCTCGCCTGCATTGAAGCATTCTCTGCTTGCACACGCAACACTTTGCAAAATATATATACAAAGTGTATATAATATGATGGAAAGATTAGGCTGGTATCAAAAGCTCCGCCCAAGCTATAGTTAGAAAATGATTCCACATTGAACCTTTTGCGGATGATTAGATAGCAAATCTTTAAAAATAATAATGCCGAATCTCCAAGCTGTTTCTCTTAAGCGCAGATCCCTTTATTTGAGAAAATAAAATTTACATTACAAATCTGAATCCTTATTTAATCAGCGTCTATTTAATGTATTCATCTCATAAGAAGAAAGCAAAATTGAATTTCGCAGAGTGTATATATTCAACAACATTAAAAAATTGCCCCAGATCCGCACACACAAACGCCTTAGCAACACACACTCAACTAAAGTGTCCTGTATTTTTCTGTTATTTGCCTTTATCTTCTTCTTCTTCTTCCTGCCATTTGCACAGCAATCCGAACGAACATCATCGCCAGGACTCAGTGCTGCCTGTTTCAAAGGAGCGCAATCGTTTTCGCAGCATCACCTGGGAAAACTATGATCCATTGCATCAAAAGTATTTGGAAATAGGTGAGACCGCAAAAGTTTTCCCCACTCACTTTATATTCTTGTAATGCCTCTCATGCAGTTGTTGCTTTTGTGAGACATGACATAGATTTCTGAGCACTTAAGTTTAGAAAAGTATTTAAGCTGAGTCAGAGAAATAAAATACATTTTAATGCTCAGATGTGAACAACAACAAAGTTAAGGAATTAAACAATAGCTGGTATACAATTCACTTTACGTGAATTAGCTGAACAATTTTAGTTCTCTTTTCATACAGTAGTGTATTTATATACCCTTATTAAAGCTATTTTGCTAAAAGTTGAAACCCAACCGGATTGGCGTACCCCATGTGATTTGAAGATATCTAAGCCTGCTTGTAACATGCAAATATACAAGATCAAGATACTCTTTTCCATTTTAATGGTATAAAAATGGTCCATAAGTCGCATAATGTATTTGTACCGTAAAATTATTTAAGGCAATTTCAACGCACTGAGTGTAAAAGAATTCGCGAAATAGCCAGATAAAAGCAAAACAAATTTGAGGATGCTTTAAAACGTGAGCTTCACAAAGAGGGATCAAATTTAATTTAAATTTTAAAAAAGGCACCAAAAGACGAACCACAAAAAAAAAACCAGAGTGTACATGCAAACAAGCTGCGGGGGCAGCTTGGAAATGGATGTGGAAGTTGTATAAGGTGTGGAAAATCAGCTTTACAGCGGAAAAAGAAAGTACAGCTAAATCAGGCAATACTCGAGAGGCAGTTGAAGGTTACCAAAAGGAGACAAAATGTAAAAGGGGAAGAGACTAACAAATCCAAACGGCAATAAGATACCATGCAACGATCAGAATTGCTCGACTTGGGGTCACCCTGTATTTGGTTTTAATAATTAACCCTGCTCAATAATTCAAATGCTAAGCAACATTTTGCAACAGATATAAGAGACCCCAAAATGTAAACTTCTGAATAATATGATTATGAATAAAAAATATTAATAAAAATAAAACAATTGTATGACAAAATTGTGACGATTTCATACGATGCATACTTGCCTTGTGGCGCTCACCAGCTAATACCCGCCTCACCTTGGAGTATAGGGTGTCAGACAAGCACGAACACATAATACTTTATGTGTGCTATAAAATGATGCCGTTTCGTCATGTCAAATGTGCGCAAATGCTATTAGGTTCAAATTTTTCACATCTTTTGGGCCTAGTACCGGCAAATCTTAGAAACGGTACAGGAAGGATAATTAACTTTAAATGCTCTTATAACGGATGCTCTATATCTATATGCATGCAAATAATTTACATTTATAAAACATAAAAAAAAAACAGTATTAATATGAAAATTTTAAGTCTTTCAGTTTGTAATTTTAATTTAATTTTATTTGTAATATCTGTATTGGTATTAATAACGTTTATACGTTATTTTTTATGAATATTACTTATTGCATATAACCTGAGAGTATTATACCTAAATAGTGGCTAAAGCAAAACGCCTTTAAGTGTTATTTCTCAAATGTAATAAAATCAAAACGACTTTTTTCTTAGGAAACATACAAAAAAATGTGCTTACATGACAGTCAGCTAAAAGCAAAGACACGCGAAACACGGTTTATGAAAAGTACGCACCAGTTTGGGCAAATGAATATTGTGGCGCCCCGTGCGTGGATGTACCAATTCTTTTTTATATACACACATATATACATATACACTTTTTGACAATATGAGAAGGAAAGTGAGGAGGGATACGCAGCCATACGCACTTTACGCATGTGTTAACATTGAAGTACGATACATATCGGGGAGTAAAACTGTTATGTAACGTGCTTTTTGTTTGATTTTAATTGAAGGGACAAGCCGTGAGCGACATCTGACGCATTCGTCCGTATTCTATGTGTGTGTGTGTGTGTCTGTGTGCCACACGCAAAGGGGCGTTCTTGAAAGATTTCTGCTTCACACGACTCAATGTTCTGCCATTGACATACAATACTCACAATGTATGTAGTTGCAAAGGATACGCAAACGCCCACGCATGAATTTGATTTTTGATTTCACATGCTAAAAAAAAGAAGTAAAATAAGAACTGGCATCGAAATCGAATCGAATTGAACCGCATCGAATAGAGTGAAATGGAATTATGTGAATACGCAAAGCACAGCTGTCCCCACAATAGCCCAGTCACAAAGGCGCATTTCTCGCAAATTGAATACGAATACGAGCATGGCTGCGCATAAGGATAACTTATGTATGCCATTGTTGCCTGAATTCTGAGGTTCGGTTGCGTAAATTATGCAGCACCCAGGTGCTTGCAATTTTTGTTCACAGATTCACACTAACACGTGTTATCGCCACTTCAAATGCAACGGAGCCAGTCAATTTCTCTGATTTGTGTGCTCGACAAGGATATCTTAACTTAAATTACCTGCCGTATAGGTAGTCAGTTTAGCGGGAATATATATATATATATTGATTATTGTCATCATCATTCCTTTAATAAGTTCAAAACTACAAAAATACCTTATCGATTATTGATTCTGCACTAATAGTATTTTTATTTTTATTTTTTTAGACGAATATTTCATGACTTAACTTATGAAAGCATTTTATTTATTAATAGGCGGTGGTCTGTATAAATTAATTTTTTAAATTAAATAATGTATAGTTTAAATAATTTAATTAATAAATTGTGTACCATGTAGGGTATTAAGCATTCGCTAAGTTCTGCCCGACTATTCTAAATTAAAATGGTTTGCTAACAGCCTGAATATAGTAACAAGGCAACAACATACAAATATTTTATACCATGTGCTTTGATTGCTCAATAAACACGCTGACACGGAATCCATTTCTTAGCTCCATTGACTTATCTGATACTAAGGTGCAGGGGTAGGCACAAGCCAAAGTAAAGCCTACCCTGTGGCCCAGCAAAAGGCATCAAAAATTAAGCAGCTCAGTCAGCTAAATAAACAAGATACCAAAATAGTCAAGCAGGTGACGCGGGAATTGGAGGAGGGGAATGTTACGAGGGTGGGTGGCCTCAATTGCCAAGTTTCTCACCTTTCTGGCATGCAAATGACTTCAAAAGCAACAAACGTAATAACAGCAACAGTTCGCAACTGAAATAGCTGGAATCGGGTGTATTTGAATTTGCATGCATGAATACCGCCTGTCACATTTAGTACTTTATAAAGATGTTGATAATAACGCTTTTGTTTCCATTTGTTCTTGCTTTTTTTTCAAAAAAAAAAACAACCAAAAACAAAACAAAATCAACCATCTACAAAGGCATGAAGCCGCGCATTAAGAATCACTTTCGGGCTCACCAACTCTCGATTTGGTTGCGTCTGATACCCGAGCTCCATCGCGCTGGAATGGAGGATGTGATAGCCCGGCACAATCTATTTCGCAATCACGACGATATGGAATTGTACGAGGGACCCGTCAAGCCAGATCCATTTGGTCTCGCAGCCGGCACTACAACATCGTCGTCATCATCGTCATCGTCGTCGTCGCGACTGCTGCTTGTCGATGAACAATTGATGATGAAGAAGGGACGCGGCCTGAATGCCACGGCCTATTTAAATGGCATATTGGGTGGTAAGTACCACGACCTCCCATTACAAAACAAATAAGTATGCCATCTGCTGTATCAGTTCAGCTGCTTGTTAAGTAAGTAAACGGGCAACAGTCAACTAGGCTATCTCTCCAGCAGCTGACAAACAAGCAGACAGACAGAGAGTCTGAGACAGTCACCCAGACGCTTTTATGCCCAAAAATAACATATACATATACATCTGAACGCAAAGCAAACTCAAACTCAAAGTCAAGCAATTTGCTTATGCACTTCGGCAGGTCTATTTAAGCAGTTGAAACTTTCCATTACCTTTCCATTGCCTTTATTGCACAGCTCTCTCTCTCCCTGTCAGTTTGCCTTAAAAAAAAAACAACAAAAAAAATCTATAAGTTTGACTCGTTGCAAAAGCAAGAGTTTAATGTTCAGCTAGAAGTGTATTTTATTTAAATGATAAGCAGCAACTTCTTTCTCGCTTATATACAACGAAAAATGTGAATTAAATTTATGTGTCGTTTTGTCGTTGGTTAATAAATAATCTATCCTTAACATGTATATCTCTTGTTACTATGCAGATGATGAATAAGTCATTGTGTCGTTTATTGATAGATATTGTATCCTCTACATTTATATTGCATATTATTATTTAAACAATAAGTAATATACACTACTTTTTAAACTATTATTGGCGTGTCCAATTGTCAAACCCTGAGTTAAGTTCTTCAATTCTGTTGTTGTCATTCAATAAGTAAATGTTACAAAGGTAGGAAGCAAACTCCCTCCTTGACAGCTGTAAAAACAGTTTTGATTGGCATTCAGGCAGCATAAGCCTGTACAGTCCATTTAATACAAAACCGACACGTATTAGTCGGAAGACCCAATGAAATCAATTTTAGTTGCCCCAGCATAAGGGTTGCTACCTGACATGACATATTTGAGCAGATTATCGGAAGAGGATAATCAAATTTCTTGGAAAAACTTATTTTAATTTAAATCTAGCTTTCTCGTCGCACCCCAATTCAATTTGTTATCTGGTTCTTTTTAAATAAATTAATTTAAATGGTTGACAAATTGATAATATAATCTAAATTGCTATAAGACGTTTAAATTGTTTTAGGTAAAATAAATGAATATCTTCAATTTAATCTTTTGAATATAAATCGCAATAAGCAATTCATACAAATAAATGCAGAAATGAAATGACAGCAAACTTAAAACTGTCTCTAAAATGAATATTTATATTTAAAAAGCTGCAACTCAATCCAAGATGGGATGCATTAACCTGTTTAGAAAGTCTGAGATTAAAAGTTCTTGCAACTTCGCAGTTGAACCTGAATGGCACTGAAAAGTGCAAGAAACAATTTAACAAGAAAAAATGAAATGCCGATGGCAATACTTAAATCAAATTAAGATTGTTCAAACCGACAGATATTTCAGAATAAAAATTATATGCAAATTCAGCCAATCGGTTCCAAATTTTATATATTGCTCAGTTCATGTCTAAATATATTTATGTATAATTTATATATACAAATAAAATGTATACATTTTTTAAATTTGTGGCGTACATCTATGTGGAGCAAATAGAAGCATTTTATTTTTTTTATTATTAATTTTTATATTAATATGTGTGGAATGTTCACATTATGAAACTAAAAAAAACTATATTCACATTTGCGGTTTGTTAAGCTTGATTTATGATTGCTCTGCTTATCGACAACTTCTTTTGCTTAAGCATTTAATTTGTTTGATAAGAATTACGCATGCACGCACTGCTCTGTGAGTTAATCTGTGCTATTTTTGTAAATCAAAAGCCCCACATTGAAGCAGTTGCCACAAAAAGTGCGCACATGTGCCAGCCTAATATTTTTGGAAAAGGGAAACAAATCAAATATTACGCATATGCCATGTGAGGCTCGACTCGGGTCGACAAAGGGTTCGGCGTCAGTCAAAAATAAATGCGAATTCAAAAGGAAAATTGTTGCCAAGATTTTTTTGCTATTTCTCGTTTTTTTTTTTTGTTTTTTTTGTGTATTTATTGTGACTTAAGCACAGAGGAAGAGTGAGTTCAAAATCAACACTTTACGCTTTTAGACGGACGGACGGAGGAGGAGGAATTGTTTACTTGGCAGGGCTTGGGCCTAGTCTGGCAGTGTTTACTTCAACTTGTGGTCTCTCAAGTTAAATTGCAAATTGCAAAGTTGGCATTTTGTATATACAGACTCTGTATGTATGTCTGTGAGCATGTGTGTGTGTGTGTGTGTGTGTGTAGGCCTAAGCCATGACGTTTCCATTTGTGTGACCAACTGACCCAACTGTCGACCCCCAGCTGCGCCTCTCTACTGCTTATTGAAATTGCGTTCGGACGGACGGACGTAAGGACGGGCAGCTTTTGGCTTTTGAATTTATATTGTGTCGAGTGCTGACTTTTGAAAATGCACTCAACTGTAATCTGTATTAAGTATGTGAATACTTGGACGGCTTGTGTGCCTATGTGTCGGACACTGTATGCGAGTATCCTTTTCTCGTACTTAATACTTATAGGGTCTATTGTGCGACTCGCATTTAACAGCCTCAACAAAAATTCTGCATAAATTTCTCGTTTACATTGCTTTGAGGGCTTCCAATTTTGTTTCTGTTGTTTTCTTCACACTTTTGGCTGATCTTAAGTCGCGCTTTGCTTTTACCACAAAACGCAAACTATGCATAATTTTTATACACTTTCAGCGCCCCAGCTGTAAAACTAATTAAACCAGTTTATATAAAACTCGATGTGGAAGTTTTTCAACACTTACTCTAAGTTAAGGGCAAACTTTGATGATGGTCTATGCGTTTTTCATATACTGCGGGGACACTCGCAGCTACCAACTGCAACGCGAGCAGCTGTGCTGCAAAGACAGACGCGACAAGAAATAACGACAACATCGGATGCAACTCAAACAAGCAGGGGAGTGGCAAAGGCAAATGCAACTCATCTCCTTCTCATGCCCCTGTCCGCTTATCTCAAAGTCAAATTTCCAGCGAAGTTCTCTTGCACTTAGGAGCAGAGCACAGTTTGAGTTAGTTGGCCAATGCGATATGCATTAGCTGCCAACAGTATATGGGCGCATTGGCATCTGGTCGAGGCAATGGACAGGGGTTTGCTCTCGGGCTCGCTTGCCATCAAAGTTGTGTAAATTAAAAGTTATTGGAATGTTGGCTTAGCTGCTGCTGAAGACCAAATTACTTGTGTGTACCTTGGGATTGTATAGCTGTTATCGCATATACATAGTTTATATGGGATGTACACTCTGATAAGGCCAGCATTCAAAAATTGCGGGTGTATCTTTGAAAATAACTAAATACCCAAAGAACTTTTAGTGCTGAAGTTCTTTTTTAAAATAAATTATAACAGCAATGGCAGCGAACATTGAATATAATGCATTATTTTGGTGCTCACATATTTAAAATCTATTTGAAAACACTAACATTACATTGTTAAAAAGCCACACCACACTAACTTTCTACAATTATATTTATTTATTGTTGACTAAAAAGCTCATACTATTCAAAAAAAAATTTTAAAAAAGATTTTTATAATTACCTTTAAAATTAAACTTACAAAGTACATTTTATTAAATTAAAATTGTGTAAATAAAAACAATAATAATAATGATTATAATAATAATAATAATGATAATAATTATAATGACTTTAATTGTCTAATATGTTTTATTTTTCTTGACTTAAAAAAAAAACTAAACATAAGTAATGTCTTTGAAAAAGTATTTTGTTGCCTTAAGTGTTTTGGGGTTAGCTGCATAAAACTAAAATTTAAGAGTTTCTGCTTGAGGATTCCCGTCCAAAAGAAACACATTAGTTAGACTAGCATTTTACATTTTATCTATGGAAAGAGCTGCCAATACAACTAACTGAAACGCACAACCAATCACTAATGGAGTGCATATTGAGCCACAAAAGCAGCATATCCTGGACAGAACAAACAGCAAAGATGCAACTTGAGTGACTTGTGGTTGGTAACTGAAGAAGGGAGTTTGGGATGGGTGTAAAAAGTTGAAGGGGGTTGGGTTGATTGAAACACCAGCCAGAGTAAACAAAATGTTCGTTTCAATTAGTGCAAGAGGAAGAAATGCTGCAAACCTAAATCCGCCCAAGCAAAACAAACTCTCCCAAAAAACCCATTGAGGCAGAGCAAAAATAAAAAAATACTTTACAAACGCAGCAGTAGAAGATGATAAATTTCCTGAAATGCTACAAACAGTTGTCAGCTTGACAGGCGAGGCCACAGCGCAAGCCAGGGAGGCTATGGCAGGCAAATCACGGCAATACACCTAAAAGAAGAGGAACAGAGGGACAGAGAGAGAGAGAAAAATAAAGGGAGAGACAGAGGGAGAGAGAGCAGCAGCGACAGTGTCTCAGTGTCATATGGACACAGCATACTTTGACATACTTTTCATTTGCGCTGACTTCGCCAACTGTGCACCGTGGGTTTTCACAATCGTTCTCGCTCTCGTTGTTGTTGTCACCTCAGCGTCGTGACTTTGGCCCAGAGACAAATGCAAACCAACCAAAACTATATAAAAAAAAAACTTGCAAAGCGAAATGGTTGAAAAAAATATTTAAAAAAAAGAAACGTACAGAAGTATGCAACTAAAAAACAAAAAATCCACAAAGCAAAGTCTCTGTCAACAAAGCGACCACATAAATCGAAAAACCTCACGTTCACAGAAAGAGCGGAAAACCTCAAAACCCGTTCAACAGTTGAAAATGTGTTGAAGTGTCTAGGTGCAGTTTTTCTTATTCTTTTTTAGTTTTCTTTTTTCATTCGCTTCCTTTTCACTTTGAAGTGATGTTGCTGTTGCATTCGAAAAAGTTATTTTCGGTGGTGAGTTTAAGGCGTGACTAGCACAAAAAATACCAGAAATCCGTATTGCTTATTGCATTCATCATGGTGCCGCGATTTGAATGAAAATTATAATGAGAAATATGAGAGCATAAAACCTACACAAATGAAAGGCTTTCATCGTAGTCAATAGCTAAATAATTATTGCAAGAAATATATATCGATGAATATATTCCATAATATGGATTAGAATTAGGAAGTATAATATAAAATAATTCTTTAGATTTTACCTATATTATAACTATTTTGTTCATTTATTTATATCATTCCTATTACCTTCTCTACAATAAAATAAGTCTTCAACATATTAAATGCTTCAAAGTATTTTACCGATTTCCCTGAAGCAATTTGGTTGTGCTAATTTTAATACAATACATAATCATAAAAATATTATTTAATGTTTTTAATTTTTGGCCTCATTTTTATTTGCCACTTAAGTTAAGATAGAAACTGAGCTTTGTATATTTGTATCTAGCTATACTATTATGTAGCTGATATATATTTAAATATTTTCGATAAGCCCAAATAACACTCTGCATGTGAATCATACTCCTTAATCCAACTCATACCATCTTTATTTATTTAACATTGGCCGCATTTTCCCCTGTAAGTAAAAGGATGAGAAAACCAACACATATGGTGGACACATAACCCTCTCTCTCTCCTAACCATCTCTCTCCATCTCTTCCTCGCTAAGCTACTTAGTGTGACCTGAAAAATTCTGTAGAAAAACGAAAATATAGCACAAGGTAAAAATCTTATTTGCAGATATTTTGAGAGAAAAACCCGCCAATCCGTCGATTTATATATGTATGTAGGTGAAGGATCAAAATGCTGGCAGTTGTTGCCAAAGAATTTGCATAAGAGCCAAGATTCGGGCTGGTTAACTTTAAGCAGCGACCGGTGATGAAATGCCAAACTATAAGCCACAATAAGTTGGCTTAAATTGAAATACTGCCCTGGGCTGTGATGGCCGGCTCCACTGGGTAATTACTTCTTAAATGCTCAGCTATTGAATGAGCCAACCCCGACCCGCAACACTTCCCCCTCCCTGGAAGGCATCAGCTGTCGCTGATATCTAATTTATGCAAGGTTATTTAATTGAGGCTACGCAGCATTGCAAATATTTTGCTAGCCAAGCATTTAGCTTCGGTAAGTAGTGGGTAGGGTAGGCTGATAGGGCCAGCAAAGAGAAACTTGAAAGCTAAGTTGATTTTATGGTTGGTTTTTTGTCATTTCACTAATTAAAGACACATTAAGCATTAGACTGGACCAGGCCAAGGCAATCTCTTTTTTTAGCTCGAGCTTTTTGGTTATCTGACTCAAGCTGCTCGAGCCATGTGTCCTCGTACATAATTATCTAGGGTCCTTGAAAACAGCGTGCGGTCGTTGACTGTTTATAGAAGTACAATTTTAACTCAACCGCTCGGTCCTTACCATAAAACGAAAATTAAAATAAAAATTAAAAGGAATTAAAATAGAAAATTTACCATGGCAATGCCAAAAAGCGTACTTCTTCGTGAAGTTAAATGCAAAATGGAGCGTTTTGATAAAAAGCTTAGTTGAAGTCGGGACATTTAGACATTCTTCTCTAATTTACGTCCATTCACACTGCCTGTGTATTATATATATATATAATATATATATATAATATATATCTGGTTCAGCTTTCTGCCAGAGGTCGCTACTTATCTAGCTAGACCATTTAGCAATTGGTTGCCAGCCATTACATGCGGGGGCCCAAAGTGTTTTTGCTCCTCTTGTCAAGTGACAGGTTGAGTATTTCCGAACTACTACAACTACTATTGGGGTTAGAAATACTTATGAAAGAAGAAAAATACACTACTTTATTTAGATTCGCTCAGTGTATGTGTGTGGTTGTCTGGCAATAATGTATGGCACAAAAGTACTTGTTTGAGTGTTACCGTCATTCATAAGTGCTTGAACTGAATTTACACGTTCCACATATGTGTGATCTAAATATATCTGTTTGACCCTTGAATGTCACAAAATTAGCAAATCAATAATATTGCATAATTCGCTCATAGCTTAAACCTCTTACACATAACAAAAGCTATTAAATTCAATTGGGTTTATTTTATTAATTAATCATTTCAAATCAAATAAAAATTAAAGTGAATGTTTAGTACAAAAATGGATCAACAATTTTGTATCATTATTTTAATTTTTTTCTTTTTGCATGCTTAGAAAAATATAATTCGCTTATACCAAAAATGTACTTTGCAAGCTCAAAAATTTCCACTACCAAATTTATGTAATAGGCGAAGTCAAGCATATCAGCAAGTAATTAAAGCAAATCATAGTTGCAGAAATAACAGAGAATAAAAGAAAAATGAAAATCATTATATTTTTTAATACTTTAAAGTAACATATGCAAAGTAAAATTGTATAACTTTTTTGTTGATGATATTTTCGATGTCTCGACAATAAAAACTTGTCAAGTTGAATACCAATCTTAAATGCAAATTGAAAAACACTTTTATGCCACTTGACAGTTGCGAAGACTCACACGAGAAATTGACAACAAAATAAAAATGAAGAGCAATATGACAATGCTCGGGTGCTTATTATGGCACTTTGGTTTATTGTCTAAATATTTATGCAAAATACGTGCAAAAGTCTTTAATCTCGTTGACAACTTTCTCGAATTGTTTGATATGCAGAAAATTGAAAAGCAGAACTTTCCTGAAGACGACAACGGCTCTCACACAGTCTCACACACTCTTATACACACACACACATACACGTGCTCTTATATAAAACAATGCCAAGAGTAGGCAGCTCTTGAGGCACATAAACGAAACAGTCGAAGACAAAGCGACAACAAACACAACAAAGCAACAATGACGTTTTTCTCAGCAACAATAATAACAACACAATACACAGACACTTGAGCACATTGACAAATACATTTTCAAGGGAGTGAACTTCAAAAGCATTGAAGCACATCTGTTTTCGCAGACGTTTGCATTTCAATTTGTATTTACCTGCACGCCATAAGACGAATACAATGGAACCAGTGAAAAAGATCCAAAACTCATTCAGCAAATATGTACATCCAAAGCAAATATGTATTCGCTTAAAGGTATGCTAAGCTTGGATTACCCGATAATAGAGACAGCTATTATAGCCTGTGAACAGAGTCTCTTAAATTTTTTAGATACCAATACATACGTATGCCATTGAATAATCAAAGTAAATTTATTTTTGTTACGCTTGATCTACTTTTCGAAATAATAGGTTTAATAACAGCAAAAAATGCATGGATGATATTTGGGTAATTTTTGTATACAGCTTGCTGACCATGAAGCCTTTGTGTTATTTTTTTTAAATAAATGTATTAAAAAAAAGTCACAATTGTTCTATCGAATATTTAAGAAGAGGCATTGGTGAACAGAGTATGAAAAATATATATAGTATTAAAGTAGCCTATTAAGCTTAATGCTGCAGTCGAAAGGATAACTTGATTTATGATATTTTTTCTATATTTATAGAAACAATGTTTTTAGCGTTTCCTACTATATGAAACTAAATTCCTTTATTTCAAAATTACTTAAAGTATACGGAACAACTTCTATGTGTACCTCAAACAAGCCATAATACACTAACAAGTTGTGTACTTTTCAAAATTTCAAAAAGTAATGCAAAAATAATTATTTGAATGAGGTAGGTTTCTAACATTTGGTAATAAATATGCACATTTAGTATTATTTGATCGAAATATACTTCAATCTGGTTCTTGAAAAGTAAATAGAAGCTACTTTAAGTTTGTTACCATAATAATAATATCATAATTGTGATTGGTTGGTATTACAACTCAGAATAACATTTTAGTATTTATACGCACATGTAAGTAGATAAGATATACATTAAAGCCTCCATCCATAACAATCCAACATACGACGCGTCATTTACGTAATAATTACTTATGGGAGACGAACAGACCGACAGATACATAATTGCCTGGCTGTCTAACTCTTATCTCATTCTGTGCAGCAAGCAAGAAGCACGAGCCACATGTTAATATGCAACAATATCTTGTATCGTTTCACTCTGCCTCCGACACTGTCTCACTATCTCTTGTTTTTTTATTATGTTATAGTTACCACCGTAGAGCCAAACAACATGTTTACAACATGCATACCAATTGGCGGCAACTATACGGCAGGCGGTGTATTTGCGCCAACAACATTGGCGAATGCCTCAACGGATACATTGGCATCCGGATTCGAGGCAGCCGGATATGCTGCCTATTCGACGGCGTTGAGCGTGACAATTGCCATCGGTTGCAGTCTGCTCATATTGAATGTACTGATATTCGCTGGCGTCTACTATCAGCGGGACAAGACGCGGCTGGAGGTGAAGACTCTGCAGAAGCAGTACCAACAGCGCAGCATGCATCAACAGGTGCCATATCCGCCGGAGCCCATCAAGCATGCTCATTATCATATGGGTCACTCGCAGAGCGCCAATGTGATTGTCGATGTCGAGAGTCATGGCCAGGATCAGGCCATGTTGCTTCAAGCGGCTGCCGCTGCTGCCGCAGCAGCCAATGAGGCATCGAAGCCGCCACCGCCACATATATGCGCCAACACAGGCATGCAACAACAGCAGCAGCAGCAACAACAACAACAGCAAGCTGGCGGGAGTGGACATGCACTTAATAATGCAGCAGTAGATGCCACAAAGGCCATGGATAACTTGCCCAATGTTACGTACAGCACCAGCAGCAAACACCAACAACAGCAGCAGCAACAGCAACAGCAACAACAACAACAACAACATATGCAAATCAAGAGCATGGGCGGCGGGGGTACACAAACATTCGGACGTGGTGGTGGCAACGGGGGCAGCGGGGGTGTACCCAGCACTTCCTCCGTTGTTGTGTCTGGCAGCAGCGTCACCTACAATCCCGGCCTAATGACATTGCCAAAAGCAAGCCAATTGCATCATGCGGCAACACTAAATTATGCGCGCAACACGGCTGCCTTAAATCTGGCCGGCGGTGGCACCGCTCTCGTCGATAGTCGCGGCAATGTGCTGCTCACCAGCTCAGCAGCGACTGGTGGCAATGTCGATTGCACGATGACACTGCCACGCAATCTCAATCGCCACAATCCAACGACAGGTGAGTGTGTGTTGTTTTTATCCTACATTAATTTTTTAAGAGAGGGCAACACTCAGAAAAAGAAATAGGTAGAAAGAAAGGGTAGTTCACCTAAATTAAATAGATATATAGATTTTCCGAAAATTTAAAGCTAAATTTCTAAATATCAGAATTTGTAAAGTAATATATTAAACATCACAATGGCCTGTTCAACAGCCGAGAGAATAGTAATAATATATAGTATTTCTGAAAAGTTAAAAAGTCATCGGCAAGCGTTTTTAACTTTAAAGATGTAGTGGCTTAATTTTACAATTTACCTATAAAAAAAAAAAAACGGAAAAGCTATTTGATTTCAGGGCTGCTTTTGTAAATTGTAGATCGTATTTTTTACTGCGTGAACCATATATAAGCAACGAGAGTGTTGCCGTAAATTCAATTGATCGAATTGGTTTTGATGCAGCCACGATAAGATTGTGTGTTTTCCTCGTGTGTTTTCTGCTCTTCACGTGGCTGCTACGTGCTGCATTCGCTCAATAAATGCAGCAGCAGACAGAAACAAGTCGGTCGTGTATCGAAACAATATTGCAAAGAAGGTAGCCAGCTGGGTGAAATATGATAAGATTTCATTGCATTATGAATCGCATTTCATTTTCATTCCTCCATGTTGCTGCCGCTGCTGAGCTTGCATTTTATATTCGATTAAAAGAGCCTCTCCATAAATCCGCATGCTGAAGTTGAGTGAAATCACAATATATCAAGATATAATAAGATATATAAGAGTGTACTGAGGTGTGTATGTGGACATGTAGTTTGGTTTGGAAAAATAGGAGCAAGTAAGCTTATGCAATATCGTAGCAGATAAAAACTTGAACATTTAGTTAAGAACATCATTTCGGTTCATACACAAATATATGTGAATATATTATATAACACTATTTTTGTATACATTCCAAACAAACATTTCTGGTACGTTTCTTGTTTAATTCAACAAGTATAAAATTGTTGTTTCGAAATGTAATGCATTTTATCATGTCTTACAAAAAGTTAAGAATACCTATTAGGTGCCAGTAAGTATATTTAATAACCAGTTACATAAAAACAAAATGGCAGGCTTTGGATCAGGATTAATCTAACACCGAAAAGTGACTTGCATAATAAATATACACATATAGAGAAAGCTATACATATATAAATAAGCGATTGGAAACACAGCTGGTAGTCTGCTTGTTAGGCTGCCAAACAAGAAAGAAATATTTGAAAAATGAATGACTGGGCAATATTGTGAAGGAGCGCCAGCTCTACACATAAATTTCCTGCAAAATCACCCCAAGCAAACAAAAATATTGCTCAATCAAATCGAATGACCTTCGTGTTGTGTCTGACAAGACCAAAAACTGAACCCCTGGCTATACACTCAAATATGTCCGCGTGAAAATTGAAATTGTACTAATCAGACACAGACCCCGCTCGGCGCAAACCCAATGGTGCGATGCTAAGGCCTGACTTATCAATTGGCAGCAAAAAAATATCCGGGGCGGCAAAATACAAAAAGCAAAACTATAGCCAAGAAGGAAAATAAAATAAAAAAGAAACCAGGCCGAGAAAACATTTACGCTTCGCTGAAGTTCAACGCACTTGTGACTTTTGACCACAGTTTGCTGTCAGACAGTCCGTGTCAACCCCCAACCACAACAACAAGCCCTACCCCAACCCTGATATCAACCCCAGTTCAGAAATCGGCTTGC
The DNA here is from genome assembly GCA_035043505.1 of Drosophila setosimentum. Taxonomy (NCBI): domain Eukaryota; kingdom Metazoa; phylum Arthropoda; class Insecta; order Diptera; family Drosophilidae; genus Drosophila; species Drosophila setosimentum. Next base: position 6,048,786 of record JAWNMY010000094.1, read on the forward strand.
TTCAGCTCCGCATCCGTTGCTTCAGCTCATCCGAATCCCTTGCTGCTTGCGCCTGCTTAGCTGATCTGGACGACGGAAATGGTTGTACAAATTATGCTCTACTGATTGTCAAGGTTTTAACGGAATTTATACCCCGTACGTTTGGTAACGATGGGTATTTTGTGAATACTTTCCATATATATTTAATTTTTTTAAATCAATTATAAATACTTTTTAGTTTTATTAAGATCAAAAAGTTAAATATTACAACAAAAAAAAGTTATGATTTAAAACATTTTTATAAAATCAAATGCAAAGGACACATTAAGAAACTAATACCTGTAGTTAAGCCATTGCAGAGAAAATTGAAAAGGTTTAAGTGGCACTTATATAAATCAGCTTTTGGGCAGAAATACTAATAAGCCCATTTCCAGATTAATCCTTAATCGCCACAACGTGCTTGCTTTTGTTTGATGAGCTGTTAAATGGAGAATGTGCAGTTGCGGCAACTTATTGACAGTTTTTCGCAGCCAGCACGCTATGATGTCATAATGGTACTTCAAAAAATATGCCCGCAATAATAAAATTCCAGTTGAGCTGCCGTGACAACTGATAAATTTGATTGTCCTGATAAATACGTCAGACTGCATTCCACTATCGAGTCACGAAATGATTTAACGATAAAATTTTCAATTTCAATCGAAAGCCAATTTAACGATAAGGATTTCTGTGCTATAAACCAAGTACGAGATATGTATGTAGATAGTTTGTCAGCCTAGGATAGCAAGTCTTTTGTTGGCCATAAAACGTTTACAGTTGAAGTTATTACCTATCCGCATAAGAACAATAAAAATATCATAAAATTGTTGTTTGTTTAATGCGCGACCCTTGCATAATAATAAAATGACAACGTTAACTAAAGCTCCGACCGTTGGGCATGGTGAACAGTTAGGTCAACTTGAGTCAGGTCCTGTGCATTGAATTACGTTATTTTTATTATGGCACCCGCAGCAGGACATGAGATCAAGAGGGTCGGCGTCTGTCGTTGACATTTTTGGTCATAAATAAAATTTCAGCAATCGATAGCAACTAACAACAAATACAATGTTGTACAGGTAGAAGCCGAGCAGGCTATTTGCAATTTGTTTCATTGCCTGTTTATGAAGCGGTCGCCCGATAAACGAAACAACGGCTGAATATACAAATCTATATATATATATATATATATATATTTTATTATATATATATATGCATATATGTGTGTGTCTGTTGCCCTGGAATCAAATTACTGCTAACAGGGTCGCGCTTCTGTGCAGTGTTGCAGAAAATGTGATTAAATGCGGACAGAGATTGAAACTTGATTGAAACAAAAAAAAAAATAAAATAAACAACAGCCTCGAATTTTGCGATGTGGTTTTTATTTATACAATTTGAATATAAAGTGAATTTATAATAACTCAAATTTTCTGCTGTTTTTGACACAACGTTAGAAACATATTAAGCTGCTGACATCCCAAATACACATATCTAATTTCATTTCAATTTTTATATTAGTTCCTAAAGCTTAGTTGACATGAGCTACATTTTATTTTCAAATATAAGAAATTAAAAGTTATATTTATTTTCGTACATTCGTTGTAGTAATCCTAGCCGATGCCAATTATCACTATTGACTTGATAAAATTCGATCGATAGCAGAAAAATATATAAAAATAAATAGTAGATTAAAGTGTCTTATTTAATTTGTTAACAGTCGTTAATTATGAGTAAATATTACAAATATACGACAACCGGAGATTAGTCAGAAAACATAAAGTTTGTATTCGCATTTTTTGTTATTTAATAAATATTGATCAGACAGCTATTTATCACCTCTTCATCACCAGCTCTTTACTCTTATCCATCTAAATATCTATAATAAGGGAATTTATTTATTTAGTTGTCATTAGGGTTTTTATATAGTTGTCTTACTAGTTAATTGTAATATTTATTGTATTGTGAGTTTTTTGAAAATCTAAAATTCATTTCCGTTAAAATTTATTATGCATCCTTTTTAAAATTCTGGCAAAACGAAATTCTTGATTTAGTTGATTTGCCTATTTCTTGATTTCATTTACAGCTCAGTTCTGCTGATGCAATCAAGTGTCCTTATCCAAATGCCATGCCCATCCGAGTGAAAATTGCAGAAAATGTTGTGTTACAGTTTGGATTTGTAGCTTCGACTACATTTTAGCTACTTGAGCAGGTTTATGCACTTCGTTCGTCAGCTCTAATTGCTATTCGATAACGGCTGCAGAAGCGAAACAAAAATTGACAAAAGTCAAACCAACAATTTCCACAGCAATGAAACATAATCAGCGTGTTGTTTCTGCTGTTGTTGCTGTCAAAGCTGATTTAATAATACGCATCTCTGACAATTTTCTTAACGCCCCAACGGAAGCGGAAATTTTGTCGTGGTTAAGTGTGGGTGGGCAACACTTAATGCTGCTGGTGGGTGGATAATGCTCGCCACTCGGCATTTCGTCGCCATCTTCAGCAGTGGCAGCCAGGTACTGGTGTTCTCGGATGTGGCAAGTGCTTTTTCGCCTTGCGTTAGCATTTTCAGCGCTCTCTGCATTATTTATAATTATTGCGAAATTTCATATAATTATGCGTGGACGCATACTTCAAGTTGCCCGACTTTTCGCCAGCACAGCTGCTTGACTGCTTGGCTGCTTGGCATTCCATTCAGTTATTTATTTAAGCAGCACATTTTTCTTTCGCGCGCAGACCATAAATATTAAAGTCAACTACATTTTTGTGTCTGTGCGAAAATCCTTGCGTAATTAATGCTTGTACCCAGATTTTTTTTCCGTCTTTTTACTTTTTTCGGTATTATTTTGTTGTTGTTGTTGTTGTTGTTGTCTTTGCTGCTCTGCGCACTCAAGTGGCACATTAATATTTGTTGTCGTTGTTGCTGTCTGAAGCCATTGGATTATATAAAACGCTTACGTTGTTTAACGGCAGTTTAATGCCTCATTAGGTTTAGTGGGTTGATTTGAAGTACCATGATTTCCAGAACCATGCCACGTCTTTTAGGCTTTCAGCAATTACAATGATTATATTTAGAATTTTAGAAGCATTTAATTAATTAGGCATAATTTTGCCTCACTCCAGTGAATATTCTATGTCTTCATCTCTTCTTTTGATCTATTTAATATAATCGTAAAGCTTACTACAAAGTCGGAGCTGATGGACAAACTATTATTAGGAAAATATATATATATATATATATATATATATATATATTTATTTTTGTATTATTTGAAGTATACAAAACACATTCGCTATAATCTTTGGATCATCAACAGACAAGTAACACAATTTGATTTATTTTTTGCCATGTTTTCATACCCTTATTTTTTTATTTGCTTTTGCAATTTATTTTTAAAATAGCTGCCAGCGATTGATTTTCCTCATATACTCAGTTATTAAATTTCTGAAATTTCAGTTTGTTATTAACTTGATTCTTAGAAACTGGGTAAACTGTAACATGAAGTGGTTGCTTCTGCGATTAAATTTCAAATTCAAATAAGTGTTTCCTCAAATATTCAATTTATTGGGTTAGCTATTTTCAACGCTATCTTATAGCTTTAGAAGCCAATTGGTATTTAGCCAAAAATGTTGATTAAAGACTTACAAGTAAGCTCCAAAATTGTCCGCAGCAGCAAAAAGAGCAGCTGCTTTTGTGGTTTACATCAATCAATAAGATTCTAGAGTCAGCTTTTTGAGGGCCTTAGTCATTTTGGAATATGCCTAGAGTTAAGCACGCACAGCGTTGCTATTTCATATTTTGGATTTTTTTCGCTACTTTTCAATTTATTTGCGGCAAATGTAGCAAACAAAAAGCAAACTTTGCATACAGTTCGCAGTAAATTTGCAGTAAATTTGAAAGCTGGCGTCAAACGAGAGCCCGCAAAAAGTAAGTCGACAGCAAAAATCAACCAAATTGAGTAAAACAATGAAGCGGAAACGATTTTTGCTGACATGTGAGGGTGTGCAGGGTGATGCGTAGTGGTGCAGAGTGGCATGAGCTGAATGAATATAATAAAAATAAGACAGCAAACAAAAGACAAACGCGACCCGACTGCTAAGCCCAACACGAGTAAGTACAAGCAAGTACACAAGAGAGTCAGAGAGACGGTGTGGATGCAAAATGGATGACGGCCCCGATGTGATTGTCATCCAGATTGTCAACGTCGGGCTACCACCAGGTCCAGGACCATGAGGACATAAACAGCTTCATACAAATGTTATTATTGAAATTTCAACAGTGGCACACACACTCACTCAGCAAGCATTTATCACACATACACTCTGTGCGTATGTGTGTGTGTGTCTGTGTGAGTGTTTATCTATGTGTTCGTTGCAGAAGAGACAAAAAATATGATGAAAAATCTATTTGCAAGTCAGCCCATAGACTGTTCCCGTCTGTCACCCTCAACATAAAGCCGACTTCATCGCCCATGTCCCTGGCCATATTTATGCCACCATCCCTAGCATATGTTTGTCTTCTGTCTCGGGCCAGAAAAAATCAAAAATAGCAGCAAACTTAGGCACGCCGAAAATAACATACCCTTATACACCTAAGTCTAATTTCGCATATCATATCAACTTCACAGAATATCTGTATTTTGGCAGATATGCCAGTTACATGATATTGTTTATAAACAAAAATCGTACCCAATCTAAAAGTAAGGTCTAATTGAATAAAAATATTGATTAAGTTTCATTTTATATTGAATATTAAGAAAATAATAATAATAAATAATAATAATAATAATAAAAACAGAAATAAATATTAAGAACTAAGCAAAGGGTTATACATGACAATAACTAACTACAAAGAGTTTTAGGGGATCTGTTTTCATTAGAAAATTTGAATGCTCTCTGGCAGGGTATCTGAAATATATACATTTAAGCCATAAACCAGACATAGCCAACACATTATTCGATCTCTCATAGCTGAAGCCGTCGCATTGTGGCTTCTGATGCCGCAGTTTTGTGTTTTCCTTTCGCTTTCTGGTAGTTTTATTATTTGGTCTCTGCTTGATGATTTCGGCCAAAATGAAAGACGGAACTGCGGGCATACAAATGTCACTTTGTGTATGTGTAGTGTTCATGTTCGGTGAGGGTTGACATTCTTGTACCGGTTTGCAGAGTGAAACCCACATCTTCATTCCTCCTTTCGCCATTTGTTCGTTTGTCCTTTTATTGCTGTGCATTGCGCAGCTAGTTTGATAAAACAATATTATTTTATTGCCTCGGCCCGAGAAATGTGCACAGTGTGGTGCGGCATGTTTAGTGGTCAGTTGCGTGGTGCTGATGCCTACTACTTTGTGGTCCAGTAAGACAGACAATTTGCCGCAATAAAGGGTCGACTTTAAGAATGAGCCTGATTTGGTCAAACAGCTTGCGTTGTGCTTTGAAACCTTAGAGTAATTAATGAAGAATATACAAATTTACGGATTTAAATTAATCTTAAATTATTTTCTTTTGTGTAACTGTAGCTAATAAGCAATCAAAACAAAATATTTTATCATTTGAATAATGAGCTGATTATAAGAAACGAATACTGGAAGAGCACAAACAAATAACTGGTATCCCAAATACTCGTTCTAATTAAAATTTTAAAAGTCTAATGAATTTCAAGTTAATGAAGCAGGATTAAATTTTTAAGGCTTTAGCTATAAATAAAACAACAACAAAAAATAGGCGAGCAGATTGAATACATTGAAGTTCGATGAATATGATGATATAAATAATAAGTACTAGTGAAGTGTGTAAGAAGAAATATTATTTAAATTAAATTTGTGGAAATTTAAAAGGTAAAAGACAGATAAACTTATCTGTAATAAAGAAGCAAAAACTGGACGTTGTCACGAAATATGAAACTCATTAGCGGAACATCTATTATATGTTTCCACAGGTCTTTCTATTCTATCTGAATAAGCTGATTTAATTCAATTTAGTACAGTCTTTTTTTCTGCTGCACACAATGCAATCCTATATGAATTAAAGATGTAATCTAATCGTATTTACTTTTTAAATTCTAAATTTAAGCATGATGGCATACTTCCCATGAACTTTTCCTCAGTACAACGATGCTTTCAAAATTTCGGTTAAGCTTAGCAATAGTTAATTAAAACCTTATTTAGCTTTTGCCGCTTGAAGTATTCCATAGAGCTAAAGCTGCAAGACAAAACTTGAACATTTGTTACCCAAAGTCTAATCCAGCCAATACATTTCTCGATTCACTCGGACAGCTCGGACAGACAGTCGGGCAACAAACATAAATCTACATGGTGGCACTCATAAATATTTCATTGATGTGCTTCGTTGCTCAATTTGTTGTTATTGTTGTTTTTGTTGTTGTTTTTGTTGCTGTTGCTTATAAGTGAAATATGTCCAGTTGGGCGTGCAGACTTTCATTTCCTTGGCATTTCCTGTGCAGAGAAATTCTCTTATATATTATTTTTCCTTTTCCTTTTATTTTTAATATGCTCATTCAATTTGCTTTCGCCCTTGTATCTGCTGCTGGTGTTGCCCCGTTCGATTGCTACTTGGTCGTCGTGTCCTTTATTGATGACATGACAAACAAGGTACGATTTCCGTGCACTCAAAAAGTTCGAGAACCATTTTTCTTTCGCTGAATTCGCTTCAAGTTTCCTTGGCTATTGTATCTGTATGCACATTAACTTCATTTTGCAATCATGCGCACCATAAATCCAATTTAATTGTGCTGCTCATACACACACACTTACACAGAAAACAGATCCATGCGCTTAGCTTGGCACAGTTCACGTTGCGTATACTTAATATTTGTTCGCTCGTGCGCTCAATACCCGGCTCAAAGCTAAATAGACGTACATAAATTTTCCTCGATATCCGTTTGATTTCTTCGCATTGCATTTTGAAAAATAGACTTTTTATACTGTTGCTTCAACGGCAAATCTATACTCAAATCATGCTCACCCATCTCTTGCACTTACCGGACTGATTTAGTACGCACAATTTTCTGCCAACTTGCAGGAAACTTTCTGAGCGTATGTTGTACTACCTATTCGGCGAGGCCCAGTCACTTGATGTGATTTATATGTGATTGAAAAGCTTAAAATTGTATGCTAATGCGGCTTCGCACAGAGTCATTTGTAAAGTTGCCGCTCCAATTGAATTTAAATGGTTCGTCCATTTGGCAGTTTGACTGAACGATTGATAATTTGAATGTCATTAGACGGTCATGGGTCATGCTGAGAGTGCGGTCAAAATATATCAACACAATTTATCAACAATCATGTCAATCAGTGGTATTATTCATTTAACAATAGTTGTTACCAAAATATTTTGGAATTTTCTCATTATTGGATTGATGTCACTGTAAAGGAATACCAAAAACTAAAGACTTTAACCCTAAAACATGTAAGCTTTATTTACACGCATAATCATCTTAAAAAAAAACTCCAGTAACTTATTTCCATATATTTAATTTATAGACAAAATTAATTTATTGCCCTTGGAAAGATTCCACAGACTAAGTGAAAACATTTTAAATAAAAAATGTATATAAATCGCTGATAAAATATGAAACAAAGAGCTATCCAACCAATTAGAAAAATTATCTGTGTTTTTTGTGAATATATGATTTGCTTAAATATTCCAACTTCTATATTATGGAATGACTGTTAAGGTATAATATATAATATATAATTCTTGTATAGGTAAGAAGTAGAAAACTTGCTCAACAGTAAACAAATAAAATCTATATACATTCACTTTAAAATTAATGTCGTTAAGCTCAGCTTTTGCGGGAGGTCAGAACTTGCACGCCGTGACCAAATGGAGCACATACATCGAAAGAGCACATGGCACTAAATCAACGACAACATTAAATCAGCAAAATTAAGCAATAAACTCGCTTACATTTGTGCACAACTCATTAATGCAGAACACAAACACATACAGGCACGCACATACACGTCCCTTTGAGGATACGCAATGCACACTTCGCTGCACTTGTGCCGGGCCACTTAGCTGCGGACAGAAATTAGAAGGCCGCAATGCCAAATCGTCCACTGGGTGCTGGATATTGGCTGATGGTCTCTGACTCACGTTCCAGTGTTGTGGTCAAGGGGATCATGCATTGCATGTGGAATCAGTGACCACACTCAGAGAAAAAAATACCCGCGAATTTTGAAAAGATATTAAATTCCGATGTGGGTCTTCATAAAAATCAGAGATTCTTCATTAACTCCAGATTTATTAATAATTTAGAATATATATTTCGAATTCATTAATGTTTTATGTTTACAAACAATTAATAACTTTTAAAATAGATTACTAAGCATATAAACCAGTCAGCCGATAGCCAACATAGCAGTCGAGAGATTAATTTATAATCAAATATAGTCTGAAAGTTGGCATTTTTCGGAATTGTAGGGCCATAATTTTCACTTTGAATAAACTTAATTCGTAACTTTCGAATATCTTTCTAAGATAAATATTTTTACCTTATGCCGATTTTTTGAAAGTTTGTTGAATATTTTTCTGCATGCAGCTTTGGGGCAAATGGGAAAGCTTAATTTGAGTGCCCATTTTTTGTAGAGTTATGTATGCTGCATTTCCGACCTTGTCATTTCATACTAATCAACATCCGTTCAAAAATTGTTGAGTCCATAATTTCTGGTGTTGCTGGCGCTTGTGTAATATTTGCCATTTCTAGGGGCATTTGTTACAGCATTTGCATTGTGATTGCAAGCGGGTCGCTTGTGCATTTTGTACAACATTGCGTATAAGTGACGTGCATATAAATTAGAATTGCTTCGCTGCGGATCGCATTTTGGCCCAACAACAACATCAAACCCAAAAAATTACAAAATGTATGGAAATTGAAAATTTATTGCATACCAAAACGAAAAACACATACGCACATATACAGATGCATATCTGCTCGTATTCATTTCACATTACGCATACGCATCGTTGTCAATTTCATATTCTGAATTGAGGGCAATTCTCGCCGGACACCAAAAGGGAAATTGCACATGTACGAGGAGTCGCACTTCCTTTGACCTTCTACTTTATTATGTATTTTGCTATAACGAATACGTGCTTTGCTGTATATGTGTGGATGTGTTTAGTTGGCAAAAGGCTGCTACTTAAAGTAAGCCGAAGCTTGCTTTGATCTAGCTCTAAGCTTGCAGGCAGCTTGGGTCCTCTTTTAGCCTAGCGTCAATTGACTCTTACCTTGACTGCTCTCAGAGGTGCCTTGCCCATTGAGGATTTATTCCTCCATTGAGAAATTATGAATGTAAGCAACCCGCTTAGATTATATGGCATAATAAAAAGCAAAATTAAGGCCAAGAGACTTTTTGAGCATAATTGTGGTATTTGCCATTACTACCTTATGTAACATTCATTAACTTTATGAAGCCACATTAACTTTCAGTTAATAAAAAGCAGAATTTCTCATTAAAAGTAAAAAATATATGTTATTAATTTTCCTTTACCAATATAATAAAAAAATATACAATATCCTAACACTTGTATTACTATAAGTCTTATTTATCAATGGGAGGAAGGCTAGAATGCAGTTGTGCAAAAGTAAGTTGCAGACGGATCCATATGCTCTTTCGCTATAATGACTTGGTAACTTAGACAACTCTATTTAATTACATATGTAATTAAGCACGCTTCTAAAAGCCATAACAGACAATAATATGATGCACTTTGCATTATTTCATTATATTGCCAAAGCAACTAATTATTGTAGTTTAATTAGACATCTGCAATTAATGAGTGATTATTACACGACAGGGCCTGTCATATTGTCTGACATTTTAGCAAGCTCACCAATAAAAGCTGCATTCTATTTGCAATATAGGCAAACAAATTAACTAACACACACAAAAGCATACACACACACACACACACACACAGAGCAATCTGTTATTTATAAGAGTTGTATAAAGAGTAGGGATTATGGGGTTGAGATTGTCACATTATTTGACATTCGGTCGCAGGGCAAGAGATAAAATATCAAAATGTTAGCATCGTCAATAGCTGCACACATTTGCACTTTTTGAACGATGAGTTGAACGACATGAAGCAGGAAAATATATATTAGCAGGAGGTGAGTGAGTGGGAGTTGGAGTTGGAGTTGGGGGCCATGGCAACTGGTTGGCAATTGAATGGCATACAAAAAGCGCAGCAGACCCAATGATGATGTCGATGACAACAATGACGGTGACGATGACTATGACGACGATGTGTGTGTTTAATATTTAACTTTGTTGTTTACAAATTGATTTTTGTTGGGGTGGCTGTTGCTGTTGTTGCTGATGCCGCTCGTCAATAAACATTTGCTTGATAAAATGCCGACATATGCATAACGACATAAGTAGCTTTAGCTTACATTCTCCCTATTTTTGCAGAACTACAACAATATCAACAACATCAGCAACAACAACAACAGCAAGTTGGCAAACATCAGGGAAATGGTTCTGTTTTAACGGGCATGCAGTCGCATCATATACGTGGGCCACGCCCACCACTGCGTACAGCGTCATCATCGACAACGACAACCACCAGCAGTAGCAGCAATGGACCCGCAGGCAATATGCTACTCGACCAGACGCCATCGGGCGGCAGCAGCAGCAGCGGTGTCAGCAGCGCACCCAGCTCCTCCAAGGGTCACATGGTACATGGCCACACACACGGCCACATGTCGCACGCCCACGGCGAGAGTCTGGGCATGAGCTCATCAGTCACTACAGCCCAACAGCAACAACAGCAACAAGTGCCACAGGCAGCTATTGATGAGATGCGCGTCTGATAGGTATCGGTCTTTGAGTTGGACTTATAGTCATCAACTGGGTAAGTTCAACATCGCACAGACTTCGTACAACATTCAAAGCAAAGTTATAGTTCTAGCTCTACAAGCTTTACAAAAAAGAGTATGAAATATACAGAAAAAAAGTCGCATTGAAGGTCAGAGAGCCTTCTGTTGTTGTAAAATATTATCAACATTTTTCTAAATATATGTAAATTTTTTTAAAATAGAATTCGTTCAAAGTAAATTTGAAAGTTGAGTTTTTTAAAAAGTATCTTATCGGAAATTCAGTAAAATAAAAAAAAAGAATTTTGAATTTCTAAAAATGTTATTTCATGATGATAACTGCGTAATCGCTACAGTTAAAAAATCAAAAATATTAATTAATAGATGCAAGAAGACTTATTCATATTTTTAGTATATATAAAAACACTAAAATGCGAGCAGCTCTGCAAGACAAGCTCTCATATTATGCCATCTCTTTCTCACACATGCGCTCGCATATGTATGTATACGAATTTTTAAAATTGTGGAATATATTGCTATCGATATTCGATAAACGGAGGCAGTTATCGATAAAACAACGCAAACTTGATCTGCGCCTGGTATACGAGAACCTATATTCCAAATTTGAAGTCTTTAGCTTTTGTAGTCTCTGAGATCTGCGTTTTGACCCTGACGTTTCTTACTGCCTGTTACATATTTTTGCACAAAACCATTATTTCCTTTTTACCCATTTTTAATGGGTTCAGGGTATAAATATATATAAGCCTATAAACTAATAAAAATTTATATTTATTCAAGACCTATTCAGGTTTATTTAAATTTCTCATGTTCATTTAATGTGCTTGTAACTATATGTTGACAGCGTTAGCTAAAGCATTCCAAAATATGCCTGCATGAATGACAAAAACAAATAGTTAAAGCCTTTAGTATCGTGAGGTTGAGAATGTTGACGAAAAGGGAAAATAAAATTTGGCCACAGTGCTGATCAAAAATAACAAACGGCATGCAAAAAATGTTTGCTCTTTATTTGAAAAAAAAAATAAAAATAACAAAGATTGACGGCAAATCTCCGGGCACCAGGTTTTTTGCTCAAATGTCAGAGCTGCTGACATGGAAAAATGTGAAAGGCACACGAGGACAACAAGTCTATACACATACTTTAAATAAAGTCATGAGAATACAAAATATGTTTGGCAGCCAGCACGCATGAATTCTAAAAAAATATTTGGCATTTCAACAAAAGCATGCTTTAGGCAGTTTATACCTTGGTGGGTGAATACTTCACCAAAGTCAGCAAATTATTTGCAAAGTTGACCCTGCATTTGAAACCGTAGAGAAGTACAACTTCTGAAGACAGAAATATAATAAAAATTAACATTACTCCGCAAACAAGAAAATCTAAATAATAAATTTATTTGCATATACGTTAATAAAATTAAAAATTTTTTGCTCAAATTTACTCCAAAATTTTAGGGAAGATTGTGTGGAAAGAACTGGTTCTATAATACAAATATATCAACATTTTTGTAATTAAAATGCTAAAACAAACCTGTTTAATTTTTTTAAAGGTTGCATATATTTAAAACAGAACAGAGTATAGGAACATTGCGTAGAATTTGGTATTACGTCCTGGTTGCTGTGCGTCTGAACTCGATTAATTTAAAGCTAGTCACTACTGTTCTTAGTCTAACTATCGGAATAATTAAAAAAAAAAAAAAATGTAGCAAAAAAACCCTTTGAAAGTAGTTCTAAAAAAAACACAAAAGGAAAAAAACTTTCTAGTCCGGGATATTTTTCTTCTTAGTAGATAAAGTTAGTTGACAAAAGGCAACTCAGACACCCTATGTTCAGCGCAATTGCGTAGCGCGCTGACCACTTGCAGCGACTTTAGTTTTTCCGAGTTCGGGGAATGGGGTTGCGCTTTGTATTTTAGGGTTTCCGGATGCGCAATCCTGTGTGTGTGTGTGTGTGAGTGTGTGTGAGTGAGTGTGCCCATTAATTCAGATGGTAGACAATTAAATTTGCATTTCCTTCATTATTTTTTTTTTTGTCGTTTCGTTTTCGTTTACACCTGGCTAACGTGGCCAACTCTAAAGTAGCCACCAACATGCCAAAAGAGACCCAGGTTGCGCCACGCACAGCATCACCTTCGTGACTTTTAGCTGATTAACATTTGCGCCGTTTCCTCTGTGCTCTGGTATTAGGGAAAATGCAATTTTCCTACGAAAGTAAAAAGCAACAGCAGCAAGTGGCAACCTTTATGTAAATTTACACCCGCATTTTATAAAGGGTGGAGGGATAATACATACTTATTTACATACCTAGATATATATACATATATACATATATACAAGCAGCGTCAGCTAGCGGATGGCTAGCGAAGTGTATATGTGCTAAAAGCGCAATAAACATTAATTTTCTTCATTTTGTTCATTTTGTTTCTGCTTCTCCTGTTGCTCGCTGTACATATTTTGGCACTTGTTTAAATTATGATCAAGACAGCCTGTAAAACTCACAGTTAAGAAAAGCAAAAAAAGAAAAAACCAACTAGTTTGGATTTTATTTTAATCTAATGTAAAGATGAAATCAGCTAAACAACTGGATTCCCTAATATTGTAAGAGCTTCAGTCATAAAAAAAAACCTTAATCTAGAAGATGCTATGAAACTTTTCTTAACTGTAAATTCTATGAGATTTACCTTGATTTTAAGTGACTTAATCAAAAGCATTTAAATATTAGACTACTCAACTATATAATAACAAGACATACAATATATTTTTTTATACGTTTCGTCATTTTCATCTAAAGTTAAATAATTGAGTATTCTTTGCTGACGCCTTTATAAAACTTAAATATGCATGCATTAAGACTGTTTGTAACAATTCTGGTTTTCATAAATAATAAAGTTTAGTACATGAATGATGACTTAAGCTACAATTTTCCAGTTTCAATACATTCTGCTTTAAACCTAAACAAATATTAAAACCATAGAGATTTACACATTTATTAGCGCGTTCTTGTCATTAAACAAAAATTATACTATTTGCCTTTGGGCTTATAAAATTAATTGATTGTTCAATTAACTAAAAGCAATTATGCCAAAATTTAGTTTGCATTCCATGTTGTAATTGATTTTGCCTAAGACCATTGTGTCAATACATTTACATACTTAAGGACATCAAATGAATTAAATCCCATAATCTATTTAAAATATTTTGATTACTGTAGATCGAATATAATTTAAATGTCTGATTTAAGGCTTATCGTTGCTTGAAATTGCCCCCTTCCCCCCTTTCACACACACACACACACACCCGCAACCATCAAGCATCCCATCTCTGAGTTGAAATGGGAGCTAAATGCAAAACTTGATAAGCTTGCTGCAGCTACGTGGGGAAAACTTTATGTAATTTAGTTAAAATTTTAAATGTACATATATGAATGTGAATATATATGAGTGTATATCGAGGTGTATGTGTGTGTGTATGTGTGTATTTAGGTAAATTCCCCTACACACTTCTGTGATAAACATGTTGTGTAATTAGTGCACAAGTTTCTAGAGCATTAGCCAACACGCGTGGTATTAATGGGATAAACGCAACTGTTTGGTTTACTTACTCATATGCACATAAGTAATTGCACTTGGTATTTCCGGAGCTTGAGTTTACCAAATTTATTAAATAATCAAATTCATAGCCATGTGTTGAAGTATGTACAAGATATCTTTCCAGAAATCGTTACGTCTAAATTCAGGTTTGAAGATATGTATATATTTGATTTGAAGATATATATATATATATATATATATATATCTTCAAGAGCATAGTATTTTCACTTTTATTATAACATATATTAAATACAAGAATAAAGAGAAATAATCTAGTATTAAAAATAAAATCTATAGAGTTCTTAGTTGCATTTCATAAGCTATTTAATAATAGTATATTATACTATTTTTAATTAAATTAAATTTTTCAGAAATCAAAAAGAGCTTATTTCCGACCACTTACTGAAGACTACCTAATTAATCTTTAAAAGCAACTTTGGCCTTGCTTGGTAGTTCCTTAAGAAGCAGCTTAAAATCTGAGCGTATTTTGATGCTCTTTTCATGTTTTACTTTCATGCCAAGATATGCAAAGTGCCTGCACAAACATGCGTGTAATACGTTAATTATGGCCTGAACATACTTATACACACACACCCACCCACTGACACACACGCACACACACACACACACACACACACACATTGAATGAGTTGAGTAGAGCAAAATGCACACATTGTAGCAACGATTTGCATTACGGGCATTGCTCAGCTATTGCAGCTTTTAGTTTTCGCAGCTATCTTCAGTCAAGTCTAAGCGCAACGACCACCGCCTACATAGTTCTGCGTAACTTCCACAACTTTGCCCCCCACCCCAACCTATCCCCTGCATCACCCATCACCTATTTAGCTCCCCTGCTGGCAATCTGCTCCAAATTGCGCACTCAACTGTATGCCACACGGCCAACAGTTGTTACCAGGGGTACCTTGGGGAAGGACCATGATGGAGAAGCGTTTGAGACGAGGGTGGGGATGGTGAACCGGAGTTGCCAGCAGCCCGACAGTGGGTCGGGTGAACGAAAACAAAGGGCAGCCCCGCATTCTGCATCTGCACTTTAGTTTTGCACTTTTCGCTTTCTTTGCATAAATTCCCGCGACCCGGGCACAAACCGAGTTTACTGTGCTGCAAAAATGAGCACGCATAAAAAAAAAATAAACAAAACAGAAAAAACTGTATAGTAGTGGCAAGAGGCATTGCGGGGGCGGGGCAACGCGCTAGATATAAGCAAATGGTGTACAAGATTTTCCGTTGAATTTTAAGCCAAACACAAAGACATAATGGGAAACGGCAACAGAGCGCATTGAAGTATGCGACGGCAAAGCGGCAACGGCAACACCAAAAAGACCAGCTGGCAAATACAGACACACATTCAGTTACACTGGAAAAAATCATAATTATATTGGCGCCAAAGATAGCTTAAAGTGAATTTTAGAAAGAGTCTATTTTAGATATATATTTCTTAATAATTAAGTTTCCTGGATTGTTTATTAAGATCGAGCGCTTCAACAAAATGTTTATTTAAAATTATAAATTATTTAAAAAAAAAAAAGGAGTAAGTTTTTTTAGTTTCTAGAAATACTGTCTACCTTGAAGTGTTATTCAGCTTTTCCGAATATTATAATTTTCTTATTTTTTTCAGAGCGATGTTAATTTTTGAGTGATTTTTTGTGCATTTTTTTTTCACTGTACACACATACAATCTCACTCACATATACGGATACAACAATACAAAGAATTTTCAGGGCCAGTCAACGGAATGGCAGAAATGAACAGAGTGATGTGAGACTTCTGAATGCGTCTGTGACTGTGGTTGAGCGTAGCCTCATGGGCTGTTAGTTTGGGGCGTGGCAATGGCAGCTCTCAAGGCAACTTGTTCGTAAACATGGATCGTAAACTTTGATGGGAAGACAACTACAACAACAGCAGCAACAGCAGCAGCAACAACGACAACAATAACAAGAATAACGCTGATGCACACAGTTGAATCTGCAGCTAAAAACAGACAAGAGGTCATCAGAGATAATTTAGTACCTCTTTGCGATACTTGGCCGACCCTATGCCTGAGTGGCTTCACAGCGCATCATAACTTGCAACATTTCTGAATTCGAATTGAAACTTTATGATGCGCCAGAGATTCGCCTAGCACTTGACCCAAATGACTTTCGAATGGCAAAATGAGTATTCTGATTGTGTTGACATACACAATATCATTAATTATGACACACTATCCAATAACATTAATTATGACACACTATCCAATCAGAAATCCATAATTAGGAACACTTTTTCCATTCGCTGCATTTTCTTTTTTGTCTTTTTGCCTACAAGATTTTCCCATACATAGCATATTGAGTCTTAAGTATACACACTTCAATAGCATCGATACTCCAAACTTATATTTTGTTTAGTAATAATAAAATATCGGTTAATTTTTAATTATTTTTAGATGTTATAGTTTTTCTAAAACACAGCAAACATTTTAATAAATTAATTTCTTTATTTTGAGCAGAAATCCTTGTCATTAGTGCCTTAACTTCTTATATTAATGGATATATAATTTGTATTTACAATTTATATAAAAATTAATTTTAGTAAATCAAATTTTCAAAAGTTAGAGATTGAAGTAAAAATAATAATGTTGCAGTTGATTTTAAAAACAATTACAGATTCAAATAAGAGACAATCATATCTCGAAGTGCGGACTGGACTTGTTTTCATTTCAGAAACACTCGATCCTAAACTAGATTAAGTATATATATGTGGTATTAATAAATTACTTATTTATTAGACCTTTTTAAAATGCAGTAAAAAATGTTTTATTCATTATTACGTAAATATATATATATAAAAATATATATAAAGTTAATAGTAAACATTTTTAATATGCCTTTGTTTTAAATAACAATATTTATGAATATAAATATATTATGAATATAATAATACAAATGAAAAAGCTATTTTAACAAAATACATAGAAAAAATAATTAATTAATTCATAAATAATCAGAGTAATTGAATTTGATATGGCGTAAAAAAGCAAAGGAGTGATATTTTCAATATGTTTAACGTGGAAATACCGAGTAACACATATTTATTTATAGAACGCAAATAAAATGAATTGATTGCAGTTTCCATTTATTAAAAAATATAATTAATTAGCTGGAACTTTGACGCTAATGCAGATGGTCATCGAAATGCTGGCGCTGCAAGAGAAATTAATAAATAGTTTTGGTTGGTTGTTGTTTTTACTTTTTGATTGGTTTGAACCGAACGCTAATTAACTTTTAAAGAGGTTAAAAGCCAATTGCTGAGAGCTGTTAAAGAGCTTGTAAACACAACTAGACTAAGTAAATCCTGATGAAATGAAATTCATTTTTGATGTTGTTTTTTTTTTTCTTTTTTGTGCCACTTACAGGTCCATAGAAACGTTGCGAGCGGAAACGCCCGAGGAATTCTATGCGCTGAAAGAGGCACAACAACAACAACAACAACAGCTGAACGATGACCCGGATGACAGCCAGCTCAATGCAGTACACGATACAACAAAAGCAACAGCAACAACAGCAACAACAAAAACAACAACAAAGGGTAAAGGAACGGGTGAAAAAGTGGATAAAAAGCTGCAATTGAAGAAACTCAAATTTCGCCGCGAGTTGCACGCCTTGGCGCTGGAGGGTGGCGATGTGGCACGTGGCTATTGCTCATGCGATGAGCAGTGGACAACAAACTCATCACTGTCGCCCACATCGGTGACTATGTCGCCCACACTGACGACAACCGGAAGTGTTAACACCAAGCCTGATGTCGCCGGCATCAGCAACGGTATTGTCAAAATGACAGCATTAAAACCGCGCAGCTCAGCCGCTGGCATTCGCCTGAAGCAACAGCATCATGTGCGCTTCTCGGATGAGAAGAACTTCTCAGATTAGGCCGAGAGTGAAAGAGAGAAGCATAATGAGAATGAGAAAGAGAAAGAGAAGAGAGAGTACTCGTAAACTACTAGACTGCACCTAATCTCTGTTTAGTCTATAAGCAACATTTTGCGTAGCATTAAGCAAACTGGTTGACATTTATAATATAAGACCACAAAATGAAAATAAAAAAAGAAGTAAATATGCAAATCGTATAAACTGAAAATATTTAAGCGTTGTTAGGCGAAATCATAAACTAAGAATGAAGAATGTGTAGTTAAAAGTTTGTAGCACTTAAGCTCTGTGTAAATACATACACTTAGTCAAATAGAACAAAATGTTAGTCAATGTCAGTGTTTAGTTACTAATTAGATCTGTTATGAACTATATATATAAATATATATATATATAATGTGTCTGTAAGCTACATGGGTATATAAATATCGATCATTTTATCGTTTAAATGTAGCACACAATTTTTTCTACCATTCAGCAACTAGTTAATAATAAATAAGAAAGGAAAATGGAAAAAATCATGTCAAAAAAAATAACTTTCTGATTAAATGTGTCAATAATTTGGCAAAACAAACAAAAAGCACATGCAAGAGTTTTATAATTAAATTGACGTTCAGCATTGTAAATAAATTAGTAACTAAATAATATAAAAGACATAAAAATAAAATGGAAACCAATATAAACTAAAACAATGTGGTATTATTTACTTCAAGTAAAAAAAAAAAACAAATATTTAAAATGCATACAAAACAAATACAAAAACAATGGCTCAACATCAATTCCATTAATATTAACAAAAACATAATTATAATAATTCAATCCAAAATGAATAGCAATTACGAAAATGCTAAAATACAAATAAAAACAATGTTCTGTTTGACCTATTATGAAAAAAGAATGTGTTAATTATTATTTTTATACATCTTGTGTTCAAATTTTTAATGGATTCGCTATATGTGGCATTTAATTACATAGTGCGAATTAAATAGTGTTATTCACCGACACATTAAAACAATCACTTGTAGGTAAACTAATTAAATAATTATTTTATTAAAAGCGCCGGGGATTATAACAAATCAAAACTGAATTAACTGATTAACAACCAAAAACTACCGTTAATTTAATTTATTGCATTTTAACTTGGCTTTTAAGTATTTTTTTTTGTTCTGCTTTTTGTTTGAATTCAAACCTATTATAAAGTGTATAAATCAACTTCAAATTCCACTATTAAATTTTAATTTTGTGTTGAGCTTAATTTAACTGTAATTCAATAAGCAACCACAATTTATTTGTATATAATAGTTATTACCATTATTCTCTAAAAACGGTCAAAATTTAAGCAACAAGAAATTATATAAAATGTATTTATGGCAAAATTTATAATCGTCTAGTTACAAATACGAAAACAATAACATTAAGTCATAATAATGAAAAATAAACCAACCGAAAAAAAGGCAGAAAATAAACAAATACAATTAAAATAAACCCTATTATAAAATGACCATTTTTATTGCTTACCATTTTTGGCGAAGTTTATAGTCAAACGTTGTTGTATGCGTAAGTATGTATAGAAAATTTGTTTTTATTAAAAAAGTGAAAGTGAATTTATTTAATCAAATATGATTTTATTAAATCACATTACTGAGCAAAGCAAAACATCGAGGCAAATAATCTAATGTACAAAATGAGAACTACAGTTGAAATCTTAGAAATATGATTAGCAGGTCATCAAATAACAAATTTAATCTCCGATTCCGGTTTTAACAACTTTCTCCCATTGATCTCTCTAGTTTTTTACATAGCCGAGTTGCCTAAAAATCCCTTAGCTGTATCTCAAATAGCTCAAAAACATTAGGCAACTGTTGCAGATCTCTTCACGATATGACAGAGCTATTTGCCATACACCTCATATGGATCTCCGCTCAAAAAGACATTAAGAAAACATATCCGATAATCACCCCTGGCAATTGGCTATTTACATCCAAGCCACAGAAATAAACAAGTGCCTCGAATATTTATAAATAATATAAAATTTGATCTCTCGGAATAATTATCTTTATACTAATCTTAAAATACTAATGATTAATTACACCACCGATTTATAATTATGTATTCTGAATAAAGGTGAGCCAAAAGTATAGCGATTTTCTAAAATTAAGTACGATTATTTGTGTAATATAGAAATGGATGTAGTCCATGAGATATCAATGAGACAATGAGACAAAGCATAACTCAACCCCAAAATAACTGAACCTAAATCAATTTTTAAATAAATCATCAGTAGATTTTAAATATTTACAAAAACTAGTACAAAGTCGAGGATATAATTAGCCTTTATTTGTATTTATATGTGAGTGAATAAGAACAAATTTAAAGCACTTAAAATGGATCACTTCTTTTAGTCAGATAAAAAAAAAAAACAAGTCTATAAATCGTCAGCGTACAAGCCTCAGCAAAAGTCCCTAATCCTTTCCAATCAAAGCCTCAATGACATTTATTTGCTTCGATGTTTTGCTCAGCGATGTCTTCTTTCACACATCATAGTCGATTGAGGGAAAAGCGATACTAACAGCTAATAAACGACTGTAAAACCATAAGTCCCACCCACTCAAAGGGCTCTGGTATGACTTTATTTTAAATGCTTTCGCTTCTACCATTTTGTTTATTATTTCTTTCTTTTTTTTTTTTTTTATTTGTTGTGTTCGTTTACAATTTTAATGGCCGCTTTTTATGGTCACGTGGCAGCATCCCAGTTCCCAGCATGCAGCGGTTATTAAATAAAGTTTTATGTGCCCAATAAAACACTATGAGAATTCTGTGCCAAGGACAGAGATGATAGCATCGATGTAGTACACAGAGCAAAAACCAAAATACATTCTAAAAGCATTAATCTTGACTCCAAAACTATATTAAACGACAAATTTTCAACTGAAATTAAGATCAACAATATCTACTCATGATTCTTTTAATAATAAAATATTTTTTATTTTATTTATTTTTTTTTTAAATTTTTTTTTGTCGGCGTGTAAATGGATGTTTTTTGAGCCAAGTCCTTGCCTTTGCCGCGGCGAGAGGGCAATGGAATTATTGTTAAGTCCAGCTGCAAACATGCCTCAAACCCAACTAAACGGAATATGACCTCCTCGTGAATCCTGCCTTCGCATAGCTGTGGCATGCAAATGCATTTGCATATATTAACTAGCTAGTAGCCACTGCAACCCGACAGCAATCCGCTGCTTCCTTTGGGAGCTGCTGGTGCTGCTTTTGCAGCTTGTTGATGTTTGTCCAAAACTATTCCAATTAAATTGCCAACAAATAAAAAAATATAAAACACTTAAAAAAAATTTCCCGCTGGGCATTTTGTTGCTGTTTCTTCTGTTTGTTGTCTCTTTTCCCTGCCCAACACTCTATCCTTTTGGCATGCTTTGTTGTTTAGCTTTGTGTTGCATGCAACGCGACCAAAGAGACGCCGCACATTTTTATTGTACGGTTCTTTTTAATACCCTAAAACCCAAAAACCATTTAAAATTGTTTTGAAAAAAAGTGTAGAATAAAATTGTGCAAACATTGTGCAACAAAGGAAAGCTTCTGAGTAAATTATTGAGCTCTCATTTATGTTGGGAATATTGATCAGCCCATTTTAAAGCTATAAATATGAAAACAATGATAACCCATTGAAAGTCTAAGAAATTGGTTTGTCAATGTTTTCGTTAAAATCAATAAACGATGAAGAAAACTATTTTATTATATTTTTATTATGCTTTATATCGCATTATATCACTTTATAACCAACAACAATGCATTATTAAATTTTATATCTGACATGACCTTTTTATTCTTTTGTAAGTGAAAATTTAATTTTAACAATCGCCAACAACTACTTCATATAAATATATATATATATAATATATATATATATATATATATATATATATTTATTAGCTATCCCATCTTTCTTGTGGTTGTGTAAAAAAAAGTTCATAAATTTTTAATTAAGTTTTAACTATTTTTCTTATGGCTATCCAAAACATATATAATATTAATATTATTTTAACCGCAGCTGTATGATGTGTGGGTATTTTGTTTTCTCGCTGCTACAAGCTGTATTTAATTACTTTTATCTAAGTTAAGTAAATGATATCAATAATTTATAAACATCAAATAGAAGGATTTGAATTTAAAATCGGTTACAATCATTTTAATTAGATAAGCATTTTATTTTTCTATTTAATGGAATTCCCTTAAATAGGCCTTTAGTTTTATTATGAAAAAAAAAAACAGTTTATAATTTGCGAGGAAATCATTTTTAGGTAGCAAATATGAAAAAAAAAATCCCTATCTAAAATCAGTCTTGCGTCCTATTTCTTGTTGATGCTTATCAAATACTTTTCTATATTCGTATACCACCAATTACCAGGGTATTAACTAGTCAAGATACATGTGGTTTTTCTTAATTTTATGTTGATGTTTTTTCCGAAAAGTTAAACCTTGCCAAAGCAAAAGTTTTAAGCGCAAATTTCATTACGTGCTTGAAAATGTGTCGATGGCAGCTTCTGTCAGTGTATTCGTTTCAAAAACAGACACACACACACACACAAACATTAGTGTGTGTACATATACTTATACATATATATATACATGCCTGTAGGCTAAATTAATTTCAAGTTAAACAAATTTGAAGTATATTTAGCCATTTAAATGATTGCAACTTATCTAAACAGAAGTTTATTTTGTTATATAAATTTCTGTTGTTTTTTTGTTATTAACATAATTAAAATGGCATAACTTTTTGTTAGGCATTGATTTGCGCATATCAGATTTCATCTTGTTTGGATCAATAGACCCATTTTAACACGTTTAAATTTCATTTATATTAAAAGTACATTTGATTTAAAAAAATATATATATGTGTATTTTCACACCATTTAACAGCAATTATTTAAATACAATTGACAAGCTGATTAGTATATAAAACATATTTCATTCAATTAAATTATACATATGTTGATCATAACTGTGCATTACATTTTTATTATACATATACCCCTTAAAAACACATAAACACACATTATAATCAAAAATATATTCTAGATCTATATAACTAGAAATCTCAAACTAAAATTTAATTAATTTTTGTGTTCTTGTTTATGATTTGAGATAAAAAACATACTTGCTGACTTCAGTTTTTCCAATCTATAATGTCGAACTATTGAATAAATTAAGATTTTCAATTTGGTTTTTAGAATGGGCACTTGGAGAACTCAAGTTATAAACTGATGTCAAATAAACGTTCAGCTTATTTGGAACATGTTTTTAAAAACAATTATAAAATTGTCAAGCCTAAAAAAAATGTCTTCATGTGTTAAAAAAGTTACCAGCCCATAAATTTCTGCTTCCAGCTAACTACACATTTTGATTACCCTAAACTTAATGGTTTTGGCAATTAATGAATATATCGCCCATCTGATAATATGTGATAACATTATTTGGATGGGTCGTTAGTCTTTCTTAATATGTGCTTTTTATGGAAAACTAAATGCGAAAAATGTGTTAAGCAAAACCCATCTCCAAAGGGAGGCTGTGGTGCCTGGATAGGGGACAAAACAAGGTGACACTTGGTGGCTTTTTAATTCTAAATGTTTTATTGTTGAAAATTTTTCAAATTACTTTTTATGAGAAATATGCAAAAACATTGTCGTTTGCCATTATTAGCGACTCACATAAAAACTTGACAACAGGTGTAGCAAATTATGATTATTATTTCAAATACCAAGTCACACACACACACACACAGACAGACAACACACCTATGAGCACTCTCATGCCAACCCCTGTAATCACTTTTCCGAGCATTTTATGCGTTTGCATCCCTCTTTTTTATATTTTTGCCAGCATTTCGTTGCAAAACTTTATTTTGTAGTGTAAAAGTTGCACTAAATGGAAGGAGGTGAAAGGAAATTCTGAATATTATCTAATAGTTTATAACTAAAGTATTTCTGCTTCAAAAGCAAAATAAACCTTTAGCTACAATTCAGCTTTCGTTGGATTCTAATCTATACACCATTAAAAAAAAAATTAAAAATATACAAAAATTTATTAAGATAAATATTTCAAGGTACAACAACAAAATATTAAAATAATATTATTGAAGTACAAAATACTACTTAATATTAGTACTAATATAATAAAACTAAAAAATCCAATAAATAAAACTATTATTGGATTATTTAAAAAAAATATGTAAAATGTAAGAAATGTTTACTTATAATATTATTAATAAATTTAATAATAATTTGAAGCTAGGAAGAATTTAAAAATATTTGTAAATAATTATTATCAAGTCTAAAAAATACAAATCGTCGCATAATTGTCTTGAATTCCCCCTCTCTCTCTCTCTCTCTCTCTCTCTCTCTCTCTCTCTCTCTCTCTCTCTCTCTCTCTCTCTCTCTCTCTCTCTCTTCTCCATTTATCTATGAATTTTATCACCTTCTCAGATTCGAGCAGATTGGTTCTTATTAATGAGCCTCACCTTTGTCAACGCTTTCTTGCATCCTCTACATGCTTCCCTGGATGCTTTAATTTAAATTCTCTTCTACTTTTTACAATGGAAGGAAGAAAAAAAAACGTGGGTTTTCTCAATGCCAAGCTTTGTTTCATGTGTAAGGACATCTGCCTTGTGTGATCACATTTGCCCAACGTGGCATTAATTAATTGAACCTTGCTTACTTTTTGCAGGAATTTCTTGCTTTTGCCAGCTTTTGTTCAATTTGCGCATTGCGACTCATTAAACTTGGGGTCTAAGCGGTAATGGATTCAATGTTTTCAATGGGCCAGCACTTCCTATGCTCTTCCAGAGAGTATTCTTATTTATGTGATTCAGCTTGTAACTCGTTGAAGGGGATGTATTTGATATCATAATGCACATTCTTTATCATCCTCATAGCTTACCAAGATATTGCAAACATTACTTACCAAGAAACTATTATTATTAATATTAGATTTTATCATTATGCTCCTTAAATTTATACAAAAAATCATCAATATCGAACTTATATATCAGATGATTGGCATAGGATTTCTATGATCGGTTTCTTAATGATAATTTAGACAGCAGCAGTTAGATTCCCATCTGCAAGGGTATTTAATATTTGGTATACCTAGGAATAAATTTGCTTCCTGGTTCACTTTGTCTTTGCCCTCATAAAAGTCAAAAGTTCGAGCACACGGCAGCAACAACAGCAACAACAACAACTAGAGAAGCAACAGAGCACATAAGGTGTAAAATTGTTTATTCTCTAACGGTTTACATGACGTATGCGTAATTTATGTCGTAGGTGAAAATAAATATGAAAGCAGCAGCAGCAGCAGCTGCCTCGGTCACATAAGCGGTTTAATATTTCTAAACTTTCTACGCAAATTTGATGAATGCCTTCTGCATTCCTCTTACGAGTTTTCCAAACATTATGTGAACCATGTGTGAGTTGATTGTGGATTGGTTTGGAAACAGTGCTCCCGGGCAGATCAAAAGCATACGAAAATATATATTTTATAGACTAATATAGACAATATATGTACATAAACACGGAAAACTCTCTCAAAAGACATCGATTGAACGCGACTTACAGATACCCTGCAGACAGTTGTTAAATCCATAATTCAGCTATGCAATAATAGGTATAGGTATATCACATAATAAGTCTATATCTATTTTATTGCTATCGAAATAAACTTGATCTGCTTTTGATACAATTTGACACTTAAATTCCAAATTTAAAGTCTAGCTTATACAGACAGAAAGATGGACTTGACAGAATAAATTAAATATTTGATGCTAATTAAGAATATATACCCCTTATGCGGTCAGAGATGCTCTCTGTTACATAATTTTACAGATATTCATTATATCGTTTTTCGCATATTTAAAGGGTTCAAGGCATAATAATGCATTCTACGCAAAAAATGAAGATTCGGATTTCTATGTTATTAAATTAGAAAGGTTTTGTAAAATAAACAATATCTTATATTTGATTGCTGACATTTTATATTTGAACTTATTAAATACATTTTAATTTTATTGCATTCAAAATCAGTTTTAAATATACAACTTACAGTCTAAGAGTCATTGGATTAAAGCCCCAGTTGTAGAGTCACTTGTTAATACAGATTTCATTTACATGTTTAAACGCAAGAAAAATAAACAAATATCTGTATGTATAATATATATCATTGCGGATCATTAATGGAACTATTATAATTTATAAATAAATGGATATGTGAAACCAAATTTGTTTTTTAATAAAACGTTCAATTTCTTCTCTTGTTCGTTAAAAGTTTGACAAATTTGAACTTATGCAAAACGGTCACACATTACACAAACAATTTCATTTTTGGGTGACCATGCTACTTCATCCATAATTGTTATATATTTATAATGCAGAATATAATTAAAAGCAGAACAATAAAATAATTATAGAAAAAGCAATGTGTTTCTAATGTGATTAAGTTAGCGTATAATTTTACTCGTGAAAAACAAAGGCATCGCCAAATTTAAATTATGCGCGAATTGTGTTCAGTTTGTCTGCGTTGCCAGATGTATGAAAACACTTAGTTATAGAAGAAATATTAAATTTTTTAAAACTAAAGTTGATGAATAACATTACTCAATTCATTTAATGCAGTTTTAAAGAAATTCATGTTTAGATAGCTTTTTAATCAATATTCCAAAGACGACATTAAATACTAACCAGGGCTTCGCAGCAAAATACACAGCTAGTATTTTTTGAGGCGTTTTTGGCATTTTCATCTCAGCCCGTGTTGAGTTGTAGTGACGGCTGCTCAGAGTTGCCACTAGTTTGCTAGAGACATTCGTGGTGTGAACATACGTTCGTATGTGGGAGTTAGCAACATTTGAATACTGTGCTAACACTTGGCAACTCAAAATAATACATATGCATTTGCACACACAGAAACATATGCAGATGCAGTGCATATAGCGACCAAGATCAGCGTACGTAGTGGCAAGAATCAAGCGACAAGGCAAAGCGAGAAAGAAAACGAAAAAAAAACAAGTGAAAAATGTAGCAACACAAAAATTGCTATACGCGGTTGTGCCTGTTTTATGTGTTCAATAAGCGGGAAAATGAGAAAAAAGCCAACTTAGAATAATCGAAGGCAGTGGGTAATTTCTAAATATTGAATTAATAAGTTATTTAAATAACAAACAACAACAATAAGAAAATCGAATCCGAGGCACTAAAAAACGAATGAAATGCGCGTGTAACAGAACGAGAGAGCGAGAGCGGAAGAGAAAGAGAGAGCTGGGCTGAGCAAAGCAATTCAAGCAAACGACAAACACACACACCTACACACATATCAGCATAGAAACATACAGTCTGTCAACAAAGTGTTTGGACTCAGGAAAAAATTCATATTTTTTGTAACTTCCTTTGCAAAAATAAGTATATTATTATTGACTTTTATTTAGTTTCTTCTTTTTCTACTATTAAGTGGACTTAAGACTATTTAAGATAGGCGGTGTACGATTTTGCAATTCCCTTTACGACCGATCCCGTTAGAAATGATAGATTTTTTTTTACTTGCATTTGGCTTATGACGTTGGTAAACATATTCTGTTGAAACTTGTCCGTGCATGGTAATTATTGCGTTGGTATATTATAGCCCACAGATTGGGAAACTAATAGATAGACTCCTTGGAGGAGATTCCCTTAGGGTCAGAAACATCTAATGAATGTGCTCAGAAAAGATAGACTGAGATTAAGGGGTATTATTAAGTATAGTAAAAGGTCCCCAAAATTTGGATCTGATTCATTACAGGAATAAGAAAATAAATGTCAATAATAAAATACTTTTTTTTGCAAAAGTTAGAATTTTTCCCTGTGTCCACACACTTTATTGATATACTGTACATGCACACACAAGTCACACACACGTGCCGCTGCCAACGTCGACGCGCCGTCTGTTGTGTGACCAGAGTTAAAGTCTCTCACATCATTGGGAGCGGGAGCGGTGGTACTAAAAATTAAATGTGTATATACGTGTGTGTGTTTGTGTGTGTGCAGGCGATCAACATTTAATTTCGATACAAATTGCATGCTAAATGTTTGCCTCGTTTTGGGAGCATTTCGCTGCTGTTTGTGCTGCTGCTGCTGAGTTGGCAACACTGCTCGAGAGAGCACAAGCATACACACACTCACACAGACAAACACTCTCGCACATGCAGTTGCTCTTACTCGCTCGCTCGCTCATTTCAATTTTCCTCAATGAATGAAAATTTTTCACGGTAAAGTGTTCGTCGCTGTAGCTGCGACAGTCGCAGTCGTCTTGTTTTGCCGTTTACGCGAACAGAGCGGCAAATTCAAACAAGTAAAATGAAAGTAAAACAAAAAAAATAAATAATTTTTAAATGCATTTGTTGCAGTTTAAAATTACATTTACATATATACATACTAGATTTATAATACATGTGTAGCATTTGTGTTTTATTATTTCGGGTGTGTTAGAAAAAAAAATAATTCTATGCCATTTGCATAACAAAAACCGCAATGCAAACAGCCCCTGGGCAAAAATAATAACACGAGTGACAAAAACAAAAAAAATACACGCACACATACAGACTAACAACAAAAGTATACGCAGCCAGCAGCATCAGACGGACGCCTACGTCAATAAGTAAAACGGTAAGCGCAAATTCTCTCACTCACAAAACTCTCGCGTGTGCTCTCGCTTGCTCTCTCAGTCACTCTTGTTGTTTGCCGCCCCTGTGTCCATGTTCTTGTTGTATATTTGCCAATTGGAAAATTTCTTGATTCTTTGTTTTCAACATGCGAAAATACACACACACATGCATGAACTTACACTTGCTCTTACGACAGGCTGCGACAGCGGCAGCGAAGTTCGCTTCATTCATTTCTACAGCAAGACACTCACACATGCACGCTTACACATACACACACAACACGCGTAAATAGTGATACTCTCGTGCTCTCTCGCGCTCGCCTGTTCACTCATGCTGGCTAAAATAGAGTGACCATAGTGCATCTGCTTTGTGTTGTAGCTGGTCAGGCCAGAGAGAATCAAACAACAAAAGCAAAAAAAATATCAAAATAAAACAAAGTTCTGCTGCTATTCCACAATGTTGTCTATTGTTGTTATTGTTGTTGGCTGCTCACTACTATATTGGCATACAAAATATACCGACAATACTAATTTTTTGTTCTTTTGTTGTATTCTCCCATTATTATTTGTGCTTTTTTAACAATTTTCGCATAAAACAAAAGCCACAGAAGCTTTTCGGCTCTACAATAAAAAAAAGCAACGTTTAAAAATAAGCTAAACAATGTAAAGATTATCTAGCAACCCAATCAACAAATACATTTTGAATTTTAGATTAACTATTGGCATCAGCTACCGAAAAAAAACGTACAATACAAATTTTGAATTACAAATTAGCTTACTCTATATATATATGTTAATATATATATGTAAGTTAATGTTGCCATTGGGTTGGCTATAAATTATAATAAATATCAAATTAATTAGCACAACAATAACAAATGCAATTGGAGGCCACTTACAAAATTGTATTTCCTGTTCACCATTGTTTGCCAGTCCTCACACCACTGTGCAGCTCACGCACTTCACACATAGGCACACACATGCATGTATATGTGATGTGTGTGTGC
Organism: Drosophila setosimentum; assembly: GCA_035043505.1. Classification (NCBI taxonomy): domain Eukaryota; kingdom Metazoa; phylum Arthropoda; class Insecta; order Diptera; family Drosophilidae; genus Drosophila; species Drosophila setosimentum. Next base: position 6,078,870 of record JAWNMY010000094.1, read on the forward strand.
AAGCGTTTGTATAATTAGCACTCGCTCTTTACGCTGCAGCTCTGCCAGTGCATAGCGCTCTCTTTCGCTCTATCTCCCTCTCTTTCTCGCTGTTCGTAATTTACATTTGATTGTGCGTGAGCGATATTTACCAGCAAATTACGAAAACGCACTTGGCAACAACAAAACAATGACACTGAGTCGTTTGCAATTTACCGTATGGGCAACAGCAGCAGCAGCGGCATCAGCAGCAGCTCAACGCGTGCTCAATTGAAATTTATTATTTGAGTTTTTTGGTCTCACTTGCAAACTATCCAATTGGATTTTGTTGTTGTTCTTGTTGTTGTTGCTGTAATTATATTTAATTGACTCCTTGTTTTGCCTGTATTGTATATGTGTAGGTGTATGTGTGTTTGTTTAGCAATGCTTAAAGTCTGAATATGGAAAACAACAAAATGAAAAACAATAGCAAAACAATAATTTGCCATTAGCTGCATTGAAATTTGTTTGCAATTGGAGAACATTCAAAGTGGTAAAGTTTCCAAGAATTTGTGATGAAGCCCACTATATAGAAAAACAAATAATAGAAAAACTTTTTGTTTCACTTGCATACACACTTACACACATGTCGTCATTGCATAAGAAGAAGAAGAATATAGAAGATACTCTGTTTTCAATATCTGTGCTTTGCCTGGAAAGAGCTTAATTGATTAAGAGTCGAATCTTGAATAAATAAATATATAGTAAAATATATACACAGATACAGAAAATATAGTTGGCACTCTAAAATAATTACAGATATTTGTTAAAAATTGTTTCTTTAAAAAAAATGTTTATATATGTTAATGTAAGCTTTAGTCATGGAAGAATATCAAATAAATAAATATATAACTTAAAAAGAACACATTTACAATCATACTACCAAATAAGCATACGTTGTTTGTTTTAGAAGTATGTAGTGTATTTAAACTTATTTTGTTAGTTTTCATGAGCTTTATTATATACGGCGCACGTTTTATTTGCAATTTTCTTATTCACCTTTTTGTGGCAGTTGCGGCCTTTTATGGCAGGACAAGTATGCTGCTTTTGGTCTGCTGCAAGTTGCTCAACTGTACACTGCAAGAAAAAATTACGTACTTGTGTCTATGGAGATTTTTAGGTATATTATATGTTATTTTTCATATTTTTCTAAATATATAATACAATGAATACAGCTTAATTTATGTGCATGTAAAATGATTTCAAAGCATTTATTTCGAATTCTACACAAACTTGAAGCGTTAACTTTAATCGGCTTACAGCCTTGAAAAAGTTGTCTTCTTGGTGGATCAGACATCGTTATTCATTATGTGTATTTATTTCAAAATGTGTCTCACATAATCGCTGCTGCATTAGATTATTGTTTACATTGCCAACACAACGATATCATTAAAGTTTAAAAGCCGCAATGATTACAAACACACACACGCGAAGAGCTTTATCTATGCCCAACTACAATATCAATCCATCACAAAAGAAAAAAAACTCAAAATTGCCTAAATCCGAGGCAAAAAAAAAACAAGATCAAGCAGACAGAAAAACAAAAAATAAAGAAGCAGAAGAAGAAATAAATAAACACAAAATGAAAAGAAAAGCATTTGTAATGGTCTTATGTATATGAGCCTTGTTGTTGCTGCTGCTGAGCTGCTATGCTGCTGTTGCTGCTATGCTTCTGCTGCTGAGCAACTCCATGTTGGTGTCCAACAAATGCCAATGGCATCATATGGCTAGCAGCTACAACAACAACAACAGAGAATATCAATGTGAAGCGTAGACGACAGAAGAACCGACGGCACCAACCAAAAGCAGCAAAGAGCAGACAGTAGTAAATCAACTAAATGATGCATTCTTAATGATGATGCATAGCAAGATAGCTGAGGATGCGGGGCATACTAAATTAGAAATCAAGTTTATGATCTTCTCCAGATGCCATTTGATATTGTTTGGCAATCTATCATTTTAAATTTACACAAAATATGGATATCTTTGATTTGGAGTATTATGCTTGTCATTTTTAATCTTAACTAAATACAGCTTATAAATTTCAATAAAAAATTAAAATGAAAACTTCAGATTAAAGCAATTTAAATATATATCTATATATATATATATATATATATATATAAAGTTATGAGACAATACAGAAATGTCAATATTTGCTTGGCAATCTATTAGTTTGGCTCTGCATAAAATCCGCGTAATTAATAAAAATTAAATTTTTTATTTAATATAGGGCAAATACAGTTCACAAATTTTAAAAGAAATTAAAGTAAATTTTAAAATCAATATGAAAACTGCAAGTTTAAGAAGTAAAGAAAAATAGATATGTAAGGAATAATAAATAATTAAATTAAAATATTATGAACAGAAGTTCACTTTAAAAATACCGGTGAACTGATCAAAATAAATAGTATGCATCTATAAAAACATTGTAAATCCAAACTCAGCATAGAAAATACGCGAAATAATAACAGAACGAATGATTCTTAATAATGGAAAAAATTTTATTTTCTATATCATTTAAGTAAAAAATACAAACCATCTTTAGTAATATAAACAAATTTTGATTCACTATACTTTTGAAGAGCTCAAGTTCAACAATGCAAATAATAATGTCGCATAATTTGCTTTAGTATAACAAGATAGGGTATCTGCAGATTGGGTGCCAACATGCTCTTACATTTTTTTTGTGAAGTTCCTTGAGTTGAATATTCTTCTTTTTTTATGTGTGTCTGTTGCCAAAGGCAGCAAAAAGATTTCACTTGGCACTTGGAGGCCGAAAGAGTCTGTGGATCGTCGTCAACAATCAGCACAAGATCCAAGATCCGAGCACTCTTGAGCATTAGCTGCTGCCTGCTGCATTATGAATCCGATAGCAACAACAACATTAAAATACAACAGCAAAGGCGGCAGTCGACAAAACACAAAAAAAAACAGTCGATAAGCAGCAACGCGTAGCGTATACGCAGCGTTGTGTGTGTATATATATATATATATATATATGTGTGTGTGTGTGTGCCATTGTGTGTTTGCTGTTTTTACTACACAGCACTATAGTATAGTAGTGTGTTATGCATGTGTGTGTGTATATATGTGTGAGTACTATATACGTTTAACACCAGTAGCTGTCTGACAGCTTGGCTGCCGACAACGTTGCGCCGTTGTTTTTTATTTTTGCTTATTTTATGCTGTCTTTTTGTTCGATTTTGTATTATTTCGTTATTTTTGGTGTTTTGAAGTTCAAGAATATGAAAAGCAAAACGCGTAAAATGAACTAAACGAGGGAAGAAGAAAAAAAAAGGTAGCCCGACGATTATATGATGTTGCCAACTCATGCTCTCCGTGTACTTATGCACACACACATAGAATCACACACATACACACACACGCTCACATTCACTTACACACTCACATGTGTGTGAATTTTTGTGCTTGTGACGCTGACGGCGATTCCATACATATATACATACACACATGCATATATATTCGCTGCCGTCTCTCGCACTTCTTTTTTTTCTTGCTGCTTTTTTTTCTTCGGACTGCGTTGTCTCATCTTCTTGTTGGCTTTTGGTCATTTTGTTTGGATTTGTGTGCTGCTGCTGCAGACACATGCACAGAAGCTCACACACACACACATACACGCTTGTGTATATGTTTGAACCGGTTCCACATTGCGTTAGTTGCCGGTTTTTTTTTTTAGCTCCTGTCATTCTTGTTGTTTTTATAGTACGTGTAAATTGTCGATACGTGTATTGTTTTTGTTGTTGTTATACAAATACTACAGCAACGAGTTGTATTACAACTTCTTATAGCATATCTCAACAGCCCGCCGAGAGTCTGTAAGAATCTCGCTTTTTATTTCGCGTTTTTTGTGCTTGGCATTTTACATATTTGAACAAAATGCTGGAATATCCCATTTGGGTTCTCTGCGTTTTCTAGAACTTCAACTAAAAATCATATTTTAATTTAGAAATTTAAAAAGAATACATATAAAAAATTGATTTTTGATTATTGAATATTGATCAGTCAAAATTTGTTGCAATCTCTGCTTGATTTATTTTTAATTCAGTTGACCGCAACTGAGTCTTAATTCGATATGTTCCTTTAAATGTAAAAACGATTATTGTATATAGATCAATTGAGTGTGTTTCCTTGAATTAATTTAAGGCAATTTAAGACAATCTAAAATTATACAAAGTGCAGTAAAATGCTATAATGCCTTTTCTCAAGCTCACAATTTATGGCTGCTCCTTAGTCTTGTCTCGTCTTGTCTCCAACATGCTGACTGTGACCCTAATCCGCACCTGTGTTTTTCGTTTCGACAGCAACTCCACTCAACATAAACCGAAACATGCGTTTTGTGGTCTCCAGCAATCTCAGTCAGCAGCGCTGCTGGCTGCGTCAGCGTTTTCGGGATCATTAATTACGTCTGGCTCTGTCTTTCATTCTGCTCTGTTGCGCTCTCTCTCTCTCTCTCTCTCTCTCTCTGTCTTACACGACACACACACACACATACGCATATGTGCACATAGGCAGTCAGAACCGGATTATTCAAGAAAGGAAATAAGAAGTTGGCACTCACCAACTGAGAGGACAGGCCTCAGGCCATTTACGCCCGCCGCTCTCCCTCCATTGCCTTTCCTTCTCGTTCCGTCTGTCGGCATCGGTATCGTCAGCGTCGGCCTTTTCTAATGCGATCGGCTCGGCTGTTCGTATTAGAAATTGTGTGTGTGCTGGTTTTGTTTGCACAAAGGCTGCTCTTTGTCTGTCTGCTGCTTTGCTGCGCTGCTCGCTGGAACTGGAACTCGAGAGCTTAGGCCCCGATCTCGATATTCGAGCTTTATCCAATCAACGACTATTTATACCTTTTATACGCGCATTTGTCAAAATATCAAACGTGATAAAGAAGTAAATTAAAAAAGAATTTTAATAGTTTTATAAATAAATCCTAGTATTTTAATAAGTTAATTTGTACATCTCTCAAAAGAAATGACAAACTTTATAACAATTATCTTGGGTCCAGGGTATCTGCTGGTGGAATAATCTCCTGACTAGAGTATTCTTACTGGTTTTTATCTACATATATTTTGAGCCACCGCTTCTGTTGCTGCTGGTGCTGCTGCCACACATACACATATTTGAAGCATGCGTTATGCCTATTTTTATGCCTATTTTATTGGCTGCTGACCTGCCACCCCCTCCTCCGCCTCCTGATGCCCCCTTTGCGTACGCTGCGATGAGTAAGCGCGCGCCCTCATTAGCATTGGAGCATTATTCACAACTCTCAAAAGAGCCCCTACACTTTAGTTTATTTTATTTATTTACTTTTTTTTGTTTGAATGTGTGTGTGCGTGTGTGTGTGGCGATAAGCCGACGCATCGGAGACTTGTTTCAGTTGAATGAGGGAAATATACGAACGACGAGTGAGTGTATTTTATATTAGTAGGTCTCTTTATCGAATTTAAGATTCGAGTTTGTGGCGCATTTGCTAGAATATCCCAACGAAATAAAAGCAAAACTTGTTCCAAATGCCGGCTCAACAAAAAACAAACCACAAACAAAAATAAAAAAAACTTTCAATGTTTGCCAGCAATATCATAAATTATGGAATTTGGTACTCTTCCAAAACCGGTCGGCGACTAATATGCTGTAACAAAAAATAAAAATCCACAAACATACAGGAAATCAGTCTGTTGGAAGGTAGCTCGATGCTGATATAACCAAAAATGTTAACTTTAAAATTGTGAATTTATTGTCTATTAATTTTTTTTTATTTTTTTTTGTTAATTGCATATTGTTCAAAATAGTTATTAAAATATATTGCTTAGCTTCGGCTCTACCTTTCCAGTCTCCGGTTCAATTCCAGTCTTGAACTTACCGTTTAAAATGTCATAAGTAGCTAAACAAAGCCAGATTTACCATTAAATTAAATGTGAACTGAAACAGATGTGTTTCATTATTTACGTTTACGTTGCTGATTTCACTTTCAAATTCGCTTAGTACTTGCATATGTTTATATAGATCTAACTTGTGCCCATCTTGCTGCCGAATTATACACATATACATATATACAAACATATATATATATATATATATATAAATTTATTGTGAAAAGGTGGCCAAAGTGTTGGGTAAATATTTGTGTGATAAAAGAAATAACAGAATTGGTCGGGTTTCGGTTTAGATGGAATGTGAAATTCCCGAAGCGCTATTTAGAATAAACACAGAAACAAGGCAGCAATTTTGAATAAGATCCGCATTCTACATCATATAAATTACGTACTAACATTGAAGTTTCTGATAGACTTGCTCATAAATTAGAAATGAAAATACATATTTTAATTGTTGTATTAATTTTTCAAATGATTGCTTGTAAATTTATACCCAATATGAAAATTTCGATTGATAAGAACTTAATGATAGTTTGATTTATTTTCGTTTTATGTGTGATCGTGAATTAGTTGAAATATAAATCTAATAAGTTTCTAACACTTTCCAGTTTAAAAAACAATAAAAACTTAATTCTATTTTTCATTGTTTTTTTTTTAAGTCCGGTTTAATTTTTTTCTTTCTTAATCTATGCCAAAGAGTAAAAGTAAAATACAATAATAATGCAAATGCTGGCTACTTGTATTCTAAAGTTATAGCCTTTGTAAAAGTATTAAATACTATATCATTAAGTGTGTCTGTAACTGCATATAATTATAGTAAAGCAAAAAACAGTCACAATATTTGTAATAAGCTATACAAAATCATTTCACAGATCACCAGATTGTTTTGTTAGATTACACACGGAAAAAATAAAGAGAAAAGCTATATGTTTAAAGCTATAGATAGTCTGGCAAAAAACTGTTGACGAGGTAAACACGGCATAGGCACACACACACACACACACACACATTTAGTGAATAAAAAATTAAAAAGAAGAGGTAAAAAGCAAACGCAAAAAAAATCATCGCGAGAAGAAGAAGCAATAATACAGAACAACAATCGAAAGAAAACACGCTGATAAGTCATATGTAATTTAAATTTGTATTTAAAAATGATAAGCCGCCGGTACACAAATACTCGAAAGAGGCATAGGTGTGTATAGCTGTATACATATATATTTATATATAAAATTATACATATGTCTGTATATGTATGTATTTGGACGCGTGTTGTGCTTATGTACATCGAATTTTTTGTATTGGTTTCAATGCTCGTTGGACACAAACTGAAAATCAAGTTAATACTCTCACACTGTTTGTTTGTCAGTCACTCAGTCAATCGGTCGCCTCGCGTTGCGTCGCGCTATCAGTCTGTCTGTCTTTAACATTTTCATATTGTTGGGTGCTTTTTTTTTGTGTTGTTGCCTTTGCCCATTGGCCGCATAGATGCAACTGTTGTAGATAAATAATTTGGATACAAATTTATCTTTAATTTTTTGATTGCTCCTTGCCCGATTGATTATTGCGGTAAGTGCACGCGTTTCTATCAAATATATATATAATAATATTTGTAGCACATAGCAACTACATATTTAACTGTGTTTTCAGCTATGCATAAGTGAGTAATTGTAAAAGTGTGTGCGAGTGTGTGTGTGTATTTGTGTGTATGTTTGTGTGCACACAAACCGAAGCACATAGACACACACACACATACATATGCGATATATTCATTCTTAATGAAATACACATCATTCACTCATTTACACACATGCACATACATTGAAAGGTTTTGTGTGTATTATTATACAATTTTATCTGCTTTGTAGCGGAATGAATGAAAGCCAGGCGAGCTTGGGTCATAAAATTTATTGTTTTCAGTAGTTTTTTTAACTCGCAACAGCAAAATCCATACGAATTTTTTTTTTGTATTATAGCTACATTTATCTATTGGAACAAATACTTAGCATTTAATATACAATTCTAATGGCGTCACAAACTCAAAAAATTCGGTTTGGAGTGTTACAAAGTGTTTCATTCAAATGAATCCCATTTAATCGCAGTATGAAAACAGTTAATGTAGTTATTAGTGGTATTTAAACATCTGTGTATATATTTGTACGTATTTCATTTATACATTACATTGTAATTTAACCTACGTATATCTATTTTTGTGTTCAAGTGTAATCAGATGTTTTCTAATGATTCATTTAAGCAGAGCAACGTAATGCGAAATACGCGAATTTGTACTAGTTAACTCAACTTATTCGAATTAAAAAATAAACAATAATCAATTAATAAACAAAAAATAATTATAATTACATGTGTACAGAAATTTTTCCAAGTTAAATTTGATTAGTTACAACCGAACCTATTAAACATGATTTAGAAGGCTATTTTCTTGATCACCATCTACAGACGAATAGAAATAGATATCTTAGAGGTTATTCGAGCTATAGTGTTCAAACTTAAAATATAGTATACCATACCAAAAAACTATTTTATCGATAACCTCTATGTTTTTTCCATTATCGATAATAATTGATTACCGATAGCAATAAGAACCTCATTATTAAACTTGACATTATGTTAATCATCTGTAAATATAATTTAATGAAATTGAGTTGGAAATACGGCAGATAGAATTGGCTTCTGGCTATCTCCTATCAAGCTCTTTCCTACTTGACCAATTTACTGAAACTAAATAGCAGCGCGCACACATAATTGAAATTCTAGAGCACCCCTCTCCGATCCGATCATTAACCATGCAAAGACCTTAAATCAAATGAAGCGATACAATGGTAATAACCTCACTGATTGTGATGGCTACTCTAGTCATACTCGTTAACTTGACTGATCATCAGTTCTTCGCATACAAATCGACACATACATACATACCTATGTAGCATATATAATTGAAAGAGCACTATTGGCGATTTCCTTGACTATTTGGGCGTCTCGGCCGAGTTGTGCGTGCTTTAAAGCGCCACAGTGCCAAAAAATTGTATTTGGGTTTCTACACGTTTTAAACACAGGTATGCATATGCATATATATATATATATATATATTTATATATATATATAATACGTATTTATATGTATGTGGCGACGCTTGGCGATATCTATAGTTATTACTCACGGCACGTCACAACAAATATAAATAAATAAAATATTATAAAATAAACAGACATAAAGAGACACGAACACCGAAAACGAAACGAAAACTAAATACAAATACAATGGGAGCCCAAACGATAACTCGAAATTAAGATATGCCTAAAAGGCAAAGGCAAAAGAAACTCGCACATGGTTATGGGGCTCAGTTGCTCGATAATGGGGCGGGGGTGGGGCTTGGGGTGGTTAATTCGGAAGAACGTCGAGCGGTTGATTTAAAAACTTGTTGACAACAACTCTGCTCGATTATCGTTGGTGCGAAGTGTGTGCAAGTGTGCGATTATGTGTGTGTGTGTGTGTGTGTGTGTTGTGTGTATGCCTGTGTTTGTGGGTTGCTATTCAGAATCGACTGTTACTTTATCTATAAAGTTGCGGTTAATATTGGTGTGTGGGTGTGTGTGTGTATACGCTGCGTTTGGGTGGATCACAAAGTCATGAATCAATAGGTTTGCGACTGATATTTGAATACCTATTATAGAATTCTTGGAAGCAACATGTTTTTCTTTCTTAATAATCCTTATATAAAAAGCTATTTATGAATTTAAGTGTTAGATACCGAATATTTGGATATAAATAAAAAAATTATTCAAATTCAAATAATTATAAGCATTGCCTTCTTATTATTTTATACCTTATTGTGCCTGTGTAAAATTAGTTAATCGACTTGTTTTGACTATTTTTTTTTTGTACTTTGCTGACTTTATTTCCCGCCCTTTATTTCTCTCCATTTTTGTTTACGTTACTAACGCTGAACAAGTTTTGGTCTGATTGGATTTATAAATGTTAAACCACTTAACCTTTTTTTCTTTTTATTCATTTTCCTTTTTTTCCTTTAATATTTTTAATTTAACTGCTTTTAACATTTTATTTATTTTTTATTGTAAATTTAATTTCCAACATTAATTTAATTTTTTTTTAAATATTGTTTATAAATTGTATAAAGAATATATAGTGCTTGATTTTGTCTGATGCAGTGATTAGTATAAATGAAACCACAAGCCAAATATATTGTGCAAATAGTATTTAATGCTGTGAAGTATATTCTACTTAATTACTAAAAATACGATTTCTAACTAGTTTGGCAGACAAAAATTTGCTGAAAAGTTTATTAATTAGTTTCAGCTCGTCGCATCAATAATCGCTTCTGACTGAACTGCCCTCGCACGTTTATAATTTGTAGTCAGCAATACTCTTTGCTGATATGGCATTTAAAGCATTATTATTGTGTTTGTTGTTGCCTTGCCATATCATAGTATTATAAATACATATATGGCATGGGGGCCTGATTAGTCTCAACTCGTCGTTGCGTTTGTCTGATTGGACGCTAAGTCAGCCAGTCAGTCAGTCAGTCAATCCGTCAATCAGACAGATGTTCGCTCATTTGTACGCAGCAGTGTCATTCATTTGCCATTTCAAGTGCCATGCATAGTTATATAGCGATATAAAAAAATATACATACATATGTATGTACAGATCTAAAACCATTACAGTGCCGGCAATGGTATATGCATTTGTATATATTTTGTATATGTATTTCTCCTCGGTAATAAGCTTTAAACTGTCGCTGTAGTCACCGTAGTTGAGCAGCCAGTTATTCATTAATAAGTTGTTTAGATGTCAATTGTCATACACTGAGTGCATAAAATATATACACACACACAGAGTCGCATACGCTGTCAATAAAAACACATGCATATACTATATATACACATCTTGTAAACACTCCAAAAGCCATTAACACAGCCACATTTCTTACGCAGTGACTAAACTATTACAAATTAAAAATTCACTTATGCATATTGCACATTAATATTGAAATTGAGTTTGTGTGTGTGTATTATTGATACAAACTGTACGTTCCGTGACATGTACAAGTTTTCAGTACCTCAATGTGAGTCAACAAATGCATTTAATGGCAGTTTGAATTGACGACTTTTTCAAGTGTATCTTCAAATTGGCAATCTGCATAAATCCGTAGTGTGTAGATCTCAATTTATATGTATCTGCTGTCTTTAATATTATTATTAGTATTATTATTAGGGGGCTTCATCCGCTGGAACCTATTGGATCCAATCCGTCAATTTGAACTCGAACTCTAATAAAGCAGTCGGTAGATCAAATTTTATTACAATTTTTTTTAATATCAGATAAGCTTTCATTCAAAAATATGATTTGCATTTCTACGTTTTAGAAATATTTGTTTTTTTTTATTATTAAGACATATATTGTAAAAAAAAATAATTTAAAAAAAAAATGTTCTTCGTATATTCAGAAGTAAATATATGAAACTGTGTTGCTGTCGATGAAGTTTAAGAAATTCTACTAAATAAATACATTTACGGGCTACTCGTGATACCATTTCTTGAGGTCTAAGAAAATTATAATTACTGGTTTCTTGCAAAGTTCAACAAACTGACAACAGTTGTATTCACATTTAAACAAGCAAAAAGAAAATAATAACAAAATATATATATTTTTGTGTTTATATTTATATATATCTACGAAAGTTATCCCTCATAATTCAAAATATTAAACAGTTTGTATATATGTTAATGCTAACTCATTCTAATGTCAATATAAAGTTAATCAACAGCCTTTTTACAAATGATATAATGTTCTTAATCGGAAGTCTGGCTCATTCATATGCAACAGCTGTTTCGTGCTGAAGTTCAAACAGTAACCATACAAACACCATTATATTTGTGCCCGTTTAACTGGCAATAAATATTCATATTCACATATAAATATACATTTTTTTTTATTGTTTAAATTGTGAAACTGTAAATAATTAAATTTCTTGTAAACTTATTAAGTTGAACGACATTCTGGGCTGACGTTTGTTCAGATAACTATTATTGAAATAACAATATAAAGATCAACAACGAAGAGCATTTAATTTTTGGTGTTTCTAAAATTTTTAATTTCATTAAAACATCTTACGATCAACGAATTTTTTTGTTAACTATTTCTCTACTTTGCTGTTGATTTGAACTAATCTTTCAATATTAATTACCACTGGGCAGGTGCTCGATTGTGTGCTGGTGCTTGGCTCGCAAGTCCCAACTCGCTGAGGGAACAATGCATGGTTGGTGAGAGTACGGGGAGGGGTAACAATAAAATTATCGTGCAATCAACTTGAAACGACTTCATCAATCAAGTAGCCAATAAATCATATAATAAATTACTTTCTATCAAGACAAAGTGGTGTCAACCCACCCCAACCCAAGCAAAGCACCAATCATAGTAGACACGTTTTCTGTTTTTGGGGTTCTACTTACAATAGTATCAATGGAATAACTAAAGATACAAACACACACACACTCAATTCGCAGAACTCGCACGTTCTTGTTCTGTATGCAGTGAGCAGTTAAGTAGTTGTCTCTTACTGAAAGTGAGCGACTGAATTTGTATTGTTTTTTCTTTCTTTTTTCTGATTTTGAACCTATCACAAACGGCTTATCTTGTGGATTTTTGTTGTGCGTGTAAGAGGGCATGTGGACAATTTTCAATGAATTTATAGCATTTGTTTATTTCCAGTTGGTAGCATACATGTATTTACTTGATTGACGTATACTTTACTAGATACGCGAAGACTGCAGATCATTTCTAATTTGTGAAAATTGTGCAAAAAAAAAACCTACTCCCTGATTGTCAGTTGTTTATTTGGTTGCGTTACGAGTTAGTCATTGTCATTTGTTTTCATATATCTGATTGGGGATCGGTTAAGAAAAAGATTTGGTTAATCCAAATCAAAACTACTACCATCAGCAAGCCTTTTATGTTGATTTTAATTTCAAATTTGTCTAGAAGTATATTTACATTAAACTTTTGCTTGCAGAGTATCCCATAGTTGAGCTCACACTCGACTTGGTCATTCTAACTCATTTGTTTTTTTTATTGGCTTACCAAATTTTGGATTCTTATTTCATTTGCAGCACTTAGAGGCTGTAACGATTGTCTGCGCATTCCATATGCCATATTGCCCACGAAATTCGTCGGGTTTGAACATCTAATTAGGGTATGGGCTCAAGTTCCTTAGTACAACATGAACCCGTTAGTTGTTGGCAGGTGTGTTTCGGGTTGAGGTTGGGTGAATTGGGGTGGGGACGAATGGGGAGGGAGAGACCTAAACAATTTACTGCTTTGGGCTACCTGTTAAAACGTACAGTAAACAAAGCGCATGAGGCACATTTAAGAGAACACCACCAAATTACATACATAAACACACACACACACACAGATAGGCATGCCCCCTCCTCACTCCGTGCCCGCTGTGCCACTTGAAAAGCAAATAAACCCAAGTGCCTGCCTACCTGCCTCCGATTCCCACTCCCACTGTTGCCACTCAAATGCAACCGTGTGTTGTGTGGAATTTCTTTTTTTCTTTTCTTTGCCGTTCTCAAAAACGGTAGCAAGTATTTTCATCCTTCGTAGTTTTGGCCTTTAACTTTCGGTTTTATGTAATGGATACAAAATGCACTTAAACGTGGCAGTAAACGCTCCAAAGTATCTGTTTGAAGAACGCGTGTGCAGCATATGTATTTTATAGATACATTTCTTTTTTTACCCAAAAGTTTTTCTCTTGTATTTGTTGCTCTTCTTCTGCTGCTTCTTCTTCTTCTTTGGTATTGTTGTTATTTGCTGCTTCATTATTTATTTGAGCATTATTTAAGCTTAATGGCAAAGAGATATAGATGCAGATACAAATAACAAATACATACATACATATGTGTATATATATACAATACAGTAGCCAGCACATCGGAAACTTTGGTCATTTGTGTATATATATATATATATATATATATATATATAACGATGGCTGGCCATGTGTGCGTTTTCTGTTTGTTGTGTATCTGTAGTAAACAAATGCGCGTAAATAATACACACAGCCAGCAAAATTTGGTTGCCTGCTTGGCAAGAAAGAAGCAACAGAACCAAAAACAACAACTAAAAGAACCAAATTTAACAGCAAAAACAAAAAAAAGGAGAAAAAATATTAATGAAACAATAAGAAGAAGACCGCATCGTGTGTATGTGTGTTGGACCCAAGCGACCCGTTGCCTGTTGTCATACCCTGCGCTCGGAATTAATACGGGCTGTCTTTGGTATGTAAGACAACATGCTGACTACATTCAAGAAAAAAATAGACTTGAGCTGGGATCACGTTTAGCCAATAACATCATATTTTCATCGGTTGCTGATGAAGTTTTATTGATAGTTTTCATTTAATGGTTTTCGCTGCCTTCAGAACATTTTGTAACATTTATTAAAATCAACGATCAGCATAATAAAAACAAAAATCTCTAGGAAAGTTCAATTTCAATATTATTAGGAATAAAGTAATTGTTCCAAAAATGGGGGCTCACACACATAATGTTTATATTTTAGCATACTTTTGCTCGTACATTAAAAAAAAATATATATATATTTTAAAAGGTAACCACTAGCCGACTCGTCAATGTTTACGTGGCAGGTTTGTTTTTGTGGCACGCTGGCCTGTCTGCTTATCTAGATAAATACGCGACGCGACGCGACGCATCGCCATCACCTCATTTTGCCTGGGAGGAGATGCTCCACGACTCTGGACTGGCACTGGGATCTGTTGTTGCCATCAGCATCATCATCACCATCATCATCATCATCATCATTTCACATCATGATCATCATCGTCGCGTAAAAATTCTTTTAGTGCACGTAAGAACGTAAAAACAAAACCTGAAAAGCAACGAGTGGTTGGCTGTGTAAAAGGGAATGAGAGTGAGGTAACAACAACCAGTACACACGCTCGCTCGCACGCACACACACACACACACACACACACACGCACACTCACACGCACACTCACAAACACTTTTTACTTAGAGTGCTTATATAAAAATCGTTGTTATTGCCAACAAATTGTGCTGAGACTATTGGGAACAACTTCTGGATTTGGTTTTCTCGCAGTTTAGTTTGGATTCGGTTCAGGATTTATTATTTCATTAATTTCATAAAGTTAACATTTTCGTGTTCGTGTTTCTTTAAGCGGTTTGTTTATTACAATTGATTGTTGTGACCTACAATTGATTAAATTTATTAAACAACACATTCGAATCGTGTTGATGCATAAACTGAATTTAGAAGTTTAAATACATAAATAAAATAAATTTCTATTTTATTTATTTATTTTCAACAATTATGTCTTGATTAATTTTTTTCTTCGTATACTTACAAATTATTTAAAAAGAGACTATATTTTTGCCAAGACGTTTTTTTTTTT
Organism: Drosophila setosimentum; assembly: GCA_035043505.1. Classification (NCBI taxonomy): domain Eukaryota; kingdom Metazoa; phylum Arthropoda; class Insecta; order Diptera; family Drosophilidae; genus Drosophila; species Drosophila setosimentum. Next base: position 6,094,251 of record JAWNMY010000094.1, read on the forward strand.
GCGAATATACAAGGCTCAAAAATTGCCCAATTACAGGATTCTCAATTGTTATTTTCAAACTTTTGTCATGTTCTGGTGCCGTACCGTATAAATCAAGGTACCTAGTTGGAAATGAAAAGCAAGTTTTGCTGCGCTTGAATGAATTAAGATATTAACTTTTAGCGATTTTAGCACTTTCTTACTAAACTTATTCATGTTATAATTACTAAAGTCAATTTGTTTTTATTGAATTGAACACATTTTGTTTTTATAAATTAGAGTGTAGAAAATATACAAAATTATATTACCCCAAAGAGATTTAATTATTAAGCAACATTGATAAATAAAATACTAAATAAACATGAATATTAAATATAAAAAAAATAAATATTCTCAACGTCGACTAACGCGAGGCGTACGTGCAAAAATAATTTTATAAATTAAGACTGTATACGTATATGCATACATATGTATTATATGTACACGGTTCGTTCATTTTTAATTCATGAAACTTATTTTGAGATACCAGACGGGCAATACAAAAATAAAATTGCAGATGAAACAAAGTTAACAAATAGAATAAAATATACATTATACACATACATGATATCTGTATATGTCTATATGAATACAAATGTACATGATACGCATTGCATTTTTTTTTTCAGTTTAAATAAATGTATGTATGGGAATATATATAAATTTGTTTTGGACTAGACAGCTCACACTCTCAATGACTATATGTATCTAACAATCACGCCAGCCATCCGGCCGCGGCCTGCTTTATGTCTATCTATAAATTGGCCAAATTAAACAACAAAAAATGCATTTGATCTGAAATAATTTTCGATTCTCTTTTATCCCGAAAATATTTATGTTTATATACGGAAGAAAAATAAACACCAAAACTATTTATATTCATATTTATATAAATATATAATATAATATGAAATTTTCTTTAATTTAATATACAAATATAATATAATAATGTTATATAATAATAAATAAATAGCACTAAAATTACAAACTGTCTTTGTCAGAGCAGAGGAAAAAATATTTACAACAAAAGCCATTTATTTTAGGAGTATTTTACTATGGCCAACATATTCTATTCTATTCACGTTCTTTACATTTTACGATTCCATTGTCGTTAATGTGTGAGTGATAAAATTACCAATTATAAAAATATTTCACAATAATGAAATTATAATTGTATTTTAAAATATTCGCTCAACATTCGATAAATCGATACGAAGGTTAAAAGTACATAAACTTGTTGAAAATATACAGGCAGCAAGTTTACATTCTGTAGAGATACGACGTACTTTTTGATACAAGAAATGTTAAACATAAAATAGAATATCAGTTGAAAATAAAGCTGCAAATGCGACAGTTGCTTGTAGTTTTTACAATTCAACGCATCATTTTTCTGAGTCTTAGCTACAGCTAAAAGTTGTTTGTTATTTATTGATTGGCTCCAGCGCATTTTTCAATATTTCAACATTATCAGTTCATTTAATACGGTTTTGAGCCGATTGCTCCTTTAAAACGTTTGTGATTATAGCTGACTAGCAGCCTCTTTAAATACCCTAAAATGATATATACAAATAAGCTATACTCATGATAATAGTGCTCTGTTTTACCTTTGCGGGGTGTTCATATGTATATAAACGCATAACGCATTTTTTACGTTAAATTTTCGTCGAAATAAAATACAATAACAAAACTTCTCGATAAGAATGCATAAGAGAGAAGCAAAACCGAAAAAAAACTTGATACGCGCCATGTTCGTGCGATTTTTCATTCATGCGCTAATCGTTGTACGCATTTCGATATCGTTGTGTGTGTGTGTGCCGATATAAGTAAGCGTACCTATGTGCTTACATACACACATACATACATTTATATATATGTATATATATATATATTTATTTACACACTTTGCCTTATTTTGACGTCTGTTTCTGTTTCGGTTTCGGCCACTCGCGCTCGTTCCACACGCGTCAACACTCACGGGTTGCTGCTGGCCCCCAAGCCGAAACAGCCGCCCACCCACCTGGCGAGCACATATGCATGTATGTATGTATGTGCATATTTTTTTAATACATTTTAATGCTGCGTAAATAAGGCGAACCAATTGCGGCGGCGACCGCGTGCCTTCTCAAATAAAGGCAAAACGCTGCAAAGAAAATAAATAAATTAATACATGAATATTTTCATTCTTTTTTCCGGGCAATTTTGTCTTTCTTTTTTCTTGAGAACAATTTTTTTTCACTTACCGGAAAAATGCCTTAGAGCGTTTTATTTATTTCATAGCCCACAAATTCTGTTGCTTTGGTTAAACTAAAATGTTTATAAGCAAATTGTACAACAACTTTTGAACTAATAAACAACTAATATATACAATTTTTATGTAATGGTCTTCAATATTATTTCTATGATTTTGCTCTTTTGTAAATGAAAGTAGAATTTTCTCATTATTACAAATTATCATAATAATCCTAAATAATTCTTAGCCAATTGAGCTTATTTGCCTAATAAATCAACTAGTAGATATTTTGTATGCATCAGTAATAAAATTTTAATATTTTGTTTTGCGAATGTTTTCGATTTTGATTTGAGTTGCCAATAACAACATTTTTCGCACACTTTATAAAATACTATTCTTACAAGAGTCGAAGTAGAGAGAAGGCGAGTGTTAATTTTGATGCCCCCCCCCTCCAATATTGGCGCCACTCAATTAGGCTACAACAGCAACAATAACAACAACAAGTGGGGAGATCGTGAACTACAACAAATGTGAGAAGGCGTCGTTTAGTCGCCATCAGTCAAAGTTCATGTTTGGATTAACATGCTTATCTGTCAATGTGAATATGTTTATGAATGTGTGTGTATGTTTGCATAAATTATACACAGATATCTACACAGAATTCCAAGTCACACTCTTTGTTGTTGCTGATGTTGTTGTTGTTCTTATAACCAATCGAATGTCTTTTGGCCAAATTGATATGTGTTAAGTTTCACACAGCTGCCACAGCAAAAATTTACAAATAAACAAAACATAAAAAAGCCACAAAAAATACGCGCTTAACAATCGACACAGTCTGTAATTATAAGCTGAAAAAGTTATTTCCTAAATTTCTTGGAAATTCAAGCAAAAAAAAAATCCAAAAAATGCCTTAAAAGGTATTTTGCGATTTGTTTTGATGGCCTGCTTAAGAAATGATTGGCGCCGCCAGACTGTCACCAAAAAAACAAAGACAATTTGGGCTTTGCGTTGATTCGGGTTGCTTGCCGCGATCAACAATAAAAATAATGAAGATTTAGCTGTATGTTAAAAAAAAAGTAATGAAGATATAAAACTTTTCCTTTGGGATTCATTTCTCAAACATTGCGATTAATTTACCATTAAAAAATTATTAATTAATATTTCTTATTTTTTTTATTTTTTCAGGTATGTTTTCAAGTGGATTAAGTGCGTCTCACACAAGAAGTTAATGGTTTGTTTTGAAAGTTTAAAATAATTATTAAAGTAAATGAACTCAATATTTAATCATTGTGTTATTGTAGCACTTTTGACCCTTTAACCAGTTGGGAATTGTATCACAACAAAAATATAGCAACACAATCATTCATTCATCTGTAAAAATAACATTAAAACATAAATCTGAAGGATCGACCAATTTGTACAAGTTACATCCTAAGATTAATTATATACCGTATATAATATAAATATAATATTTATGAAGAATTCTCGGTCAAGCCTGAAGTACGCTTAATCTTGTGGAAACACTTTTATTTCACTATTTTGCAATATAGGAAAGAGATGGATGAAATCTAAGTAGGCATGTGTGTTTTATAATATGAATTATTTATTTATTAATTATTTAGTAAATGGTTTCGGTAATTTATATATGCGCACAAGCGACTGAATCCTGCTGAAATTGGTGCTCTACTGATATCGATAGTCCTGTTAGTATCGCTACTGACTTCTGTTACTCAATGAGAATCGAGATAATGGCAACAGCAGCAGTGCCAGAGAGCTTTAATCTGTTCTAGCCTGTTCTTAATGCAGTTTCTATTTCAAATCCCACATGTATATTTCTAGGGTATCTAACTTTGCCAAGCTCGCTGATACTTCTTTTTAATTATGCTCTTCACTTGTTTAATTCGGGTGCAGTGTATACAAATTGCATTTTTTTTTTATACTTTTAAAGACATTAAGTGGGCACGTTCCTTATGTGGCTCAAGTGCAACCTTGATTTTACATGCACATTTTGTTGACTCTTTTATTTTTTTGCTTTTTGGACATAATTTGTGTGTGAGTGTTTGTTTTTTCTTTCTTTTTTTTTTTGCATTTTTTTCACATGCATCAACAATATTTTGTGCTTCTTATTTTTATTTCGCATGCACATTTTTTACCCAGCTAATCAGTTACAATAGCATTGCCAGCGGCTTGCTTGGGTTTCGTGATTGCACTTTTAATTTACTACGTTTGTAGTACGATGTGGGGCCACAAGCTCGTGTGGAAAATATATGTTTCTATATATATATATATATATATATATATATATATAAATAAATATGTATATATATATATATATGTATATGTATACTATAGGAACCGGCCGGCCCACGCATGCACATGAACATGAACCGGTATCGGATACCCAACCCCGAGCTTAGACCCAAAACCAAAACCCAAACTGAGCCACAGACCAAGCCGAGCAAAGCAAAGTTAAAGCAGCGAGCCAAACCAAAGTTGAGGCGAGCCAAGCAACAACAAGCCATTCTACACACACACACACAGACACACACACACACACACAGAACGTTGTTACTTTGACACGACCACACTCACCCCTCTCCGTGGGTATCTATGCTATTAACACAATGCCATGAGAGAGCACAAGAAACTAAATTCAATGAAATTAATTAATGCGTTTGCTGGCTTTTAAGCGTAGGCAGCATCAATGATGTGCCTGAGATCCATCAGCATCAGTAGCTGCTATGATACCCTTGCCGATGGTAATATAATAATGTTGTGAGGTACAAGACATAAGTTATATATATATATATATATCTATGTATCTTGAACCGAACCGAACTATTTTGTTATCTCCAAAACTAATAAAAATTCATTAATATTGGACTACTATATTATGTAGTTTCCAGTTTTCGTATACTTATAAACAAATATGTTTCTAGGCAGGCTAACACCGCTCGCAAGAGTATTTAATCTTCGACGTGCCTAAAATAGTCATTTTATATTGTTATTTATTTATATTAACCCACACATGTATATAAGTGTGTGTGTGTGTGTGGGTGTGTGAGTGGGTGTTTATTTGGGTTTTTTGGTTTTTATTGTTTTGGCTTAGCGGATTTGTTGAAGGGTTGCAAAGTAATCGAAAAGCTTTTTAAAAGCTGCAACACAATCGAAAAATTCCTGAGCTAATACCACGAAATTCATTGTGGTAATTTAAATAGTTGCTAGTTAACTTAAACAAGCAGCTAATTGATGATTTTACAATTCGTTGTGATTGTATGGCAAAAGTACGATTTCTTTAGTGCCTTACCTAGAATTCGTTGTAATTTGAATGTATATACTTACTTTCTTTTTATATTGCTGGCATTTTCCTGTCCAAGATATTATTATTTTAATTATCTCTTGTGCAATGTACCAACAAAAAATACATAAAACAATAAATGATATGTGTAAAAAAAGAGTCTGAAGACAATCATATAAGAATTAAACTCTTCGTGTAAGGGAAATTTTCCATAAATACTAATTTCTGCCGCACAAGCAACTTCTACTGTGGCAAACTAAACTTCTTGGCTATATCACAAAGATAGTAAAATAGTTATCCAAAATCTTCAAGTTTCTTACTACTCATCTGCCTCATCTTTATTATTGGAGTTTCTCAGTAAGGCAATTTCCAAATCTTTATCGTAACTGCAGCCCACTCGAATTTAAACGAATGATCAATTTCCACCGATTGTGAAATCGAAACGACAATTTAAATGTCTGAGTCTGGCCTGAACCAACTGCTAATAGCCCGACCAACAGATCATCGACTGGCTGACAGACTGTAACTGACTCACTCACTAGGGTGAAACAAGTTTTCTCCTCCACTTGAGATAAGTTGTGACAAAGGTCTCTTTTTGTGGTGTAATCGAATCTTGGCGTGACTCAAAACAAACACATACTTAAGCAATGGATAATTATTAATAATGTTGTTGGAAGGTGTCAAAATCTGCATATAATAAACGGATAAATACATATATACTAGCAATCGGACCATAATTTGGTCAACCTTTGACCTTTTTGAGCCCATCGCTCGCTGATTCCTGTGTGCCTTTGACATTAGTCTATTTTCACGCACAAACAACGGGCCTGAAGACAAAATTGCAAGGGCTTTTTTGTCACCTTTTCTTTTCTTAGTTATTTTTCTGGGTTTATAAAAAATTGTTCATTAAAAAAAAATGATTTCTTCCGGTTTGGTTATTGAAATAATATTAAATACAAAAATAAATGGAACAAATCATTAAGAGATATGTTTTTTTTTTAACAAATATTGGTTCTTATTTTTATAAAAAAAAAAATAAGGTATCTACACATGTGTGTTAAGCTAATCAAAAAAAATTCCTCTGTATGCCATATTCGTTTATTTTTTATCTTTTGTTTTTTTTTTGGGTTTTTCACTATCCGCTCTTTCGACTTATGTATAAATATCTGGCTCACCTCCTTTTTTTACTCATCATCACAACAAAATCAACAGCAGCAGCAGCAAACCCTTTTTTTATTTTAGTGCCTCATGCTTCGAACTGAAATTTGAGATAAACCACCATCAATTAGTGACTATATAAACAGCAGCACGCACACCAGGCACTCTAATATAGGCTCTTAGGAGAGTGAGAGAGATAGATAATGAGAGGGGATGGGGAGGGGTGTGTGTGTGTGTGTGTGTGTGTTGAGACACATTGCTCACTTCTCATTCTATTGTGGTCAAATAAATAGACTGACATGCCCTAGGGAGACGCTGTGCCTACACAATCTACATGCATATATCTAGGCGAGTTGGATTAACAGCACACACACACACACGCACGCACACATGCATGCTTTTATTGTTGTTGTATTTCGCACAGCTTTAAGTTCGTGTATCTTGCATAGATCAGGTCAAAGCAAAAGAAGAAAACAAAAAACAAGAACAGACAAATAGCAAAACAAATCGAACAAAGTACGCCATACGCATTTGCTAAGTGGTGTCAAATATTTACATAATATTATATTTCGATTTTCTATTTACCTTTACAAACTTTGACTTTGAGCTGACATTTTTTGCATAAAGTACTCTCTCTTTGTCGCTTCACATATCGCTTGCATATTTAAATTAGTCACACGAGTCCAGAGAGGCCACTGAAAAATGATTGTGCCATCTTCAAGTATATGAACAATTATTTATATGACTTTATTTCCGTAAATATATTGCATTATTACTTAATGGCCAAAAGTACTTGTAATTGATATTGGTCTAACGAATATAAATAATATGTTGTTTATATCTACAAATTCAATCTGAAATCTGCATACAACTTTAGTTAAATGTTCTCCGAACAACAATTATTCACCTGTGATAGAAAACTAGTTTATTCTCTCGGAGATGTCTTCTTTGCCCACATATTCGCAAATTATCTTGCCACTAAGTAACCTACTTTGTGGCAGCTACCACTTGAGCCTGCACCATTGATAAAGCTCTACCGCTGACCATTCCACTCAAGTGTGTATTATCTATGCAAACATCATTTAGAACAGGGCTCATTAAATATCTAGATCCATCGTGTGTGGTATTTTTTGCCAATTGCGTATGACGCTTCAGAAGTTACCTACGGCAATCGAGTGCTGAGTTAACTTGGTTAACACACACACACACACACACTTTCCTTGTCTCAGCAGCTGTTGTGGATGACAAATGGAGGACTTTCCTTTATATCATTTTATTGATAATTACTCTCGTTTCCCGACGCACTTGTTAAGATGCGGGCTTCCAGTTACTATATATAAAATTGATTTGATTTGACATGACTTCTTATGCATATTTCTAATTTTACAGCTTTCAGTTGATTTAGCTGATTTATATGTTTGCTGTTCCATGCCATGTCCTAATTCTCTCTCCCCCCGTTGCCATACTTTTATCATATTTTCTTTTACATATATGGAATGCTAGTGTGGTGTGGAAATCAATTGGGGTCCGTTATGTTAACACAGAGGGCAAAGTGGTTCACAGTTCGTTCGCCCGAAAGCGAGGGGAGGGTCGTTTGTCTGCCTTTGACACTTGTGGTCCGAATTTAGTTTGCTTTACGCTCAATGCTCAACGTGTTGAGCGATGGGAACCCTAATCATTGCGAATGGAACTCTTATTCGCCCCACACACACACACACACACACACACCCCTACCCTTCCTTGCACGTCCCTGAAGCCTGATAAGCTTGGCTGCTGTGTAAGCGTTTTATGCGGTTACTTAAGAAAGAATTCTAAAGATACCATTTTATTCTTCCTCGTCTCCCTCCTTTGTTAGTCGTTGTTCTTGCCGATTGAAATGCTTTTCTTTTTCTCTTATGTTAAAAGCTACCCCAACAACAATTTTGTTATGTACATATAAAGTTTGACATTTTATACACACACACATAGGCCTCAAAAAATGAGCTTCATGCGAGTGTGTAACAGATAGAAAGAGACATAGAGAGAAAGCTTTATAAATATATGTATATATATATATATATACATATATCCCACACACACGGGATGTTTGAGGTTGCGATGTGAGTTCTTGGAGGGTTTCACGCTTTTCAGCTGGTCCGCTTTCGGCTGATTTATATTTAAGGTTATTGCGCATTTATATTTTGTCAAAGGCGAGCCTGACTGAATATAAATACCTGTTAAATTGGGATATATCTCTTTTGATGTTGTTTATATTCGATTTGGTAACATTTTGATACTGCTCTCGCTTCAACATTAATTATTATCAGAGTGTTAAGTGCTTATACTAAGTAGTCAACACATTGTATGTTTATATATATATATATACTTTATATTTATGTTTACTTTATTACTTTATTTTATGTTCACTGTGCCTAAAGTACAGTATTTTTTTAGTATAAAAATACATTTAATTAGTTGTGGACCCTTACCAAATGAAGCTTTTTCAACTTCGTCGTCGAATATTTTTATATATATGTGTTGTATTAGTACAAAATATTTTACCAATCTTCGGAGGTGATTTGTTTTTGGTTACCTTAAAATTGTGGAATATATGCCGAGTAGGATATTCGGGTACAATAAGTTTTTCCAATGACCTATGAAGACATTTATTGTAAATCTTTCTTTAAAATGTATAGCTCTTAAACTATGCAAGGTATACACATTTCTACTATACATATATATATATATATATACATATATATATAACATATTTTCCGCTCATGTTTAAAAGAAGTCACCAGCAAAATTCAATTTAAATTTGATTTGCAATTATCGAAGTTATCGATTTCAAAGCTCCCTTCTCCCTTTGGGTAACAGAGTATAAAAATACCGATGCAAGACTTTTTCCATTTACCGTTTCCATTGATTTGATTAGGCTACGCAACAAACAATTTCTAAAGCACTAACTTTTATCATTTTACTAGCTTACTGGCCAACACCCACACTCTCATATATACACACACACATACACACACAGAGCAACACGCACATTTCTATGCCGTAGATAATTTAAAAGTTTTCGAGGCAACTTTCAGATTGTGGTGGGGGAGGGGGCCTCATTAGCATTGTTAGTCAAAGTTGATAATAAAGTTGAACCGTGACTTAATGCGGAGGCGTGGCAACAACGATTGTGTGCCGGATTTTATTGATTTTTTTATTGAGCGTAAATTGAAACATATGCAACATATTCATAATCTGTGATCGGTGGGCGACTTAGAAAATGATGTCGAACACGGCATGTCTCACTCAATTTAATAAGTCCATCCAATTATAAATTATTTGAATGTCATAGCGCAAGCGGCAATGGAAAATCCTTAAGCCAGGCAGCTGTCAAGTTTCCCTCCCGTTGACAGGCCCCGAGGGAGTATTGGTCCAGGCCCGACCATCCCGGTTCGAATTTGTTTGTCTAATTTGCCAACAACAAAAAAGAAAAGAAAATCAATTTTATGCAAATGCTCATGGACATCTGGGATGTGCCCAAAAGCTAACATTGTGCAAGCATTTAAGGCGCCAACTAGATGGTTTACATAAACTATGCAAAAGGGATACAGTTAAGTCGAAAAATCGAAGCAAACATATGGATATATTTAAAAGCTCATGCTGGTCATTAAGAAGTTCCTATTACCCGAAATCGATTACAAATTTTAAAATGTGGTTAATAAAGCTGTGAAAAAGGAAGCAGAAGGAGCATCTCTGACTCCATAGAGGATATTTATTCTTGATCAGCATCAATCGCCAAATTGATTTACCTATGTGTTTCTATCCTTTTCAATGAATAAGTCATTCTAAGGGACTATCAGTGCTTGGTATTTACAATTTTGAATATAACTCTCGAAGACAATACGCAGAATCTGATTATTATAACTAAAAATGAATCAGCATCGCCGATTGGATTAGAAACATAGATTTTGTTAACCAAAACGTACTTTCATATTGAGTAAATTAATATTCATATTTTTTTTATCTCTCGACCAGAGCATTCTATCTTTTTTTTTTTAAAAGTTTATATTTTATTTATATAATGAATTGTATTTACTTGAGTTAAAATATAAAATGCCTAGTTCGAGAAACCTAACAAATAATAAGAATATATGTCAATATTATTAATTATATTCTCTATATTTATCAATTATAATAGAATAGTTGAAATTCAACAAATCTCTTATGACCGATAAAGATTTACATAAAACGTATAATGTATAAAGACACAAACCTAATTGAAATTCTTAAATAAGAAAAAACCTTTTATAAAAAGTTGATTTTTGTAATAAATCTATATCTACGTAATTATCGAATTATCGATTCCCATTGATTTGGTGTTGCTATATTGTCGAGTTTCCCGATCGTGCATACTGATGATATATAATCTACGACATTATCCACTTCGCTTTTTGCATTTGAATTGCGCTTTTAGTTTTCACAATAAATAAATACGTTCGTTTGGTCATCCAATTGGCATCATTCATCCATCTATCCATCAGTTTGTATAATTATATCCATCCATCCATTTATACATTTATCCATCTGTTTGTCGATTCATCCAGCCACCCAGATATGGCGTCGTCCATTTTGAAAATTACGATTTCTACACATTGACAAATATTCGATAGAAAAGAGAAAAAAATAAATTTTAAAGAATGGAAACACTCAAAATAAATAAATGCTCGCATGCTTGTGCACATTCATTTAAACTGCACGCGTTTACAACAATGAAATCAAAACACAGCAGCGCAAGAAATTTGCATTTAGAGCTCAATCAAATGCAATTTGCATGTCGTCAGAAAAAAACCAAGAGCTCGAAGAAAAAAAGAAACAATAGAGAACGTTGCAGTTGTGTGTAACTGATTGCGAAATACTTTGATACCCTAGTAGTGCCAGCTGATAACAGGTAGCAAAGAACAAAGTGGATGTAGCCAAGATATACCGCGCTTTGATGGAGATTTTTAGTAATCTACCTTCCAAGTTTGCCTTTTAAGTTGCGGTGGATATAGGCTTTTATCGTTTTTATGGGTCCAAATGAGATCGGCTTATTCATACAGACAGGCACGGCTAAACCGATGCTCGAAATTGCTTCCATTGGCCTGTTACATTCGATTGCTCACTTCTTCATACTCTTTTACCAATTCTTTATTAGGGTATATATAAAAAGAATACTAAACGCATTTATTATCAAACTTAGTGCACTCTATATGTGTGTGTGTTTTTTGTTTGTTTTGTATTTAATAAATATTTAATAGCTTCACGTTGCATAAGTACATTGCGCAATTGCGCGACGCTGCATTGCAAGCAGAGTTGCCATCAAAAGGTTTTTTTTACCTACTCGTTTCTCTGATAACTTCATTATAGATTGTACCTTGTATAAGCATTAAAATTACACCAAACATTGAAAAACATCCCTGCAATTGAATCCAATATTACCTATGAACATGAAAATTGATTTTCAGTTAACTTAATATCGTTATATCGATTTTAATTCAAAATTCAAACTTTAAATATAAAACAGCTAAAGACTTGAACACATTTCGAATCTCAGAAAGATTATGAGTCGAACGCTTGACTATAAATTTGTTACTCATTATTTGCCGTCTCTCGGGGAAATTGGAAATTAATCCGAGTTGTTGTGTCCTATTTCAAATCAATTTCATCACAAGCAGCTGCATGGCATCAAAGCACCAGCTCGCAATTTTGATGTTCGCTGCATTTCTTTGCATTGTTGTTGTTCTTGTTGCTCCTGTTGTCACTTACAAATAACATTTACTTTTGCCTCTCTCACACTCACACGGTGCTTGAATATAAGTTCTCCTCGGCTCCAGTTGTGCTTTGTGGGCTCAGCTATTGACAACGACGACGGCAACGTCGAGTCTACGCCCGCAGCTCTGTGCGGTAGGCAGCAGCAGCTTCCTGCAACCAGAACAGTAGCCAAAGCAAAAGCAATTGCTCAAACTTGTCGGTCGCTTTTTTTCCTTTATTTTTTTTGTTGTTTTTTTTTTATACTTTTGCGCTTAACTCTTTCACATTTTCTCTTATAACCAACCCACCCATAGTAGTCGTCGTCGGCGTCGTTGTTGGGCATATTGCATTGAAATTTGCAACACATTTCATTTTATTGGGCGCTTTGGCTTTGGCTACCGTTTGACGTTTCAGTTGGGGCAAATGAAATGATTTAATGCAAATTTTATGCGCCATATTTTTGCATAGCAACGTTCCTTTGTTGCTGTGTGCCTTTCCTATATACATATACATATATACAAATGTACCTTCTCTTCAACATGATATTCTTGTTATCCCTCTTTTCGATTCGTCACTCACTTTGGCAACATTTTTATACATTTTGCAACGCTTTCGAATTATTTGATGGATGAATCGGCTTCCGTTTGTGTAATTAAAGTGACCGATTTTCAATACACAATTGCGCTTAACTTTGTGTCTCTGCTGTTGTTGTTGATCGCGAAAAGTATTGCAAGTATTGCAGAAAAAAAAAGATTCTGGGAATTCAAAGTTAATATGCAAAAATGTATGCATATAAAAATTCCATTGACATAAATTAATTTAGATTGTTGTAGCTTTTCCCCACTTTCAACTCAATCACAATTAAAAATTGTACACACGTGTTTAATTTCAAATCACACACACACACATACACACACTCTCACATACTTGAGTTCTCTCTCATCCATAGCCAAGTTGCAACCATTCAAGTGTGATTATTCGAGTGCTGCTTGAATTTCTATGTACCAAATGGCATTGCCTGCAATTCGTTACTGGAAACTGGAAAGAAAGACAAAAACAACGAGAGAGGGAGAGAGTGAGAGTGAGAAAGAGAGAGCGAGTGTAAACTAATGTGCAGTTGGCTTTTCATGAGTTTTTCGCATCTTCTTCGCTCGCGATAGGACAAACAATTTTAATTAGTGTGTGTGCGCCTTAATTAAACATCATCAGCGCAAATTAATCGAATAATGCATTAATGCCAATTATAGCACAACGAATGGCAACAGCAAAAGCAAGAAAAAACAACAACAGCCATGGCAAATCTTCAAGAAAAAGAAAGAATCAGACGCCATGGCAACGCTACAGTTATTATTGTTCCTTATTTTTGTTGTTTATGCAAGCTGACGAAGCTAATGCTAACAGCTCGTAATTAATACTACTAAACTACTTTTATTTTTATATTCCAGACGTATATAAATTATGATTCTTGGTGTATTTTAATTTGAGACTTAATTTAAAACAAGGAATATAAATACATATATATTTATATATATATGTAAACATACATACACACTTGTGTATTTGATGTACATCAAATCTGCTCTCGAAAGGAGGGTTTCTTTAAGACTCCTTTCGGCCACAGCAATTTTATTTTGTCATGCCTTTTGCATTAAGATTTTTTTGTTGTTTTTTTTTTGTGAGCTTTGTCATTTCACCTTTGGGCTTTGCAATCAGAAAAATGCGCACAGCAGCAGCGCAGCATACACCTAATACCATCATCATCAGCAGCAGAGCCTCCGCTCCCCCTCCATCTGCACCCCGCCCGTTGTCACTAAATAACCCTCGCGTGGATACACAATTCGTACTTCGCATCGTACAACCAACCATATTCCTCCTTGTCGTCGATTTTTGCTCAACATTTTTTCGCGTTGCCATGCAGTCAGAGGCAATAGGCAGGCAACAAACTTACACAATCACGGAGACGACATAGTAACTCGCACACACATACACTCACACACACACACATGTATAGAGTCCAGCTCACTCACACTCAGTCAGTCTCTTAGTGCACTCATCTTTACAACTCAACAGCAGCGCAGCACGACAGACGGCGGCTGCACTGCGACCCCCAATCTGCTCCCCTGCCTGATGCGCGCGCCCCCCTCCACCCACAGTCAGCAGTCTTTTCATTCTTCTATATTGCGCAGTTTTTTTTCCTATTATACTTCTTTTTTCAGTTGGCAACAACAACTACAACATAAGCTGAGACACAGCGCATAGGAATAATTTACGCCATGCGAAGGCAAAAAGCTAAAAATGAGTAGACTGCAGCAGCAACAACAACAACAATAACAATAACAGCCAAACTGCATGCATACTCATCGCTCATAGGCAACGAGTTGACATACAGTGGTGGTTAATTAAATCTATATGCATGGTTTACATAAAATCCTATGTGTACACAAATACATGTGTTTTCAATTAATCATTCAAAAAATTAACAAAAAAGTTTTATATTATATTAGTTTGTCTGTTGTATTTGGGGTAAACCATTGTTTTTGCATATGCTCTAATTTTTATGACCTCTACTGTGTGTAACACTGCTGTGCAGTTACACGCGCCAATGTAACTTCTCTCTCTCTCTCTCTCTTCGCCTCTGTCGCGAATTGCATTCATGCGTGCGCGAGTGTGTGTGTGTGTGCCTGTATGTGTGTGAGGCTCTCGTATGGGACGAACAACGAACGCACGACTTGTTTGCATTTACTCTACGCAAATGAGCGGCATCGCCGTTGTCGCTTTTTCTGTTTTCATAGGTAGAGTACGCTGTACTGTGATGCTGTTAGGTTTGTGTGGGTCGGCAGCACCCGCAGAAGATTCTCCTTCCACTTACCCTTCTCACTGTCCAACTCACTCTCACTTGATGTTGCTGAGCTGCATTTTTTCCATTTTGCTATGCCTTGAATGACTAAGGGTTTTGCTGTTGCTGCTGCTGCTATTATGGAGAATGGGAGGACTTCTGACGAGTTGGCAACAACATCGAAAAATATACATAAAAAAAGAAAGAAAAAATAAAAAAAAAATAAAATCACAGCACATAAATTCGCATGCTTACTGAGCTGAGCGCACGCTCTCTCTTTCTCTCCCTCACTCTTTCGTTCTCGCTGCCACCGTTTGCTATTGTCTGCCTGCCCCCACACTCGCGTGCTCTCGGCTAGTGCCGCTGCAGCGGCTGCTGCTGCTGCTGTTGTCAACGAGTGGGGTTACTGACTTTGCAGCAGCCAAGCGCACAGGCAGACTGTGCTACCGTTGCTTTGTATTTATGTGTGTATGTGTGTATGCATGTCAATGTAAGTGCGTGCCAGCAGCGCCGTTAGCAGCAGCAGCAGTGAGCGCAGTGCAAGGAACGACAGACGGCAGAACGAAAGCGTCTGCCTTAAGTTTGGGGCTTCCATTTTTGGTCTTTTGCTTCGTATTTTCGCCTGCCTGCCTGCCTGAGTCTGTCTGTTTGTCTGCATCTGTCTGCTGTGCTGAGTGCATTTCACACTTTTGCTATTTTGCTTCGCTTTCGTTTTGGATTTGGCGCCAAAACACAATGCGAAACTAACTACCGTTAAGGTTCAAAGAACTCTCTAGTCTAATTACGACGCATGCGGTTCATATCATAACAAATATTTGCATGTGTGTGTGTGTGTGTGATTATGCATGTATGCATTCACAAATACTATTAAATGTGTAATAGTATGTGTATGTGTATGTGTGTATTTTATTCTCTTGTTTATCATGACTGCATTGAGCTCAATCGAACATTTGTAACGGTCATGAGTGAATTTAAGCATAAAACTGAATATTCCAATAAATAACAACGACAACAACACTGATGGGAAGCATGCCAACTGCAGTTGCGAACCACATAATAATTGCCAAGAGCAATGACAGGCGGCAATACGAACTGAAAGCAGCATTACTTTAGTTGAGAGTGCTCGACATTCGTAGACATTATTAAAATTGGCAGTGTTCGTTTGATTGTTTAAATAAATCTACACAACTTTGATAATTATTTTGTTTTTACTTATTTTTAATAATAAAATCTCATAATTATTTAAATCAATGTTTTCCAATAAATATAATATTCAAAGTTAATGTTATTAAATTGATTCTTTTGCACTGGCTGCAGCCCGTAGCAATGTATAATAATTTTTACTTTTGAAAAGAGATTCTAAAAGCTGTGAATACTTTTGTCGACACTACTGTGTAATACAGTGGCCGCAGAATCTGTGGGCACGCTGAGCAGCATAGTGCACTAGACTGATTGACACTCGAGCGATTGTGGTGGAGGAGAATGGGAAAGGGAAGTGGAAGTGAAAGGGGTGGAGTGTGTCTGTGGGGGTCACACCAAATAGCCAACCGGGCGTACCGTAGATTTACTTAAGCACGCATCGGTAGCTCAGTGCAAAGCAGAGCCAACATATTTCCCCCACTTCTACCCCTTAAATATGTATTGCTTATGTTGCACGTAGCTGAGGACACACATGCATAGAGAATATGAAGAAACTGCTGCTGCTGTTTACATTAAAGCTTTGCAAATGCCAAATACATATGCATATCTGACCAACGAATCAGGAGAGAGACTTTGTCACGGCTTGTCCTGCTATAACAATGAGAACAGTAATAAAAACAACAAGAGAGCGAGAGAGATGGAGATGGAGAAAAAGAAAGAGAGATTAAGAAATTCTCCCACACAGACACACCAACAAATACATATACATATTGCAAGGCGATTGAGCCTAGCAACCGAAGCAATTTCAGTAATGAAAAGAAAAGTTGTAAAAAGGCAAAGCGGGAAATAAAACGTTAAAAGGAAAAAAAAATAGAATAAAAATAACGCAATCATTGCACTTGTTC
This sequence comes from Drosophila setosimentum, assembly GCA_035043505.1. NCBI lineage: Eukaryota > Metazoa > Arthropoda > Insecta > Diptera > Drosophilidae > Drosophila > Drosophila setosimentum. Next base: position 6,111,605 of record JAWNMY010000094.1, read on the forward strand.
CGCACACAGCCGCAACAGCAACAACAACAACAACATCAACAACAACAAAAACAGTGGGTGCAAGGCTTACTCCTGCTTCAATGTTCTCTATTTTTTCTTTCTGATTTTTAAAAATTCCTTGTTTTTGTTGCTGTTGTCGCTGCTACCGTGTGGCCCACAATGGGCGTGGCAGTAATTTCCCGCAATTACGCCCACACACAAAACGGCGACATAGGCATCAAAAAGGAGGGGCAGAGAGAAAGAGAGAGTGGGGGAAAGTGTATGAGATGATGTTTTGTGTGAAATGAATGATAGCCGAATTGCAATGGTTTGAAGAAATATGGCAACGCTGCAACACACAGCACACAAGCGCATTCTCACACATACACACACGCGCGCAAAGAGATATACGCGAGCAGCCTGTGAGTATACTACAGTTTTTGTGCAACCGCATTGATAACCTAAGCCAACACTGATTGAATTTTATGCGAGTGTGTAGAGAGAGAGAGAGAGAGAGAGGGGGGTTGGCGTGTCAGGGTGTGTCCTAAAACATATATATGTGGATGGAAGACGAGCTACCAGTTTTTAAAGGAAGTTGATTTTTTCTGTAAGATTCGAAGGCTTTGGGAAAGTCGTGAAATTTCCAAGGGAGATGTCAGCCCTAAAGCATCTCATATTTAAACTGCATAATATAAAAATAACAAAACTTATTTAAAACAAATAAATATATTTAAAAAAAATTAAAAATAAGCTAAACTATCAAAAAATGTATTAAATTAGAAGATCTTGATGCTTTAAATGTATCTTGCAACGAAAAGTTATTTCTGAAACTTTTTTACTTGTTCATTTTAATTGGGCGGCTAGCTAGAAGCTTAATCAATATTTAACGACAAATTGCCAATCAGTTAGTTGGTTGTCAGCGTTAAATAATTATTTTCTTATCATGATCATCGTGTGATTAGCGACTTGTTGCTTCGAGGTGTTACGCTGCACGTTTATCTCGAACCCGCTTGAAACGGGATTGTCAGCCAATTAGCACGAAATCAGAATCGTCGAATTGCGTCCCTATTGAGAACCATGCGCCTTAATAGACTGTTACGTAGATTTGGAGATGGTTGTGCAGTCGCATAATATAAATAGGAGACGGCTGCTATACACCACCCGAGTGGGGAACTGGGATTAGGCGGCTGTGGTGGGGTCGATTGGGTAGGAGGGTTGGAATGGGCTGTTAAGGGTCTGACGCGCAACTTTGTCAAAGTCAATGAGGCGGCTGCTGCGATACACAGTGGAACTTTTGACTGACATACTTAAATAAATACTTGATATGAAATAAGAGAAGATGTTGCTATCTGATGTTCCATTAGATATAAGATAATGATCATTTTAAAGTTAATCATTATATAAAGCGTGTTTAGAAATTGTAGATTATTGCAATGTGTTTTCGATTTGTATGTACACGATGCGAAAGGTATACGATAACTTCTATTCCAAATGTATTGTCTCTAGCTCCGATAGTGTCTGAGATCAGCAGGTTTAGAGAAACGGACATGGCTAGATAGACTCGCATGTTGAGCCTAATCAACAATATATATTAATTAGTCATGTATAACTCATGCCGGCTATGCAAGATTTTATTTATACATTTCAAAATTAGTTGGCAAATAATATCACAGCTTCAGAATGGGTTTTGTTACAAATAACATGAGACTGTCCCACTGTGCTGAGCTTTTTGTCTTTGACGTCTGCGTGTTGCCCTTTGGCAACTGGGCCTGTTAGCTGTTTGCCTCTTGCTCTTGCTCTTGCTTTTTGGGGTTGCCAGATGATTTGGACTTTGTATGCAACTGTACTGCGTTTGTAGTGCACATTTATGTGTATTACTAAAGTATAGCTGTGTGTGTGGGTGTGTTAGGGTGTATTTGTGTGTGTGTGTCTGCGTATATATGATGTATGAGAGTGTTTGGATGAGTTTATGGGCGGCTTTGGCATACAATTTTTTCAAGTATCATTTATACGAGAATTTTATTTGTACACTTTTGCTAAAAACGCCTCCTACGCCAGGAGCCCAAACCAACCAGACGCCTGGACGGCTGTGTAAATAAAATGTTTCCGTTGTCGACATCGCACACAGACGTAATAAGTTATATTCAAATGTGTATATGTATTTATACCACATATATAGATAGATAAATGTATGTATGTAGTTTGGTCCGAGATTGAATTTTATTGCGTCGACAGACGTCGACGGAGCAAAGGCAGACAGGCGCCGGCAGAGTGGCCGATGTTATAGCGCCAGGTTGTCAGAATTGTCGGGATGCAAATTGTGCTAATTATGTGAAATGAGATTTTGGGCATTGCGCGACGATTTTAAATGGCTTTCTCTTGACAAATTAATTAATGCAAATTTTCTCTTGTGTTTTCAATTTACAGGCGACGATGCCAATAATGATGATGTTGCTGATGTTGCGGGCGACATCGTTGCACAACAACAACAATAATAACACCATAAACAACCAATGCAATAAAACGACCAACACTAGCCAATATTAACAACTGCAACAGCATAAATAACAGTAAGAGCACCAACATAGCAACGACAACAATAAGCCACACACATGTTGCTGCTACAATTGGAACGATCACAACGAGGAGAGCAACAGCAACTAAGATGCTCAGCGCTGCCAATGCAACAACAACAGCAGAAACAGCAACACACACTGGAGCAACAGTTGCAGCAATTGCCGCTGGCGAAACTTATGTCATAACAAATAAACATCTCCATCAACAGCCGCAGCAACAGCAGCAACAGCAGCAGCAACAGCAACATTTTGTTATTGCCGCCAACACAATGGTTATACCTGCAACAGCAGTCGCCGGTATACCAACAGCAACAACCACAGCAGCGGCAGCAGCAGCAGTTGAGACAACACAGCCACAACAGCAAAATCAACAGCAGCCGCAGCAGCAGCAGCAGCAACAACAACAGCTGCAGCAACATGTGTTGTTTCAGCCCCAATTACAGTTACAAACAGCAGCAACACCTCAGCAGCCATCGCAGCCACCGCGCCAGCATCCCAAGAAGCGTAAATTTGATCCAGCTGAGCTGGACAAAGTGGAGCAACAGCAGCCGCAACTGCCACAGCAGCAGCAGCAGCAACAACAACAACAGCAGCAGCAGCAGCAGCAACAGCCCACGTTGTACAAGCAACAGAAACCCGCCGAAACGAATGGCAACAACAGCGATCCGATTGCCAATCGCAATATTGCTGCCGTGCAGCAAAATGCGTTGTCTTTGCGCACAATGATTGTCAGTCCGGCAACAGCAATCAATTGTGCAGTTGCTGGTGCTGGTGCAGGCGCCAGCAACAGTAACAGCAGCAGCAGTAGCAGCAATAACAATAATGAGAACATCAGGCAGCAGCAGCAACATCAACAGCAACGTATTATAATCGCATCGCCACTACAACATGCGACAAGTACTTACAAGCAACATGTTGCTGTCGGCAGCGGCGGCAGCAGCAGCAGCAGCAACAGCAACAATAGCAACAACAACAACAACAGTCATGCAGCAATCAATCATTTGCGCACACACACGCCCCTCTACTATCAGCAACAGCAGCAACCACGTTTTAGCTTTAACTCACACAATCAGCAACATGTACAGGAACAACAGCAACAGCAGCAACATATGCAGCCGCAGCAGCAACACGCTGCTGAGCCTGTTGCTCTACTCGATCTCAGCGAATGGACTAATACGCGTGTCCTGGCCAAAGTCGGCAAGTGTTATGCCCCCGGCAAGATACAACAAGTGCAGGAGGCAGTAGCAAGCACGACGTCGACCACGCCTACGGCCAATACGCCCCACTCAATACTCGTGAAATTCGATGCCGCAGAATTTGGTCAGCAATTGTATCAGGATGTGCTGCAACAGGGACGCTTCAATGTGATACTCGATGCCAGTCCACCCATGGCGGATGTATGTATCTGTTATTAGATATCATAAATAATTCTATAAATATATCCATTGGTTCTCCTTGAACAGATCACGCTGGAGGCGCGCGTTTGTGTTCGCCAAAATCTCGTTGGACGCGGCGTCGACTGTCTCTATGTGGAGGGCACTCTCTTGGACATCAATCAGGGAACCAAGCAATACACCGTGCAATTGGTCAATGATGAATTGGTAAGTTTCCAAAACTCAAAAAAACAACACAACAAAAAAATAACAAAAAAAAAAAAAATACTGAAATAATTAAAAATCGCTAATTATATTTCATAAAGCTAAAGTAAATATGATGAAACTGGTTTGATGTATTTATTGCAGCCCTATACAAAAGTGGTGCGTCGTGCAGATTTGCGTCTGCTGCTGCCGCCATGGTGGGATGAGCTGAACGAACTGGTGCCGACAGCAGCAACATCAACGCCAGCTGGCAGCAATGGCAAACGCAAGTCGGAGCAGGCATCCGGTGGAGGGGCAAGTGTTGGCAGTGGTGGCAGTGGGTTATACCACCCCAAAGCGTTTGTGGCCACACGCTACGATGGCAAGCTGCCGACGAGCACGCCACAGCAGCTACCAAAACAAGAGTATTATCGAGCGGCTGCCACGTCGCCGTTCCAGGGCGGTGTAGTGCCCCCGCCGCCGCCGGCTTTGGCGCATGTAGAGCACCAGCAGCCGCACCACCAGCATGCCACCAACGGTCTGCCGGATATTGTGATCTCGCCGGGCAGCAATGTACAGCAGCAGCAGCAGCACCATCAACAACATAAAATGCATGTGCCATCGCCAGCGCAGCAGCAGCAGCAGCAACAACAGCAACAGCAGCAGCGGAGCTACGACGACTACGACTCCGATGATGAACTGAAGCGCGTTGGCATCGATTACTCACCGGCCGCTGGCGATGTGGATGCCGAGAAGATGAGCGCCTGCAGCAAGCGGAGCAGCATGCAGAGTCGCGGCAGCACATCCAGCTTACTCGATCAGAGGCTGACACCACGATCTCATCCAGCAACTCCAAGGTATGTACATCCAACTCATCAATCTCATTACAAACGAAAAACCCATTAAAAAGTTACATTCGACGGAAAACTTTTTTTTTTCTGTTTATGTGACAATCAATTGTTTTCTTAGCTGATGCTTATTAAATCTGTGATACTGGCTTGCAAAGCTTTAGTATTCACGCCAAGATATGAAGAATTATTCAAGCTAACATTTTCAAGCGAGCACTGAGAAAATATACCCAATATTTTAATAATGATTCCCAGCAAGGATGCAAGTTGTTCTAAAGAGCAAGCCCTAATTTAAATTAAGAGCATTCCTATGTATGTCTAAGAAGGGAACAAATGTAATTTAAAAACACAAAAAAAAAAATAAAAGTATTCAGTTGCTTAAATTCCCAGCGATACACAGCATTACTGAAGGAATGCATTATAATGTCGACTATTACGAATCATTGACCTTACTTAAATGGAAAATTCTCCCCCAATTTTTCAATGGGAACAGCATTCCAGCCGCATTCAGCTTTGTCGAATTTTGTGAGCTTGCCTCTCTTTGATTTCTTATTATTACGGGGAACTACAAAAGCTTTCAGCGCTGCCGTCGGCGTCGGCGTCGGCTGCGTTCGTTGTTTGTTGATCGTTTTTCTTATTGTTTTTTTTTTTTTTTAGCTCAAGTATTTTGAGCCTAACTTAAACTCAATCCATTAATTATAATTATGTATGCTAGTGTGTGTGTGTGTGTATGTTAGCGTGTATTAAGGAAAAGTAATTTTCGTTGACAGATCTCAGGCAACGACACCGCATCGCTTCAAGAAGGGCGACATTGTGGAATCGGAATCCGGAGTGCGCAAGAAGTACAATGGCAAGCAATGGCGACGTCTCTGCATGCTGTGCATGAAAGAATCTCAGCGGCGCGGCTTTTGTTCCAGACATTTGAATCAGAAGGGCAACAATGCGCAGCCCTCATCAACGGGGCCGGGACGTTTTCTCAGGTGCCTATAAAAACGAAAAAGAAAAAAAAAAAAACAACTAACAGCAACAACAACAACAACAAATTATCTCTGCTCTCTATCTAACGCTCTTTATTTTTATCTCTTTTTCGTTACTCTCTCTCATTATGTCTCTATCGCTCTTTTAGTGATAGCCGCTCGAGCAGCAAGACACAGAACGATGAGGACACCTCACGCGATTCGGAAACATCGCCCAACAATCGGGTCACCGGTCGCTATGATCAGGAAGAGACCGATGCGGCAGGTGCGTTAGGTACGTGCAACTCACACCTCTTGACTTTTTATGACACCGCTGTTGCCGCTGCTGCTGCTGCTGCTGCTGCTGCTTTTGTTGCTGTCAATGATCCTCATTCGGATCGTAAAAGCAACAAAATTTTGTTTGAAATTTATTCATAGTTTGGCTCGCATTCAGTTTCAAGGTTGGCATTCCCAGCAAACTCAATACCAAACTCAAACCCGAAACACTCGCACTGAATTTAGCTGCGTTTCTCAATGCCCAAATGAGCGCCAGCTTTACCCTGTTAATCTATCTTTGTTCACGCAATTACCCACACAGTTACAGGAACCGTCAATAGCGCAGCCTCTCGACTGGATTTAGGCTCTTTCTCTGACCTAGCCAGTCCAGGTCTGTCCTGCTTTTAACGGCGCTTCAAGAAATATGCATTTAGCTTACGGCATAAGTGACTGTTAAATGCGCTACTCTAAGCCGGACTTTATATATGATTACTTAGATGTCTTTCGTATATCTTAAATATCTACCAAATATTAAACTCTTTATTAATCAGTTGAAAATGTTTATAATATCAACTGAATAGGGCCCATTATAATTTCTGATTTAAAAATGATTAAATTATTGAATGAAACTAGCAAATAATTTAAGTCTACAGCTTAAAAGACTTAATACATTTCAAATCACAGATAAATATAAAAATCTCATGAGATGAAATTAATGTGATGATTTGAAGGTAAATTTTGAATACTTTTATATTTGTTGGCCTTACGAAATAATTGTTTTGATCGTTGCAAGAAACTTTTATGATTCAAATAAAATATCAGAGAACATAATAATAACATGCAAAACCTGCAAAGCATCAAAATGCATTAGGTAGTAGTGGATTCGAGCGATCGATGCAGCTCAAACTTTCACATTGTTTCTGAATGCATTTCGAATTCTTTATAAAAATGCCTATCATAAAGTTTTATTGTGGCAGCGCCGCTGCTGACCGTCGTCTCTCTCTCTCTCTCACTCTTTCATACACGCACACACACACAAACACACACGCACTGTGGACAAAGGTCGTCGGTTTTGTTAAGGTGTTCTCGGGGCCATTTACCGATGAGGGGTGCTATTGTTTGACGTGTGCGTGCAACAGAAACAGTAATAACAACAATGTTAGCTAGCCACTTGAAAGTGTGACCGCAGCGTGATTTACACGCAAACGTAAATGTAAACGCAGATGCAGCGACGTCGACGTCGACGTCAGCATCGACGCATACGCATTCCAATGCACCTGCATACAGCGATCGATGCAGCCGTTGCGTCGACGACGACGCCGCCACTTGAAACGAACAATGCAGCGCAGTCGAAACAAAAGCGCGCTGCGTGCGAAGCGCAACAGATTCTTCTTTTCTTGTTATTTGCCCTGCCTTTGATTCGTTTTTACCTAAACAGAAATGCACTTGAGAGAGCGCTCTCACATGAACAGACACACACACACACAAACGCACACACATGCACATACAGACAGACAGGCAGGCAGGCAGGCAGGCAGTCAGACGGACCGACCGATGCAGACACACAGACAGCTCAGAGCACCCACACAGCCATACAGTTGCAAACACAACAGGTAAACAACATGGACGGTCTGAGAGAGCGAGGGAGCGAATGAGCGCAAAAGAGCGCAAGCCAGCGAAAAGAGCGAGAGCAACTCGGACGATTGTGAGAGAGAGGCGCTCAGTTTATGCTGTCGCTGGCCGCGCTCAGTTGAAGTGCTGGCCGTTCTTTTGACGTCGTCGTCGCATTTTATGTTGAAAACTGTCAAAGGCAAGGCAAGAAGACAGAAAACAGAACGCGGCGCAAAAGCAAAAAATAAATACAAAAAAAGAAAATATATAAAAAAGCATATGTATAAAAAAAAGTGAATACCAATGCGAATGCAGCAGACAAAACGAATGTGACAACGACGACAAAAAGTTTTCTCAAGCAAAATTAAATACGAAAATATGTGCCGAAAGTGATGCCAATCAAAGTGCTTCTTCTTAACTAAGAAGAAGGCAGCTCGCAGTAGCTAGCAGCGCAGAAGGAGCAGCAGCATCAGCAGTAGCAGCAGCACCAACAACAGCAACAACAGCAGCCGTAACAGCGAAATGAATGCGTTCCAGGACTTTGAGCTGGGCGCTAAATTATATTTACAGTGCTTATGTAATGTTAATCACATTTTAAAACAAAACAGTCAAGATAAATGTGCATTCTGTTTATGCTATGTAATTTACCCCCCAACTATCTCACCCTCTAACCCTCTCTCTCTCTCTCTCTCTCCCTCTCTGTTTCTCTCTCTTTTTCTCTCAAAACTCTCTTTCTAACTGCAGTGTCATTGAGCAGCTCGCGGTCTGCAACGCCTTCGTATACATCACCCGTGAATAATGCCGGCGCTTCGCCGCTAAATGCCATCACCCACTCTCCGATCAATGTGTCCAATCATAGGCAAAACTTTTTTACGCCCATTCCGAATCAGTCGCAGCAGCAACAACAACAACAACAACAACAACAACAACATGTGCCAGCTGCTGTTGCAGCTGCAGTGCCGCTGGACAGCAAGTGGAAGACAACACCCAGTCCAGTGTTGTACAACACGAACAGCAGCAGCAACAACAACAACAGCAACAACAACAACAATGGCTGGGAGAGCAGTCAAGCTGTGCAGCAGCAGCAACAACAACAACAACAACAACAGCATCAGCCACCGCCACCGCCACAAACGGCGGCCGTTTCGCTGGTGATGCATGCACCGCCGCCACAACAGCAACAACAACCACCTGCCGCTCATCTCAACGCGCTGCCAGCGCCACCAGTGCCGCCCAGTAGCAGCCTGGGACACGCGACCAGCGTCATACGCATCTCAAGCAGCCAACAACAACAACAACAACAACAACAGCAGCAGCAGCAGCAGCAGCAGCAACAACAGCTGCAACAGTCAGCGGCGGCAACTCAACAACAACAACAACATGTTGTGGCATCCACGGCCAGCCATCAGTCTTTTCATCCGGTTATTGTGAATGCTGCTGCCCAACAGCAGTCGCACATTCATGCGCAAAATTCATTGCCTGTTTCCGTTAGCCAGCAGCAACAACAGCAACAACAGCAACAACAGCAGCAGCAGCAACAACAACAGCAACATCAGCAGCCACTGCCGCCCACATCGGTCTCGTATCATCCGCATCCGCCAACCACGCCCACTTCCGTAACAGTGGCGTTGCCAACGGCACAGGACAAGGCATTGCCAAAAAACGGTAAGTTCACATCAGGACAACAGGACTCTGTGTGGGTCGGGAAATGCATGTGAATCGGAAATATTAATTCAGATACTCGGATGCGAAAGCTATGAAACAGAAATGCGAATTTGTTTAGTAATTGATTCATGTTTGGGAACTCAAATAACCAAGATGTTGCAATTCAAGCCAAGCTATGAAACAACTATTTAGATCATCAAATTTGGACGTAAATAACTCATAAGAATTCACTTGTTTTTCATAAATATTTACTTTGTAAAACATAGCAGAATTTTGATTGTTTATATTTAATAGCAATATTATTGTCAGCCAATTCGAGAATCAGGTTCTTGTTTGTCTAAGTAAGATAACATAATCCTCATTTCCAGTTCAATATATATCTTCAAGTCTATTGAAACTTGTCATCAGGTCTAACAATAAACAAATCACAGATGATCTGAAAAGAATAGAAGAATATTTATTTATATATTGTTAGACTTCTTTCGGTTATACTAGGCAATTTGTCGCATAAAAAATATTGTTCTCTTCTGTTAAGGCTAGATTGGATTGGTTGATGGTTATCAAGTTGAGATTCCTTTGCGTGGATAAATCTATATTTGGCCTTTCTAATCGTTTGCTATACGCTTAATTTTTTTTTTAGGCTACAATGCGGCTAGCTATACGTGGCAAAAGCTACTGCCGCTAATGCCAACCATGACCAAAGCACCAATAGCGACCGCGGTGACAACGGTGACAACCACAAGCAGCAATTATAGTGTGGCCATGCTGCACCAACATCAACAACAACAGCAGCATCAGCAGCAACAAACGGCTCCCATGCAGCCAACAACCACAGCTGCAACACAACATCAGCAACAACAGCAGCAGCAACAGCCGTCGTCGATCAATCACAACAACAATCATATGATTGTGCCAGCTCCGCTTGCATCGCCAGGCAAGCCACTCAACTGTTCCATGAACGATGCTAAGGCTGCAGCAGCAGCAGCCGCGGCGGCAGCAGCAGCAGCAACAACAGCAGCAACTGCAGCAGGAACAGCATCTGCAGCTGGCTCGATCAGTGGAGCAGATGAGGCAGATGAGCCCGATGATCAGCTGGACGATGATGTGTTTGAGCCGATGACGCCCTGTGCGCCAGCCATGTCCAATGGTGGTCCAAAGAAGGCAGCAACGGCCTCAATGCGGCTGGCCACATTCAGTCACAGCAACAGCAACAGCAGCAGCTGCAATAACAGCAATATACGCAAACTGGACGAGTGCCATGATGCTAGCGACGGTGCTGCTGGTGCACCAGCCACCTCGGCAGCCAAGCGACGCAGTCAATCACTCAGTGCACTGCAGCAGAAACAGCAGCAGCAACAGCAGCAGCAACAGCAACAACAGCAACAGCAACAACAACAGCGACAGCATCAGCAGCAGACAGCGGCAGCGGCTGGCAAGAAGATTCGTCGGCCGATGAACGCTTTTATGATTTTCTCGAAGAAGCATCGTAAGGTGGTGCACAAGAAGCATCCCAATCAGGATAATCGCACGGTTAGCAAGATTCTGGGAGAATGGTGGTATGCTTTGAAGCCGGAGCAGAAGGCACAGTATCATGAGCTGGCCAAATCGATGAAGGATGCGCATTTTCAGCTGTATCCGGAGTGGAAATGGTGCTCCAAGGATCGTCGCAAGTCGTCCACATCGGGCAAGGGCGGCCCGATGGCTGCCGCGACAAATGCCACCGGCGATGGCAAGCAGCGTCTTGTGTCCGTCGATGGTTCCGATTCGCTGGAGGATGACATGTGCCCCAGTACGCCCGGTGGTAGCGGCAGCAGCGGTGCCCAAGCGGTCGAGCTGCAAGGCGACATCATACCACTGACCATTGATACCTACAACATGGCGTGCGATGATACGCCCACAACCATCTCTGGCCAGGCACCGGTGCTGGTGGGTCATGGCAATTGCAAGGGCAAGCTGCTGAAGAACGAGCTGCCCTCGGATGAGGATGAGCAAATGCTCGTCGTCGAGGATGAGCCGACGCCGACGCCCAAAAAACTCGATCTGCAATGCCGCGAACGCGTCAACGACCTGGACATGGATGAAACACCTTATGACTATCGCAAGCAACAGCAGCAGCATCCTTCAACGGAACCGGAACAGGTAATTTAGATTAATAATGCATTTGCCGAATGATGCATCGAGTATTAATGCTTGATTCCCACACAGCGTACGCAGGAGGATCATGCGAGTCTGTGCAATGGCCAAGCGATGTCAGCGCCAGCGTCGAGTGGTGTGGGAGAGCGTGAGATTACGCTGAAGCCAAAGGCGATCAAGGCACATCCGGGGCTGGAGAGCGCCATGCTGCCGTATCCACAGATGCCCATGTATACGCACTACACTAGTCCCAAGAATCCAATCGGTGTAACACCATTCCAACCCACAGGCGAGCAAAGCACAAATTCAAATACCTTCTTATCCATGCAACAGTTGCTCATAGTTGTTGTTTTCTTTCGTTTTGTGTTTCTTTGCAAGCACAGGCGGCGCCTTCAAATCGATGCCCATCAGTCCCAAGGGCAGCAGCTCCTCCTCCGGTTGCAAATCGGATGAGCAACAGCAGCAGCATCAGCAGCAACAGCAGCAACAGCAGCAACAGCAGCAGCTGCAGCAGCCACACATCAAGCAAGAGGACATTAAACAGGAGCCACCATCGCCATATAAACTAAATAGCGGCAGCAGTGCTGCTGGAGGGGTAGTGTCCACGGTTGGAGTAATAAGCGCACCGCCGCCCAGCAGCGCGGTTGGGGCCATCTTCAATTTCAATGTGCCAATTGCGACGGCTCTCAGCCAGAAGCAATTTCACTATCCACCCATGCACCACACACTCTGCAGTCCGCCAACAGATGTCAGAGGTGAGTTTTGAGCCGAGACAACATAATCGACAAATATATATATATATATATATATATATATATATATAGATGCAAATATATTTCTTTTATTTATAAGTTACTTTATTTTGTGATTTATTGAAGCCCTTTTGTTGTTGTTTTGTTTTAATTTTCGGTTTTTTTTTCTAATTTGTGTCTGAAAATTGGCATTGATGTTTGTACTATGATTTATTGAGTTTGATTTGCACAATTTTACCAAATATTTGTTTAGTTGTTCTATGTGTGTATACCAAAGACAAAATTAAACCGAAGCGCGCCTTTCGCCTAGCCACCCGCCCCCCCCACACCCAACCCTCCACCCCATTTGCATCTGACGCTCATCTGAGAAGTATTTGTTTTGTTTTTAACGAAAGCTTTATGCATATAACATCTTTCTCTCTATTTCTCCAAAACGCGCTCGCATAATCCAAACATTCTCTCCATTCCCATAAACCCACAAACACGTACACATACACACACACACACACACTCATACATATACATGCATTCGCTCGCTTTTACCTCGGACATGCATCCATCCATCCATCCATCCATCCATCCATCCATCCATCCATCCATCAATCAATCCATTCGTACCTCTGTCACACCACCACTTTCACCGCAAAGCCAAAGAACAACTCGAATCCCACCAGAAACAAGACAAAGTCAATCCTAGCTCTGATCATCTAGCAGCGGAAGATGAGAACGACTATGTTGATAATTGCAATGAGGATGACGGAGATGATGATGTCGTCGATGAAGAAGTCTATGAAGATGAAGATGATGATCATGACGATGATGACAACGATGATGATAATGATGATGACGATGATGATGATGATGATGATGACGACGATGAGCAGTTTATGGCTGAGCTGGCCAGTGTGACAACAGATTTCGATGACATTGCTCAGCATCCGATTGCGAAGCTCGCGACACCAATGCCTACAAATAATATTGTTGCCACCACGGCAACAGTCGCTGCAATCTCCTCGAACATTGCTCCGCTAAAGCGCAAACAGTTTACCATTGTCCGCTCACTCACACCACAGCAGCTGGCGAGCTCACCACACCATCAGCTGAAGCATTTGCATCAGCGGCGCGTCGAAACGCCGCCAACTGTCATAACGCGCGTGCCAACGCCAACGCCAACGCCGACGGCGACGTCAACGATCATAGCGACGTCAGCGTCGCTGCCGCGTAATCATTTTACCATTATACGCACACAACAAAGAACACCACAACAACAGCAACAACAACAACAACAACATAAAACACCGCCGCCATTGTTTTTCAAAAGCTCAAAAGCTCCTCAGACATCAACAACATTAACATCATCAAGTTTAACAGCAATAAACCCAAACACCACACCACCACCACCACCACAACCACCACCACCACCAACAACAACAACAACAACAACAACATCATCAGCAATCAGTCACTGTAACGAGCAACTTATTCAATTTTCCAATAATTTCAATAATGCTGCTGCTGCTGTAATAACAACTGCAACAACAACATCAACAACAACCACAACAACAACAACATCAACAAATCATACAAACACCAACCCGACAACAACAACAACGTCTATAATACGCAAATTGTTGACACTGCAAGATGCCAGCAAAGCCACGGGACGTGCGGCCATTTTGTATGACGCTTTAGTGTTGGATACGCTGCATGGCAACGACGACGAAGATGACAATGACAACGACAACGACAACGACAACAACAGCAACAGCAACGACAACAACAACGCCGATGAGCCACAGCAGCGACAACAATTGAGCGAAATAACAACAATTGCAACAGCAACTGGCGTGAAGCCACAACAGCAGCAACAACAGCAGCAACAACAACAACAACAGCAGCCAGCAACAATGTTGCTCATCACCGATGTAAACAGTTATAATCAGCAACATGTTGCTTCATCAACATCGGGTGCAACATTGCGTCCGTTGTCCTTCATCAGCATTAATGCTTGCAACAAGATCACGCTGCCAAGCAACACACGCATCCTGACCACAACGTCCACAGCGACCACGCCCACTCTGACCGTACTAACCAAGGCAGCGGTGCCTTCAGCAACAAATCATAGTACTAATAAACCCAATGAACTAACCATAACAGCCACTGTTGACAGCGGCAATAATAACAACAATAATAATAATAATAACAACAACAACAATTATAATAACAACAACAACAACAACAATAACAACAACAATGGCAACAACAATAAAAACAAGAGCATTTTAAACGATGCGACCACAATATTTATGATCAACTCAAATTCATCCGCAGCCCATCAGGCCTGTGTGCCCAACTCACCAGCGTCTGTAACTTTGGGGCATGCGGCCAACATTGCCACGCCCCCGGCCTCGGCGCCAGCCCAAATTCTGGGCACAGCGGGTCAAGCGCCACAACAGAAAATGTACTTTGCCATGGGACATCCGGTGAGTGCAATAAATAAACAATTAGAATTGCACAATAATCTTTTTTTTTTAATATTTATTGTTCATTATTTATGGTTCTGCTTAATAAAGTATTAATGATATAATCGTTATGCAGATCTTAACTGTTGACCACAAAGCTCCCATTAAACAATTGTTCAATTTACAGAACACAGTTGTGTTAAAAGCAATACCATAAAATAAACTTTAAGCTTTAAGTCAAATCATATTTTTGTAATTCTAAATATAAATTTCTTGGCTATTGCAGTATCCACTGCTGGCACCGCCGCATCAGCAGAACGCGCCCAGTCTGGAGCAGCTGCAGCTGGAGGCATTTGGGTCCGCCTATCTCTTCAAGAAGCACAGCAATGGCCTGGTGGGAGTGCAGGGAGCGCCGCCGCCACCACTGCCGCCAGTTGGTGGACAGACGCAGATGCGTCTGCACACCTATGCGCCCAGCAGTCTCGGCCAGGAGCATCAGCCGGCCAGTTCACCCTCGTACAAGTCGATGCCATCGACACCCAAATCGGCCACATATCATCTGAGTGCAGCGCCCGATTCGTCTGGCAAGCGCAGCTGCGAAGCTGCTGAAGATGCCGACGAGGATGTCGATGTGGACACGGATGGTCAGCAGTTTGTGTTGGCGCCAACGCCAGCCCAGCTGGGACGTGCACCGCTACAGCGGCGCAAGAATTTATGTGAGTACCGCAAATGCCTTTGTAGATTGTACAAAATTGATTAAATTTTTTTTATTTTTTTTTTTATTGGGATTGCAGCTCAAAGTAAATCGGACAACTTGATCAACAGCAGCACTGGTGGTGCTGGTAGTGGCTATGGGTCGAGCAATGGTCAGCATATTGGACGCAGGCTTCACTCGCCCACAATTATGGAGGTGGCCGCTTCGTCCCCCGTTATTGGCCATGTGAACAGCAGCAGCCTCAGCTCGGCCCTGCCCACGCCCACCTCATCGACAACGACGCCCAACAGCGATGAGCTGCAGCCGCTGACGCCAACGGCCTTAAGCAACAACAACAGCAGCAACAACAACAGTAATTTGTGCAGTCAGGCGGCCAAATCGCCGATCAGATGTGTGCCTGCCTCGGCGCCCGCCGTGGTCAACCACAAGAAGAAGAGTGATGAAATTAACAAGTAAAAGCCGCATTTAACCACTGTCACTGTGTCACCATGACAACTAATCCTCTTTCGCTGCTCTGTTATAGCGTGCTCAAGCAAGTCGACTTTGAGAAGAAGTACAAGGCGCTGCCTCAGTTCAAGCCCGAAGATTGTCAGTCACCCAGCGCCATTGCTGTGCCGTCGCCGCCACGTGTCTATGGCACCAATTATCGCAAAAAGAATTCAGTGGCGCCACCAGTGCAGAAGCTGAGTATGTTCACACTTGCAACCAAATATTACAATTGCAATTCTAATGTTTGGTTAATTACTGATTACTGATTTTAGTGTGCGAGGATGATTCGATTGATGAGCCCGCTTCGGCGCCGCCAACAACCACGCAACGTTTCTTTGGCGCCGATTTTAACAATGATCTGAGAGGTAAACCAATTAGCCCTATTAGTTGTTGTCACAGCGCATCTGGAACTAATCTTCAATTTGCTGCAGAACTTGAGACGGCGGATCAAACGGGTCGCTCGCCGCGCACCCCAAAAACGCCATTGCAGAGCGCACGCTCCGATGCTAGCGAGAAGGGACACCGCAAGGTTCTCGAAACGCGTCGCAATTTAGTCATGCAACTGTTCACCGAACACGGCGTCTTCCCATCCTCACAGGCCACCATTGCGTTCCAGGTGCGTATTGCAGATTCACTAAAAAAATAAATACAAAATTAATGTTCAAATTGAAATTAATATATGATTCTTTGCACAGACCAAACACAACGATATCTTTCCACGTAAGCAAGATCTGCAGCTGAAGATACGCGAGGTGCGACAGAAGGCCATGGGTCATCCGCCTTTCACACCCCACTCGGCCGGTCCCAACACGCCTTCCGACTCCAACTCTTCGTCGGCGACACTGAGCGCCAATCAGACTGCTCAAACTGCAGCAACGTCAGGTAATTGGCTGAAGTGTAAAGATTGTTCTGTGTCCATCATTAGAATTGTGATATATACTTGGGATGATGAGTAATCAATTGACTCTTCAAATCCAACATTAATTTAGAGCACATTGAATAATTATTTAGTTCGCAATTGTAATGAATAATTTCCCCTTTTATTTGTTGTCATTCATTTGAAAAATGTGATTTTTTAAATCAATCAATTTGTATATTTTAAATTGAATACCAAATTAGCAGAAATAGTTGGTATTTACTTGTTATGTATACATTTTTTGTCTTAACAATATGTATTATTGTCTTAGTTTTATGACTTTTGAAATATATATATTTATAAGTTATAAAATCATTTCTTTCTCTTCATAATGATTTTTTGTTTTCTATCAAATCAAACTTAACTTATTTGAAATAATTAATATTCGATAATTTATAAAAATAATTTAATTGCTCTTAATGCTTTAGATTTAGTATGTTTTACGATACTTACAGCAATCATTTAACAACACTGCAGATAAACTTGAGAATATTTTCAATTTAAATTTGTTGTATAAGTAACCTAAATATATACATTTTATTAATCGTTTTATTCGTCCCATTTCATTTCCCTCTATAAAATCCTTTTGTTTATGTTTCCCAAACTTTTAATTTGATTTCTTTTTCTATTTCAAAAACATTGTACAGATGGTTTTCCGTATTACTATACAACAGGTATGCACCAGCAACATCAACATCAGCTCGCTGAGCAACAACAACAGCAATGTCTGCAACAGGTTAATCATCTTAACAAAACAAATGAACATGATAACAAGTACAAGTGAGGCAAAGGACGCCTGGACTTGGAAGAGGATGACAGGAGGGGATCAGGAGGTGAACGATATGGTTTAGCTGCGATTGACAAATTACTTAAAACTAGTAAACGAGTTAAGGATAACAAAATAATTGCAGCGGCGCACACACAAACAACCCATACACACACACACACACACATAGATACAGTACCGTGTATGAGATGCATGTGAAAACAACAACAAAAATAGATTATATTAAAAGCAAGAAGAAAATGATAGAAAATGCAAAAAAAAAAAAAAACAAAAAAAAAATTACAAAAAATCTAATTACAATAGTCGTATATGTTACAAGCATAACAGAGACAGAGAGAGAGAGAGAGAGTAGGAATGAATTTATTAAGCAGCTTAATAAGTCCAGAAACGAAGGAGTTACCAGTTGGGAGATAGAACTTTTTGAAGCATATATGAAGAACATACATTATGAACCCATTGTATAATGGCTTAGTTATTAATTTACAGGAAAACAAACAAACAACAAACTACAACAACAATAAGCAAGCAAATCACAATGAATACTATTAAAAACAAACAAAAAAGATTTCATAATAGCGCTTAAGCTTTAAACTTAACTTAAATTGCACATTAATTTTGAAGTGTATTTAGCACAAGCAAAACAAAAATTGTATA